>CM055403.1:171928975-171940214 GCA_029228625.1 Pseudolycoriella hygida
GGGCAGGATGACCCAGATCTCCAGAACTATGAGAGGTAGAAAGTTGGTTCCAAGGACAAAGTTGTAGACAATAAAATTTTAGATAACACGTGTTTCTGGGTTTGAGGGAAAAACGACTTAGTCCTTGGATATAAGCTTTTCTAGATTTGAATGGTCTGAGAGGTACTTCGGTAGGGCCTTTGACATTACCTTGGGTAATTTCGATGGATCTTTGAAATTCTTACAGTTATAAAAGAACAGAAAACGTTGGATTGTTTGCTTATTTGTATATTTAGGTACGTTCGAGTCACTTTGCCACATCTATTCTGTTTGTCACATCTATTCTGATACTTACGGGTCTTTGGTTATGTTTGAATTTATATTTACTACACACATATACCGTTAAGTGAAAAATGTAGGACTATCGGTTGAAAAAAGCTTTGCGACGGACGCATCTCAAACCGACAATCGATGGAACCCACGTGACCCTTTTTCTACTTCGTCTCATAGTCTCTATTTTTGGGAAATTTTCTTAAAGTTAGTTTGAGTTTTGAGGAATTTTTATAGTTTTAGAGTTCAGAATTCTCAGAATAGTGTCTGCTTCGAACGGAGCTACTCTGCAAAATTTTAATAAATTTCGTTTTCATTTGAATAATTTACAACTAGTAAACCTTACCGATTTATTTACGGCCTCATTCATCCGACCAATGAACTGGTTCATTCGGATAAAATCCATTTCGACACGATCGTTCGCCAGTGAATGATTTATACTCAAAATCAATCGGATTCTTAGCTACAGCATCAACATTTGGCACACAAATCTTCGAATGTTCGCGAATAATTTCCGACCAAATGGTTGGATGAATGGAAGTACCAAAATACGGTCCCCACAGCGACGACGTTAGCAGTTTCTTATCGGGATGGGTTTCAGGTATGTCTTTCATTCCTTCGGCAAGTAATTCTTCCACGATAGCAACGGAATCGTATGTTGTGAATTTGGTCGGTGCATAAACATCCTGAATGATGTTGTCGCCGAAGTAGAGCATTTTCGGATTTTTAATTGAACGTTTTTTCGATAAAGCAAAATCCAGATCCACCCAATTGCCTTGGCTGTAAACTTGGTTCAGTTCCAAATCATTCGGATCCATGGTAACAGTTTCTTTGATACCTTCGATTTTAACGAATGGCCGGGATGCGTTAAAGAATCCTGGCTTTTTGGCAAAGCAAACAACAATATCGAACAACTCTCGCCAATCCTCACCCAAACAATACCCTGCTGTCAAATTAACCAAGTCAATGTTGGATCCCGTAATCAGAAACGTTGTCTTTTCTTCTTTGAGTTGCTTCAAAAATCGTATAACTTCCGGTTTCGTTCGGTGAATGTACCGATCTGGTGTGTCACGAAGTGCTTTGAAGTATCCACTAACTCCCGACTGAAAATGTTCCCTTGTGTACATGTGAATCAGTCCATCTAAAATATCCGGCCAAATTTTATACGAATCCAGCCTTCCTCCCGCTTGTTCGTCCAGTGAATCGACGCAACGAGCAAAAACTAACGAACTTGGCATATCAAAGTAATCGGCTAGTGTGCGAATTGTATCAGCATGTTGTCCTATCCACGAGACTAGAATGTTGCGCGTAAATTCCGTCGTCACTTCCCACATCCGTTCCGGTCCATACACTTGGACAATTTCATCGTCTGTCATAAATTTTGTACCATGAGTTGCTTTCAGAATGACACCGTCACAGGAAATTTTCAACAAATTTCCGCGATGAATGTCGACGATAAGACCTTTTTGCAAGAAGTCAACATCCAGTGGTTGTAATAGATATTTGTCGGAATATCCTTTCATATTTACCATGAAATTCGATAAGGTTCTGTATTCCAGATCAACCATCGCTGACACCTGGGGTAGAAAATTTAAAAATGTGTGAAAAAGTCTCAGAGGATTTTCAGGCGATATACCCTAAGAACCTTTCGTAAACAGTCGTATTTCTGAGATGTTAGGAAGAGTTTCAAGTATCTAATTTTGGTAAATTTCGTGAAGTTTTACGCGCGTCGATTTACATTGCCTGGGCTATGGAATTTCTTGGCTGGAGTAGAGCAACACCTTTCAACCGCCGTCGAAAAAGAATTCGATCGTCGAGAAACCAAGCGCTTGTTTTCATTGCGGCCGACAAATTACAAAATTTTTTCTTTCACCGGTGACTCGAAAAAGTGGCCATTTGGATCCAGTTCAACAACATACACAGCAAGTTCTACCGTCCATATTCATCCATTCCAAATAATATCAACCCATCTCAGGGATATTTTCCTCATACAAATTGCATCTTCCTTCTATAAAATGAGTGGATGTTGTTGGAGTGGATGAAATTCTCTGAGGAAAATATCTCCAAACAACATAGGAATTGTGTTTATAATATACGTCGCCGACGTATTTTATCCACCGTGCACGTATTACAAACGGCGTGCACGTATTTTGTGACCTCATAACACATTTGTTATATTATAGCATACTGCACTACTTAAATCAGGTTGATAATACATTCACCGAGTATATAATACGTCGGCGGCGTATATATATAAACACAATTCCTACGTCCGTCGCAGTATTGTGCAGTGTGCTATACGTAACGAACGTGTTATGAGCTCACACGGCGTCATAATACGTGCACGGTGGATAAAATACGTCGGCGGCATATATTATAAACACAATTCCTATGTTGTTTGGAGATATTTTCCTCAGAGAATTTCATCCACTCCAATAAGATCCACTCATTTTATAGAAGGAAGATGCAATTTGTAAAAGGAAAATATCTCTGTGATGGGCTAGACTGGGATATTGGAATTATTGGACTGGATGAATCGGATGATTCTAGTTAGAGGAAAATTCGAAAGCACGCTAGGAGACCGAGTCAGAGCTCCACTGAGGGTAGTGGAGAAGTGGTGCAATGAGAAAGGTCTGAGGGTCAACCCGACTAAGACTGATCTAGTGCTATTCATCAGAAGGCTCTCGGGATCAGATTTGATCGGTAAGATAAGGCTCTTTAACGACACCCAGGAACTGACTCCACAGGCAAAATACGTTAGATAAAGCGTAGAAGGCTCTAGCGGCTTTTTGGCTATGCAGAAACTCTTTCGGGAGGATCGAAGAAATTGCAGATTTGCGTGCGTACCCAGCATTGCTATAACCGCACGTCCCCCATGGGCATGGAATTGATATACGCCCAATTAACGCGAGTCGCCGAAGTGACTCTCCCTATAAACGGCAGGCCTATGCAACCTCCGTGACCTATGTAAGGCCCGAAATACTATCATCTTTCTACTGTATTTTCGGCAACCTGGTTGCCCAGGAAGGACTAGGGGTGCAGTCACCCATTTCTAAGCTCAAACTGTTCTGACGCAATTCACTATCTACCACAGCCCCCGCGTTACAGCGCCACTAGGCACCTCAACCAAGTGCTGGGGCCGGTTGCGGCCATCTCGCATGACACACCACAGCCGGGGGCCCCCAGCCCCGCGGTACCGAATTTACTCTCCGTGGTACTTTCGCGGTAAGGCTATTAACCAGACCACTTCGGTAGGAATGTACGCAATCATTCCAGGTACCGCTGGACCATCTCAGGAAACCATGGTGTCACCACCAGTGGACAAACGGGTCGAAGCAAGCAAAGACCGTTGGCGACCACCCCTGTGGTATCTTTCGGGAGGATATGGGCCTGAAGTCGAAGGCTATTCTGTGGTTGTTCAAGACTGTGATTAGACCAATGCTTATGCGAGCCACGGTTGTGTGGTATGCCGCAGAAAGACTGGCGCAAAACGGTATATGGAACCTCAGTTTTCGAACTAGACACGCGAAAACTATGAGGATGATCTCTGTTCCGTTTTTTGGCGTGCCAAGGTACGAGATGAGGCCTAGAATCGACTTCACTAGGCGATTCGACGAAAAAATTCCGAGTGGTTGGATGGCTGGCCTACCGAGTGACTGTGTGGTAGAATTCAAAGACGGACCGGAGACATCTCTACAAAGGGGTGCTGGGGTGTATACCCTGAACTCGGAGAAAGGAAATCAGTTCTATTTGGGAGTCCTTGCGAGTGTCTTCCAGGCGTTAGTTTTCGCAGTGCTTGCAGGAGCTCGCGAAGCAGTGCCGGAGGGTGAGCAGTGAAATCAGATCCTCATATGTTCAGGAAGTATTGAGATGATTAGAGCACTGCTTTCACCTGTTAACCACTTCTAAACTTGTGAAGGAGTGCATGGAGATCTTGAACTCGACAGGTCAGAATAATCCCAGATTAGGGGTACCCGGACAATTTCGAGTAGAAGGAAACTAGCTAGCTAAGGCGGGCTTGACGGCTCTCGAGAACGGTCCTAAACCGATTGTTCGACCAATGTGTTCGAAAGCGCTGAGAGATTGTGTGATGCAAAGGCATGCGGAGTACAGGAATAGGTGCGAAGGAGGCGTTCATACAAAGTGCTATTTCTCGAAACCAAATTTTGAATGGGCCAAGGGTCTGCTAGGTATGGGCAGGATCGCATTAGGAGAGTGGTCGGAGCGATAAGTGGACACTACGGGCTGAATGGGCACATGAACAATCGAAGAAATTGCAGATTAACCTGCGTACCTGGCACAGCCTTAAACGCACGTCCCCATGAGCATGGAATTAGGATATGCCCAATTAGCGCGACTCGCCGAAGTAACTCTACCTATAAACGGCAGGCGAGTGCAACCTCTGTGACATAGGTAAGGCCCGAAGAACTATCATCTTTCTACTGTATTTTCGCCAACCCGGTTGCTTAGGAAGGACTAGGGGTGCAGTCACCCATTTCAAAGCGCAGACTGTTCTGACACAGCCCACTATATACCACAACCCCCGCGTTGCAGCGCCACTAGGCACCTCAACTAAGTACTGGGGCCGGATGGGGCCATATAGCATGGCACACTACACCCGTGGGCTCCCCAGCCCCGCGGTACCGAATTTAGCCTCGGTGAGGGCTTTCGCGGTAAGGCTCTTAACCAGACCACTTCGGTAGGGATGTGCACTTCATCCCAGGCACCGCTGGGCCAGCTCAGGAAACCATGGCGTCGGCACTCACCAGTGGACCAACGGGTCGAAGCAAGCTAAGACCGTTGCCGTTGGTGACCACCCCTGTGGTAGAGCACATGAAGAATATGAGTCTTCCTGTAACTTCCACATCAGAAGATGAAACGGATGCTTACGTGATATGCGAATGCTCCAAGTCCTTTAACTGAGACGCCTCGGAGGCTACGTCGTGCAGCCATCAGATGTTGTCCATCTTGGACCTGGTATTTTGGACAGATTCTTAAAGTCAACAGGAAGGTTGATCACAAGGAAAGAAGGAAGGAAGGAAAGATCACAAGTTTTGGGTTGAAATATCAGGGAATGATCGCCCGAACTGATAAATCTAAAATACAGGTTGCCCTCTTTCTTCTAATGAAAGTATTTTTGAATCACAAACTAAAGTCTGTCAAGTATAAGAATATTGAACTATTTCTTTGGCCTCAATCGTGATGTGATCGTATAACGTCTTATCGCGAAGCGGTTACAAAAACTAACAGTAATTAGCGGCAATTGAGCGACCTAGCTAGTAAACATAAATTAATTCATTTTCATGACAGAACTCGAGCTTTTTTTGGCAAAGATCTGATAAGAATTCGGATTTGATGAAACCTTGAGACGAGAGTATTGTGTGAGGTCGAAAAGTGTCATTTAATTGGATCGGGTTTACTTAAAGAATTTATAGGAATAATTTCTGTCACAAAGACTACAGCGACGTGGTAATTTTGTTTTCCGACAATCGATTCTTACCTTGTACTGCAGTAAAGTGTTGTCCAAATCGAATCCCACATAGTCATAGTCGCTGACTTTAAACAAATCTGTTCCCGTCATTATTGTCGCGGCAGAGAATCGTGAATAATTCACTCGATTTCGATTCGATAAATTTCTAACTACTTGATTGAAATAATTGTTATTTGAACTTTTTATCGTAGTGCACGGCACTGATATGAAAATATTTCGGATGATTTGATTCAATGATTTTGTTCGACTAACAGGCAAAGCGAATTGTTTCACGAACATATTAATTCAATGATGAGATTGTTTGTTATATACATTATTTGCGTGTTATGTACTTTTGTTATTGTCAGTGTAGGTGGATTAATTTAGAAAATTTATTTATTTTTACGTCTACAAAACTGTTATGAAACCACTGAGACGCTTAGCTGGTCTGACGTATGGTACATCGTGTACACATGCGAAAGATAAAAAAAATGTTTTGACATTTATACCGTCCCCAGCTGAAACATTTATCATCGACACACATGAAGGCACAACGAGTAGGGTGCATAGTACAGAGGATGTACGTCTCGCAGCGAAGATAATTCGCGAGTTCAGTTTCATTTCGTTCATCACGTTGGCTTCCATGAATGAACGATTGCAACTTTGCAACGAAGTACAACTTTTATGAAACCGATTACGTTAAATTGAATTCTAAGCTATCGAAGATCAGTTGGGTGTGAACTCAGCGAGCTCAATGTCGATAGTGCCGTGGATAGATTTTATGAGGTTCTTAATCCGTTCATTGACTCGATACCGAAGACGATTACGCCCTCTAGAGACTACCCGGTATATTATTCGTACAAACTGATTTTGTTGATTAAGAGTAAGGCTAATGCCAGAGAGAATATGAAGGCAGTGGTGAGGTAGAAAAATGGAACGCCAAGTTTTCCGAACTTCTTAAACAAGTGAAATGTCAGATTAAATGTGTTTTGGTGACTACGTCAGTGACTATGAGGAAAAGTTAAAATCAAACACTAAATGTTTCTTCTCTTTTACGAAGTCTCTTAGAAAAATGAAAGTTGAAATTTCGAAAGAGGTAATATACGACCCGTTTTCATATTCAGCCAACAATCTCGTATCGGAAGTTACGTTTAGTGTGGACGACGTTCAAAAAGCGATGAAGAACTTTGACATGAATAAACTAGCGAGTCCAGATAACGTCCGAATGATGTTCTTCATGAAATTAGCGATGTCACTGAGTCAATTTTGTTCAACAAATCCTTGATAAGTCGAAAGTTTCCGACCAGATGGAAAATTAGTTACATTTTCCGATATATAAAGACGGCGATAAGGATGACGTATCCAGTTATAGGCTGGTGTCCATTTTTCACATGCTCTTCGATCAAATCAAGTCGGAAATTCATCATTCGCAGCACTCAAAGATCAACGCAAACGAATGGAGTATGTGTCCAATGTAGCCCAGTCAATAATTGATGGTGGTCAGGTCGACACTATCTACACGGATTTTTCGAAAGCTTTTGATAAAGTGAACCTTGCGATTCTCGTTACGAAATTGAAAGCCTTCGGATTTAATGACCTAATTCCTGCTTCGAGGACGATCTGAAGATTTTTCGAAAGATTAATGACAGCTACGACTGCAACCTTCTGCAAGCAGATCTGTACAAGATCGTGAATTGGTGCACAGTTAACAAAATGGTCATCAATATTGAAAAATGTGCGGTAATGTCAACAAGTGCATTTATCTCTAAAAGATTGGCGATGAGGAGCTGCGACGAGTATCTACAAAAAAGGATCTGGGAGTGATTATGGACGACAAACTTTCTTTCAGCGCTCATGTTGAATTTATTACCAAGAAATCGTACAGAATGTTGGGATTCATATTTCGCTGTGGTATATGTTTTCATGGTCAAAAAAGCATGATGTTGTTGTACAATGCATTGGTGAGAAATCGTCTCAAGTATTGTTCAACCGTCTGGAACCTGTACTATGTAAACGCAGTTGAACAAATCAAATGAGTTCAAAAGAAATTCACGAGAATGTTTTACTACAAATTCAATTTGAGAACACCTCGGCCGAAATATCCTATCAGGTTAAAGCGGTTGCGCATGTACACGCTTGAATCTCGTAGATTGATCAACGACGAACTCATGTTGTACAAGATAATACACGGCCTTGCAGATTCTTCATTAATACACAACCTAAGCTTCAATCAACCGCAAAGAAAGACCCGTCAAAAATCCATCTTCCGCTTCCCGACAATGTCGACCAATTATCAAAGTAATTCGTCTCTTTATCGAATCCAGCATAAACATGATACGTACTTTTCCAACCTGTATTTATATGATGACCGAATGAAAACTTTCAAGAGAAAAATTAAGAACTTTTTTGCATTCTAAATTTTTGCTCATCTTCGAACTTGAATCATGGGAGGCATGTATGTACTTTTCAGGAAAAATTTGGATTGATCGGTCGAGCCGTCTGGAAAAAAAGTGGAGACGGAGAGACGTACATATTGCTGATTCGTCATCACTAGACGATAATAAATGTATACCTCCACCTCCCACCTCGATCTACCCCATGTTACAATAGAGTTGTTTGTAGTATACGTATAGGACCTCTGAACTTCGTACGAGTCCTCTCAGCTGATTTTATTTGTAATCAAGCTAGCTGCAGCTAACTTCACGTTAAGTAGTGTTAAAGATCAAAACAAAATACTGTCACTCCCCTGATTGCGGGTAACTTTACAGCAAACTTTTGAACGATTTCTTAAATAAAAAGTGAACTTGCAGCCAACTTCAATCTAAAATTGAACATTTCTTAACAGCCAAGTGCCACCCTTGTTATTTCCAAAGCATGTAAACAGAGAAGGTAACGCAAATGCAGAGTTTCTTGTGGCACACGACTTTGAAGTGAATATATCATCATCATGTTGCATACATGGAGAATTAGTTTTATCAAGATGCAACGCATGACAGAATTGTATATAAACAACGCAGTTGCAACAACATTATCATACTAAAATGTCACCGATACAACTTCACAAATATATATTCACCTCGAACTGGTGTGCCGTAAAATCTCTGATACGCTGACGATTTGCGTTATCTTTAGAGGTGAGCAGGTCGGCCTTTTTTAGAAACCCGACCCGACCCAAACCCGACCCTATTCTATTTTCAAAAACCCGATAACCCGAACAAACTGAAACCCGACCCGACCCGAACCCTACCCGATTCAGTTTTCAAAAACCCGATCGTATAAATAAAAACCCGACTCGCCCCGGCCCCGACCCGATTCCATTTTGTAAAACCCGATAACAAGAAAAAAACTGAAATTGATGAAAAAAAAATCGCTAAAATTATTTTTTGTGACATTATCTCCAGAGAGAAGTCTCAAAGGTGTCGGTTCTCGCGCTGCGCTATGCAGAGAAAACATGAAAACTTGTTGAGAACGGCCAAGCGGTCGAACTTATGGAACAATTGCACCAAAATGCGGTGTTTTACGTGTCTGTCGTCTGTGTTAAGTTACTTAAGTTAATTACTAAGTAATGATCACTATTAATTTTGATAAGTTCTTAGGATACATCATTATTACTTGCAAAATGTATTTGATTGATAATGAGGTAAGCATAAATCAACTGAAATCACTGTACATCAAACAATTAAATTTTAAAGAAAACTTTCATCCATCAATTTACATCGAAAAATACTACTTTTACCCTATCTCATCATACACTATCTCATTACGCTGACACACACATTCATCAAAACTATCTAAGTCATGAGACTACTTTATGTTACTTGTATCGAAATGAGCATTTCATTTCGATACAAGTGCGGAAAAGTATATAATTTTTACAGTTTTCAATTGTAAACTGTTCGGAAAATTTTCAGTCTCAAATCTGTTACTGCGATCGAAATCTTTCGAATTGTAGCAAGGCATGGCACAAATGTTATTTTAATTTATTCAATATATCAAAATACTAATACGCGTAAAAACCCGTAGCCCGTCAACCCGATAAAATTGATTCGGGTTCGGGTTCGGGTCGGGTTCAGGTTCGGGTTCGGGTTGGGTTCGGGTCGGTTTTTTTGGTACATACATACATACATACATACATACATACAACACATACACACATCACAAATGATAGAGGCTTCAGTCTGCAAGAAGCGCTAGCTAGATTAAATGTGGTTCTGGCAAACGTGGGAAATGCAACTACATTCCGCAAGAATGGGCGAGAGTCGATTATTGACGTGACATTCTGCAGTCCAGTACTAGTTCCAAGTCTGAACTGGAGAGTCGACGAAAGTTACACACACAGCGATCACCAAGCATTGAGGTACACCGTGAAAAAGTGTACAGAAGCAACAAGACAGATGACTCATAGAGGAGAGCGAAGATGGAGAACCGGAAATTTCGATCAAGAAGTTTTTAAGGAATATCTCCAATCAAAAGACGATCACGAAGAGAAATCTGCAGAAGAATTGACGAAAGAAATGGTGAATGCATGTGACGCGGCGATGCCAAGAAGGATGGAACCGAGGAATGGGCGAAAACCGGCATTTTGGTGGAACGACGAAATAAGACTTTTGCGAACAACTTGTTTTAAGACAAGAAGGAGGAGGCAAAGGGCCAGAAACGAGAATGTTAGAATAGAGAGGTCCGAAGAACATCGTAATGCAAAACTAGCACTGAAGCGAGCAATCCGGGCGAGTAAGAGGGATTGTTGGAAGAAACTGTGCCAAGAGGCAGAGACGAACCCGTGGGGCAAAGTGTTCAGAACAGTAATGACGATGATGAAAGGTACATTGGGGCCAAAAGAAAAGTGCCCGGATAGGCTAGGTGTCATAGTGAGAGAGCTCTTCCCACAGCACGAACAGATCACATGGCCGCAAACTCCTTATGACGATGAAGCGGAAGACAGACTTGAACGGTCGATCACTGTAGAAGAGATCCAGATGGCTGCACAAAATCCAAAAAATAACAAAGCGCCAGGACCAGATGGAATCCCCAATAAAGCTCTGAAGACAGCAGCATGCGCAAAGCCTAACATGCTCAGATTGACAATGCAGAAGTGACTCGACGACGGATATTTTCCTCAAATATGGAAGAAACAGAAGCTGGTCTTAATACCAAAACCAGGGAAACCGCCAGACAAGCCATCATCATATAGACCTATATGCTTGTTGGACGGGTTGGGAAAAATGCTGGAAACCGCGATCCTGAATATACTAAGAAAATACACGGAGGGCGAGCACGAACTGTCGGACGAACAATTCGGATTTCGAAAAGGGAGATCGGCGATTGAGGCCATTAAAAAAGTCATAGAGACCACCGACAAGGCGCGGAAGCAAAAAATACGGGGTAACCGCTTCTGTGCTATAACGACGATAGACGTTAGAAATGCCTTTAATAGCGCAAGCTGGATAAAGATAGCCAAGG
>CM055403.1:171955115-171965416 GCA_029228625.1 Pseudolycoriella hygida
TTTTTTCGCCGAAATTTTTTTTCGCTGAAAAATTTCTGTTCGCCGGAAATTTTTGCCGGAAATTTTTTATCGCCGAAAATTTGCCTTAGAGAGTCTATTTCAATCAAGAGAGTTGTGTATAAACACTTGGATTTGACATTTTATTGATCCCATTGAGGAGGGTATGTGAGAAAGTAGTCGGTTATTTAATATAAAAAAGCCAATTTCATATTAATGACTCTCCGAGTGCTGTCAATAACATTCTTCACATTGTTTTTATCACACTTTTGCTGTTTCAATGTTCGCTATTGTACACCTTCACTAGCTGAAATAAGAAACCAGTGCAGCTCTGCGTGTAAATTGAAAATTTAATCGCATTTATTTATTTGCGCCATTTTATAAATGTCTACGACGCCGTTAGTCATTTCGCTTATTAAACGCTTGTTTATGTTCTATTCTGTTACTAACATATAATGACCAAATCTATATAAAGATTGCGGATATAAAAATATACGGGCCAATTAATTGCGTGAGAAGGGTTGACGTTGCTAGGTTTGAGGGAAAGTAAAGAAAATACCCGTCAATCAAAACATTTCCCGTAAACTATAAATAAAATCTCAGCCATTGTGTTGTAAAAATAGACTGCCGTCGCCTTCAACTCTATTTTCGAAAAGATCTTAAAAATTCAAATACCAAACATTTTCCTAACTTCTTTTACTACACGGTGTTCATTTGATGTAAGAACTTTTAGTGTCAAATCTTTCACAATTTATCATAATAGTAAATTATTCTGAAAAGTAAACACACAGCCAATATGGTGTGAACATCTTTTTTTATTTATTGTTAAGTGAAGTTTTTCACATTTCTTATCCATTCGGAGAAAGGTCAGTTTATTTTTATCATTTTCAATCAATACTGTTGTAGAAAACAAATATTTACTCAAGCGCATACAAGACTCAATCAAATAAATTATGAATTTATGTTTGTGGCATTCTTATAACAACACTTATGGTCTTATCAATATTTTCTTTTCATTTTATCTGCTCGATACAACAAACACAGTTGACAACGTATTGCTTAGTGGGTGGCGTCCAAGGATTTTCTAACAAAAAACGAAATATATAAAATCAGGATAAAATATCACAGCACCAGAACCGGGGGGTTCGGTTACTCGATTGAAAAAAGTACACAATGGAACACACATCAATTGTTACATCTCCCGTTGCATTTACTTTCGCTCTCATAACAAAGTGACGCATAAAAGCGAATATTGAAGTTGCGTCACTTTGTCATGAGAGCGACGATTTGGTGAAAAGAGTAAGACCCTTTCAGTCATCTTGATCTTCGTTAAAAAATATCGCTCTCTCATATTCCAACGATGTGGTATATGAAAATCACAACAAAAACCCTTATTAAAAGGGGTGACGTTTCGCTGTTTCTATTCTTTCAGATTTGACACGAAAAAAAAAATTAAGTTTTGCGTGATGTGTGGAGTACGGGTAGCCAAATTTTTGGCGTGCGAAATCTGAAAGCGCTGGAAAATTATTACGTTGGGAGGGTCCGGCATTTGTGACGCATTTCTTTAATCGAAAATGAAAATATTTCAAAAGAATTTTTTATGTTCCGAAGCTGTAAGCGTCACTCAAATTGATATCAGATGTTTTGGAAGAAGAAATGAGGACTTGCGTCTTGTGTGATATCAGTAATTTTGGAAGAAAAGAAAAAACAAATCTTGGAGAAAAAATTTCCGGCGAAAAAAAATTTCAGGCGAAATAAATTTCCTGCGAAAAAAATTTCCGCCGAAAAAAATTTCGGTGAAAAAAAAACTTCAGCAAAAAAAAATTTGGCGAAAGATATTCAGCGAAAAAAACTTGCAGCGTAAAAAAATTTTTGTAGAAAAAATCAATTTCTTCCTAAGTCCGTCCCATACCACTGCCGGCCATTTTGTTGGTCACCCTGACACACTACACACTCAACTTTTTTGGGAGTAAGCCTGCGGCAAGGACAAACGACGAAATTTTCGAGTCGTTTTGTTCATAATTCTCAGGGACAAAATCATCAATCATGCCTGAATGTCGCATGTGAGTAACACGGGATGAAGATAAATGCAGACAGTACTAAGGTTATGCATGTCGGCATATCCCGGAAGGAGGCGGCTTGGAGTTTCAATTAAATGGGAAGCAGCTGGGACGGGTTTCTGAATTTAAATATTTAAAAACCATTTGTTCAGAGGAAACTTTTTTTCAATCAAAACTTTTTTCGTTGATTCAGCATAATATGAACGATAGCGAACACATTCCTGGGACGATTTCTCTTTCGTTAGATACCCTAAAACAAAACCAATATACGGTTTTTGTATTTTTCGTTTTGTTACCTTCCTTCGTGAGGATTGAATGAGCATGGGTGGCGGTTTCCGTTGAAATGAACAATTTTCTTTACAAAGTAAATGTAACCCTCCGATTCTTTTTATTTGGGCAATTTATTTCCAATGGTGTTAAAGCGATAAAAAACAGATGTCATCTATGGACAGCTCATAAATTTACATTCACTTCAGGAAAATATGAATGATTGTGTCTCGTGCCTCGCTATTTCACCACCAAAAAGGAAATTCCATTTTTGTTTCTTCCTTTCTTCGAGATAAATTGGTTTTATAAATTCCTTCGTAGCCTATGCTATACATTTCTACTTGAGTACATGAAGTGATATTTAATAATCTAATCGCAACGCCGCACAGAACATTAATAATAAAATTGAAAATGTCAAAATATAAATTGTAACTTATCCTAAAAGATTGGCAGCCGAAAAAAAATTTGCATTTCAAGGTTAAGTGGAAATATGTCTCCATCAATTGTTAATTGTACGTTCATTTATTCATCAGTTTAACCATTATGTGGCTACTCACATACATTGATATGTACACTGTTCTTGAATTTATGGTTTCGCGTCATCATTTCCATGTTGTAATGTACACTAAGTAATGAAAAATGAATCGTAAAACGTTTTATGTAAATTCTAACATTTCTTTGGAGGAGTTATAAAGAAATTTCGTTATGATCGGAATTGCTGCTTCCGATGTGATTAAACTCTATGAATTTTCTTCATTTTACGAAGTCTTATAGAATACAAAATAGCTTTTTCATGTTGATTGGTGGAAGAGAAGAATTTGTCTTTTATACGTCTGAATATAACTTTTTTCGATAAAAAAAAATGTTGAGTGTGTCCAAGGAATTTTTTGCGGTTTACACCCAAAAAATCGCTTTTTCTGTATACGTGAGAGTGTATTGGTTGTGATGGAAAATATTCTTCTATCACTTGGGACGAAAAGTTGCTTTCCGCAGTATGTGCACCAACACACTCTCACAATTACAGAAACGAAAAGGCTTTCCGCACATACTGCGAATAGTGAAATAAAGTCTATTCGCACATCGACTAGGGAGCTTTTCCTTTTACAAAATGTCACAAAAACTGGGTGGCTGACGACGCTAAGCAATTTTTCCTTTTACGAAATGTCACAAAAATCTATGTCGCTAACAAGACTAGGGAGCTCTACCTTTTACGAAATGTCACAAAAAATATGTGGTTAACGACGCTAAGGAACTTCTCCTTTTACGAAATGTCACAAAAACCCATGTGGCCAACAAAACTAGGAAGCTTTCCTTTTACGAAATGTCACAAAACTATTTAGCTGAGAAAACTAAGGAATTTGCGCTTTAATGTAACGCCACAAAAACCTAGGTGGCCAACAAAACTGGGAAATTACGAAATGTCACAAAAACTATGTGGTTAACGACGCTAAGGAACTTTTCCTTTTACGAAATATCACGAAAACCTATGTGGCTAACAAGACTAGGGAGCTTTTCCTTTTACGAAATGTCACAAAAATTGTGTGGTTAAGGGACGCTATGGAACTTCTCCTTTTACGAAATGTCACAAAAACACATGTGGCCAACAAAACTAGGAAGCTTTTCTTTTACGAAATGCCACAAAACTATTTAGCTGAGAAAACTAGGGAATTTGCGCTTTAATGTAACACCACAAAAACCTATGTTGCTAACAAGACTAGGGAGCTTTTCCTTTTACGAAATGTCACAAAAACTGGGTGGCTGACGACGTAAAGTAACTTTTCCTTTTACGAAATGTCTCAAAAACCTATGTCGCTAACAAGACTAGGGAGCTTTTCCTTTTACGAAATGTCACAAAAACCCATGTGGCCAACAAAACTAGGAAGCTTTCGTTTTACGAAATGCCACAAAACTATGTAGCTGAGAAAACTAGGGAATTTGCGCTTTAATGAAACGCCTCAAACACCTAGGTGGCTAACAAAGCTAGGAACCTTTTCCTTTTGCAAAATATTACAAGAACTAGGTGGCTGACGACGACGCTTAGGAATTTTTCCTTTTACTGAATGTCACGAAGACTATGTGAGTAACGAAACACATTTCATTTTGACTTAGTTGATTTAACTACTACTGAGAGAATAATATGAGGTTGAATAGCAATAGTACTATAAAGAGACTATTCGCACTGCGCTGTGACTATTCTCTCTGCGTGCAAGTTGCATTTACTTTTATTGTCTGTGTAATATTGTGCAAATAGCTCTCACATGACTCATTGCACAATGTGCGAATAGTCATTGTATGGCTATTCGCACAATGTGCGATTAGACCTTATTTCACTATTCGCACATTGTGCGCATAGTGTCTACCTTACAGGAATATCTTTCAAAATACCCCAATACACACTCGATGTGTACTTTTCGCTTGGACTTCGCTCGCGCGTACGTACACATCTCGTGTGTATTGGGGTATGTTGAAATATACTATTTCTTGATGCTCTTTAGTATCTTTATGAAGATTATAGACTAGAGCTACTATAGTAGTTTTCTTAACACATTTGCATGGACTTTTTAGTGAATCGAAGAAAGTATAAAGTTAGTAAAGTTCCTTGTGATTATTTCAGCATGAATTAAAGAAGAAGGACACAAATAAAGTTTTTTTCGTGAGTCTTTTACTGCTTATACCGTTACGTGCATAACATAGAACTCGTCTTAAACCTAACATCTAGTGCGTTGAACTATCTCTGTAAGAAACCTGAAGCACAAACAACTACCGTTTTTTAAGGCCTTTTTTAGCTAAAACAGAATATTTATTGCTCTAAATGAACGTAAATTTCTATATTACGCTGGTCAAGGTTTACAATTTGTTATTATGAATTCCTTAATGCTTTTAGCTGTTATAGGAGAATAGAACAATTAATATCTTGTTTACTTGTTTGTCTATACGCTCACTTCATCAAGTTTTTGTTTTTTCAGTAAACTTCTGACGCCTTAATAATCAATTATTCAAATTCTGTTTCCCAATGATAAGATTACGTTACAATATGGAGAGAAAAGCTGGTTTCCGTTTAAAGGGCGACCAGTCAAAGTAATGGAAAATTATGAAAAAGTAATTTCTTTGTACCCGAATTAAAGCCGGGAAGAAAATTTCCTCAAAAGTAGAGAAAAACCCATACAGTTATTTTTTCTGCTGATTCTTGGAAATTTCACGTTCTTGCTTACACTTGATACATAATGACAGCTACAGATAAAAGTGTACCAAGAAGATTATGTCATTAGCAAGTGGTTGGAATTGCATATTTTTAAATAATGAGCATTTCATTTCCTTCTCTGATTATTAAGCGAAAAAAAATGCTACTCACAATTGCGCAGTTAGTAAAAAACGATCTTTTCAACAGCAAATTACAACAAATAAAATTCATCTACTCTAATTTTCCCTAATGTTGCCAAGATGCATGCCGCATTGCCTCTTTGAATTACAACTGAAATCTTCTGTAATAGGAAATCTTTCGAGCGTGATTCCCCTTATCAATGACCCTAATTTGTCTATAAATTTCTTCGTTTCTGGACCCATGCAACCTAGGGTTTCAAAAGCAACAGGAGTAAATAAATAGTTTTCTTTTATGGATATATCCGAACAAAAACATCTTTTGGAAGTGGACATAGGGACTGTGTCACACCTTACGACGCAGTCCCTTTGTTCACTTCCAAAATAAGTGATATCGATGGAGGTGACGCTTACGCTGGTCGAACGCAAAAAAAATTAAATGGAAATAACTTTATCTAGTGTTTAAAAAATGCGTTTTCAAAAAAAAAATTTCCACATCATCCCACACACTTCCCGCATCATCCCACACACTTCCCACATCATCCCACACACTTCCCACATCATCCCACACACTTCCCACATCATCCAATACACTTCCACATCATTCCACACACTTCCCACATCATCCCACACACTTCCCACATCATCCCACACATTTCCCACATCATCCATCATCCCACTCATTTCCCACAGACACACTTCCTACTTCATTCTACACATTTACCACTTCATTCCATACACTTCCCACTTCATTCCATACACTTCCCACATCATCCCACACACTTACCCTATCATCCCACACACTTCCCACATCATCCTACGCACTTTCCGCATCATTACACATTATTTTCGGTCACTTCAAAAAATTTTTTTCTCATAGTCGCTCTACGGCAGCGTAGTTCATTTCGGAACACTTTGACCGACTCCTCGTTACGAATCCCCCAACCGATTTCCACAAGACCGGTTTTGCTGGCTTTGTGAGATCGATATCTTTCATTTGATACCCCATTCACCGCGATGTGACCACTACCGATAGAAGAAGTGCTCCCGTCGTCGGTGGATTTTCATGTTTGGGGGTTGTTTGGAAACTTTGGGACCGAAACTGAACATCCCTAAAAATTTTCAGGAAATCGCCCGGGTGGTTCTGGAGAAAAAAAAGTAGATAGATACATAGATAGATAGATACATCGTGGACACACAACACAGGAATAAAATTTTTGTTATTTTCAAACATATTTTTAACATTTTTATAAGGAAATTAGACATCTTTAATTGGCGGGAGGGGGCAAGTTAAGAAAGTTATGAGGCAAAAGCACCCTGTGAACTGTTATACACTGTTCGAAAAATTTGACTGTTGACTTTTCTCGAACTGTTTATAAAAGTTCAAAGTGTGTTCGCCTCAGAACTTCGTTAACCTCCAAGGTCCCCCTCCCCCATTTTTATTCATGGATACATCATTGTGCTACTCTAAAGTCAATATTTTATTGCTACGGCCCTATGAAGCAAAACGTAACAATATCGTGACACCTTTCATCACACCTGTTCGAATTAATTTAACACAAACTATGCACAGCTTCGATTAAAATTTGACACTCGGCTCAAATTTTTTAACATAAACTCAGTTTAAATTTAACACAAATTCAGTACAAATTTTATTGCAGTTTATTAGGTCACAATAGGTCACAAAAAGAAGAAATTTTTTACCATGTCTCGAAATCATCTTACCACGTTACAAAATGACAACATATTAGCACGTCACAGAATGACGTCATCTTATCACGTCACGAGATGACGTCATTTTATTAAGTCACAATATGACCTCATCTTTTCACGTCAAGTGATTTACCTAGTGATGTCATTTTATTAAGTCATATTGTGACAAAATTACATCATTTTGAATTAATATTAATTTTAGTAAATTGGTAGTGATAAGATGAGGTCATATTGTGACTTAATAAAATGACGTCATCTCGTGCTAATATGATGTCATTTTGTGACATGGTAGAATAATGCCATTTTGTAATGTGGTAAGTCATAATTGCCTTAATAAAATTATATGACGTAGTAAAATGACGTAATTTTGTGATGTAGTAAAATTATGTAATTTTGTGACGTGGTACAATGATAAGATGACGTCATTTTGTGACGTGGTAAAAGGACACAATTCTTTGACGCAGTAAAATGACGTCATTTTGTGACGTGGTGAGATGATGTCATTTTTTGGCCTGGTCAAATGACGAAATTTTGTGACATAGTAAAATAGCGTCATATTGTCACGTAATAAAATTATGTAATTTTGTGACAAGGTGAAGTGACGTCATTTGTGACGTGGTAAGATGACTACATGTTTTGAATTGGTGTCAAATTTGTACTGAAGTTTTGTCAAATTTAAACCGAGCTTTTGTCTCTTCTTTATGCCAAAGTTGTGTTAAATGTGTCAAGTACGTCCCGGCACGTATCTATACGTCCCGGCACGTATCTATACGTCCCGGCACGTATCTATACGTCCCGGCACGTATCTATACGTCCCGGCACGTATCTATACGTCCCGGCACGTATCTATACGTCCCGGCACGTATCTATACGTCCCGGCACGTATCTATACGTCTGTAAAACATTTCCACAAATATCTCGACACGTACAGCAAGAAAATTGTTTTGTTTCGGTGTAACACAGGGTTCCAGATGGTTTTATTGTTTCAAACGAAAAATGACCCGTTCTTAAAACTAGCCCGTTCCTTCAAACGAAAAGGGATGTACGGAAATTCCATAATGGAAGGTATGTACCATAAATTTTTGAAGATGAAAAAGTTATCCATCCTCTAAATGTACTTTCTTTGTGAAAATATCTTCGCATGGCTTAGTGGATGTGGATGATAATTTCCATTTTAACCTTCAAGTAAAAACGCAATGAGGTCGCTTATAGATATACAACTTTATTGTGCGATTGATTTAACAGAACTAACTACTTCAATTATAGCCGAAGTGGTTATAATGCTGAAGGCCTACACTTATACAAATGCAATGATTTAGGGTGGACAGAATTCCAAATTTCAACATTCCCCCTCAACCCTAACATCTAAGATCATCCTTTTTCTTGATTAAAAAAAATATAAAAATTTTAAAATTCAAATAGAAAAAAAATTATTCACATCGACAAACACCCATCGCGCTTCTGAATTTTTCAAACTTATGTTTCGGTAACGGCTTAGTGAAAATATCGGCGACTTGATTGTCGGAATTAACGTAGAGCAATTTAAAGAAACCGTCATTAAATTTTTCCCTTATGAAATTATACATTACATCGATGTGTTTCGTGCGCTTGTGAAATTCCATGTTCTTTATGAGCCGAATTGTACTTTGGTTATCTTCAAACATCGAAGGAATTTCGAATTTCGATCCAATGTCAGACAATAAACGATCAAGCCAAACCATGTCTTTCATAGCCACAGCAGCGGCAACGAATTCCGCCTCAGTAGACGATAGAGCCACACACTTTTGACGTTGTGAAGCCCATGAAATGCAACTTGTACCCAAAAGGAATACATTACCACTAGTAGATCGCCTCGTTTCGGGATCACTTGCATAGTCGGAATCACTGTAACAAAAAAGAGAACGTTTCGAATTCTTTTCAAAAATGATACAGTAATCGATGGTGCCCCGAAGCTATCTCAAAATTCGCTTGACTGCATTTACATGTGTTTCTTTGGGATTGCTTAGAAACCGACTGACCACTCCAACTGCATACGAAATGTCTGGTCGTGTTGCTACTGCCAGATACATGAGACTCCCTACAGCCTCACGGTACGGGAATTTCGTGACCACCTCATCGGTTAAACCGCAGTTCTGAATCGATGCATCAGCTGGAGTCGATAATGCTGCTGCATTGACCATACCAAACTTAGTCAAAACCTTTCGAGTGTATGCGGCTTGATTTATGTGCACAGAACCATTTTCTAATCGCTTGACTTCGAGTCCAAGAAAATAGTCCAATGGCTTTGCTTTGATTTCAAATTGTTGTCGCATAAATGTTAAAAGACGACTGATATCTTCGCCTCGATTAGCCACAACGAGACCATCATCGACCCAAATCGCTAAGATAATTTTTCTTCCGTCGACGCCACTGATGAAGACACAGTTATCGGCTGTTGATACACGAAAATTGAATTTTTTCAGGAACTTTGAGAACTTTTGATTCCAGCATCGAGACGCCTGCTTTAAGCCGTACAAACTCTTCTTCAGTTTGCAAACTCTTTCGGTGCCATCTTCGAATCCTCTAGGCTGATTCATAAAAATTTCTTCCTTCAATTCCCAATGTAAGAACGCTGTTTTCACATCGAATTGCTCCATTTTCATATCTTCGGCAACAGCTGTGGCTAAGATCGTACGTACTGATGAAAGTTTAACTACCGGACTGAACGTCTCTTCGTAATCTGTGCCGAACTGCTGAGTGAAACCTCGGATCACCAACCTCGCTTTGTATCGATCGATTTCACCTGTTGGATTCAATTTCAATTTGTAAACCCAACGATTATCAATTACCTTCCTGTTGCTGGGCAATGTGACTAATTCCCAGGTGTCATTCTCTTCCAAACTTGAGAACTCTTCGTTCATCGCATCGATCCATTTATCTTTGTCAGGAGATACCAAAGCACTTTCC
>CM055403.1:171969719-171983112 GCA_029228625.1 Pseudolycoriella hygida
CTATTTCGGGCGATTTTATCAGAAATAGATCAAAATTTAGCGTTAATTTAGAAATGTGGCATAGATTCGTCGCTTTTATAGCCGACATGTTTCTATCCATATAATATATCGTCGGTCTCATGACAAAGGACGCAACTGCAACAAAATATACTCGCTTTTTTGCAGTTGCGTCACTTTGTCATGAGACCGACGATATAATATATATATATAATAAAATTGTTTATTATGAGGTTCATTATAAGTAAAAATTTTATTAAGTTACTGATTCCGTGTAGCGCCGCAGGCGAACATTTTGAAAATATGAACATTCAAGTTCGTTTTTTGTTTTAAGTTTGGAAAGGTCCTGCGAAATTGTAGACTAAAAACTTTCACTTCCCGGTGGCTTTGACTTCCAGGTAGCTTTGACTTCCCGGTGCTTTTGACATCCCGGTGGCTTTCACTTCTCTGTTGCTTTCACTTCCCGGTTGCTTTACTTCCCGGTGCTTTTGACTTCCCGGTGGCTTCGACTTCCCGGTGGCTTCGACTTCCCGGTGGCTTCGACTTCCCGGCGGCTTTGACTTCCCTCTTCTCGTTGCTTTTTACTTCCCGGTGGCTTTCACTTCCCGCTTCCCGATGCTTTTGAGTTCCCGGTGGCTTTCGACTTCTCGCTTCCCGGTATTTTTGACTTCCCGATGGCTTTCTTTTCCCGGTGATATTTGCTGTATAGTAAAAAAATTCCCTATGGTACAATTTCCCGGTCGAAATGCAAAAAATCCTTCGCCTTTAACGATCCAATTTTTTTTTCCAAAAACTTCCCGGGATCCAGGATCCCGCGATCCCGCATAATTTCCATGCACGGGCATCCACTTATCCGTGCAAAAGATGAAAAAGGTGAAAAAAGATGCATGTATCAATGCGCCTCCCAGCCAGAGTTTCAATATCTAAATAAATATCTACTCAGATAAGATGGTAACCGATGGTTAGATTCTCTTTCTACCGAACTACGTTTTTTAGACGAATTCAAATTTACAGAATCATCAAATGCTTGTGATGTCACAAATGAGTTTTTTTATCCTGATACTTTTTTCATTGCCCACAGTAACTACCCAATTTATGAAGCTTGGGTGAACTTAGGGACGTTGTACGGTCTATAATTTTCTCAGAGAAGAATTCCTCGCTCCGGGGCTTGAACCCGGGCTTTCTCGGTGGAAGTCCAGTGCGTTCACCACTGAACCACCCGTCCCACACCGTTGATAAAGAGAAGAAAGAGAAGAGGGCCCTGCATCCATAGTTTCCTATCCTTGTGATATTTGGCTATACATGTAATAGTTACCTGATTATGAGATAGTTAGCTATACATGCCATAGTTAACTGTACATGTTACAGTTTATTATACATGTAATAGTCAGCTGTACATGTGATAGTCAGCTATACATGCGATAGTTAACTATACATGTGATAGTTAGCTATACATGTAATAGTTAGCTATACATGTGATAGTCAGCTATACATGTGATAGTTAGCTATACATGTGATAGTTTGCTATACATGTGATACGATTCCAACCTACCAAGCGTACCTGAGTGTATTCCCATCCCGTTCAGCTTTTTTAGTAGTATGCCGTGACGAACTCTACCAAAAGTCTTACGAATGTCAGTGTCTAGTTGAGACCTGCTGGACTCAATGACATTAATGGCATAAATTCGCTCAAGCATTCAAGCCTTTGTACTTTGGCTAGTTCCTTAGCTTCACAGGCCGCTTCTATGGTATGTGACCAAACCATATGCAAACCTCACTATCGCTTTGTACAACCAGTGTACTTCGCTGTTTTTTCGTCTGATCCAGTTTACCAATTCTCAATCTCACGGCGAATGTTTCATTCATTTTCGGACAAATTTTATTCGAGGGATCAAAGTACAACTCAACTCGATGGTGATCTCCAACAATTACTTCTTTCTGTGCACACAACACAGTTCAGTTGAAGAGAAAAGTTTGAAACCTCATTTAGTTTGAGACTCTGACATAATTTCTCCCTTTACAGATTTCAACCATGGGAAAGAAACGAGTAATTGCATCAGCAAGCATTAACATGCGAAAGTACGCTAGTGAACTACCAACCCAACAATCTTTTACGCTTAGCCTAAAACCGGTAACAAGGAAAATAACGTCCGCCGACCTAGAACTTACTTTAAGTTGTGTATTTTTAAGAGAAGGAAAAGCGACGTAAGAATATTTAATTTCAGGATCAAGATCGGATTTTTATTCATTTGCTTCTTTTATCTTAGTGACGAAGATATGCAAAGCGTTGTGTCGCTGATGTCAGTAAACAATAATTCAGACATTGCGCCATTGGATGACTTGGAAGAGTTTACAGATTTAGAAAGCACTGGTGATATATCGGAGCACGTGCTGGACTTTACGGCTCAATTGGAACAATTGACAAACAGTTTAACTGGTTCAGAGCTGGCTACGCCAATGAGTGGTTCGTATAAATGAAAACGCCAAATTGCTTCTGGTTTAATCGACATTTACCTTCCAATTGCAGTTCCTTCACTTACAGAAGATCCGACACCAATTTGCGAAAATCCTTACTACCCAGAACTAGACAACGATCGTTTCACACCAAAAGTATCGCCTAAAATTGAATTACAGGCTGCAGCCATTGAAAAAGTTGTGACAACCGCTGAACCATCTAGGACTTCGATTTCAAGTGTTTCGTATCGGCCGCAAGTCCAACCATCAAATATTGAAACCAAAACAACAACAACGACGTCAACAAAATTAGTTACAACAACAGCAACTGCTGAAAAAGTGGAGGAGAAACCAGTGTTGATTCTCGAACCACGCGAACCACAAAGTCTGAGAAAGGAACCCACATTCGAAACGCAGAAAAATGTGAAGAATTTGGAAAAATCACAACTGCTACAAAATGACAAAAGAGACATCAAAGAAGCGAAAACTAAAGACTTAGCGGAAATGGCTTCGCTGAGCGAAAAGCGGGATCGGATACGAATGGAATTGCAACCACTAAATCTCAAAAAGAACTACGACAATCAGCAGGAGAATTTGAATGTAAATAAATCTGTGGAAAAAAGTTGTACAAAAGATCGGACACCGGGTCAAGATTTGTTGGAATGGTGCAAAGATGTGACTCGCGACTATCAGGGAGTTAAAGTTACCAATTTAACGACAAGTTGGAGAAATGGAATGGCTTTTTGTGCTGTGATTCATTCGTTTAGACCGGATTTGATGTAAGTCTTGAACTTTTATCAAAAAAATTGTCATCAGGCAAGTCTCTCGACACTTTCAACCGAATCTTTGAAACATTCACTTGACTAATTCATTCATTTACTTTCAGTGACATGGATTCCCTTTCTCCTCAAGATGTCGTGTCAAATTGTCGGATGGCTTTCGATGCGGCGGAGACTTTAGGTATTCCACGTGTTATTGAACCTCGAGATATGAGTCTTTTGGCAGTTCCCGACAAACTTGCGGTCATGACATATCTCTACCAGCTGAGAGCTCATTTTACCGGTCACCAATTGCAAATCGAACAAATCGGCACAACATCCGATGAGTCGTCATACATTATTGGAAATTACAAATCCGATAACTTACCCTCCCACAATGTCATGAAATTGGATCACTTAAAACTCCAACTGAACCATCAAAATTCAGTGGAGGAAGAAGACAATGTCGGCCAAAAATCACCAACAGAGAAACGAGACGTCAAGAATCTTATACTTTCCGGCTCGAAGCATCTACTGGGAAAAGTGTTATCGCCCAGCAAAGAACGTAACACAGGTGTACCTACACCAGTTAGCAATCATGATAGCAACGTTCCGAAAGAGAAACCCATTCTGATGACAAGGCGTGAATTAACCGATCCGTTCGGTTCCGATGATGAAGAAGAGGAAAAACCAAATTATTCTGCGGTGGTGCAAGAGGAAACGAAAAATAAATCCTGCAATGATGTGGTGGAATCATCAACGCCTGCCATAGATCCGGTGACAGCCAACGTAAGTTTGGTTTTACCAAGTCTTATTGCTATGTGTCATTTTTTTGAGTTGAAAGTTTCAGTTTTCCTTTTTCCTTTACACATTAGAGTAAGTAGTGAGGTTCAGTATGTAGGCCGTTGGCTACTTCGAACCCGTAAGTATGTCAAATCTAGAAACAAGGAATGCGAATCCAAAATGTGAATTGTTGACCCGGGTAGCCTAGATTTTCTCAGAGTAATGTGACTTCAAGTCAAATGACGACAAAAAATGCGTATTTGGAAGATCATTCGACGGCTCATTCCATGCAACATTGTACCGTTGCGTTGTAAATAATGTTAACGCTGTAGATTGATTAAAATTTTAAGTGCCAACCAATTCTTTGAATTCTTTCTCTGGTTCGTACCGAGTGGTAGGTCTAAATATTGTCCCTTTCCAATGTCTTTACGAAAGTTGGAATCTGGACCCTTGAGAATTCTTAAATGACCTCTGGTACCCACATTTCCATTCCTACAACGAATACCTAAAAGTGAGCACTAAAAGCCAACGAAAAATTGTCCAAAAATTCTAGTGTTTTCATTTCCAACAATTCAAAAAAACATATGCAAGGGACCCGCACGCATCAGAATAGATGTGGTAAACAGAAGACTCGAACTAAATCTAAATAAATATTGCCTCGACTCTTGACTATATGAAACTAGTAAATACCCCCGCCCCTAGGGGCTACGCGGACATTAAGCATTCTTGTCCGCTAGATCGGAGATTTGCGACATTAATACTAAAATGTATGCAAGGGTGTGCAAAGTTAGATTTAGATGAATAAGAAATGGATTTAGTAGTATTTTAGTAGTTACCATAAGCTTTCGCAAATCTGGTTTTCCCCCGTGCTACCATTTTCCCGCAAAACCGTTTTGCCGAACTACCGTTTGCTATATACTATCATTACGCCTGTACTACCGTTTTCCCCGTGCTACCGTTTCACCCTTACTACCGTTTCCACCATACAACACTTTTCCCCGTACTACCGTTTCCCCGTACAAACGTTATCATCGTGCTACTATTTCCCCGTACAACCGTTTCTCCCGTCCTACAATTTCCTCCTCACTACTGTTTTCCCCGTACTACCATTTCAACGTTCTACCATTTCCCTTACTAACATTTCCCCCGTACTACCATTTCCCCGTACAAACGTTATCACCGTTCTACTATTTCCCCGTACAACCGTTTCTTCCGTCCTACAATTTTCTCCTCACTTTTGTTTTCCCCGTACTCCATTTCACCGTACTAACATATTCCCCTACTACCATTTCCCCGCACAAACGTTATAACCGTGCTACTATTTCCCCGCACAACCGTTTCCCCCGCATCACCGTTTTCCCCGTAAAATCGTTTCCACCGTACTACTGTTTCCCGTACAACCGTTTCTCCCGTACTCCTCATTACTGTTTTCCCCGTACTACCATTTCCCCATACAACCGGTTACCCCCTTACTGCTTCTTCCCTCGAGCTGCCCAGCATTTTCACCAATACTGGTGACTTTTACTAACAATACTCTAAGACTTTGCCGAAGGAACCAATGTTCTGGCTCTCATACCTTTCCAGATACTCTCAAAAGCATAAAAATTGACCCCGTGTCCAACTGCCCGACATTTTCACCAATACTGGTGACTTTTACTAACAAAACTCTGAGACTTTGCCGAAGAAACTAATGATCTGCCTCCCATACCTTCCCAAATACTTTTTAAAGCAAAAAATCCAAGATGGCGTCACTTTGACAGGTGGCAGCCATTTTCTTAGGATTCATAAAGATTCTACTCATCAATATCAACAACTTACCCGAAGAAACCAACTGTCCAAAAAAAAAAAAAAAATTTTAAATTACATCAAGAAAAAATTTCAATCGAAATCTAGGTAGCATAATGGTTTTTTTTCTATAAAAGGAAATGCAAAACCGCATTTTAATTCAGTCTCTTTGGACTCGTCAAGCAGGTCGGACGTATGTTGGTTCACGCTGGAAATTTGTGACCGATAATTTACAGACAAACAAACAGACAAACTTTTGACTTTTATAATTATAAATTACGTCCACATTAAATTGTATTGGAAATTGCCGTAAGGACAATATTGAAACACCCGTCCGAAGTAACGGCGCTGAAAACCTCTCCAAACCCTACCACGTTTTTCACCACTATTTCGACCGAAAGTCCAAATTTAATTCCGTAATCATTTTCTCAAACCACTTAAATGGCCCTAACTCGGCGGCATTTGGGCCGTAAAGTCATAACTCAGTCAGGACAGCAAATTTTGTGTATAGAACTCTGGCTACCCCCCAAATAGGAGGTGTGTTTGGGGGAAAGCCGGAGTACTATAAGCAAAATTTCTGAAAAGTTGGCAGTTATCGACTTTTTGGATTTTAAAGCAAGTGTGACGTCATATGTGCACGACGCCCTATAAAAATTGGTTAAGTTTTACTCGAGTTATCGTGTCGACAGATAGACGGACAGACAATTTTTTTTTTCATTTTTCTTTTATTTAGATTCCAATAGAGATGAGCGGGTCGACCATTTTTCGAAACCCGAACCGGACCGAGCCCGACCCGACAAAATTTTTCGAAACCCGAAACCCGAATTGTTTCTAAACCCGACCCGGACTCACAACCCAAATTACTTCGAAACAAAAATTATTTCAAGGCCCGACGTCTGCATTCTTCACGGACCTTAGACTAAAACAAAATTCGTGTAATGTAAGATGATCAAATTTAGACGAGTTTTGTAAAATATAGAAAGTCAATAAAGGATCTGGACCCGAATAAAATGATACAACAACCCGACCCGGACCGAACCCGACCCGATAAAAATTTTCGAAACCCGAATCCCGAGCTGTTTCCCAACCCGGCCCGGACCGAACCCGACCCGATTAAAATTTTCAAAACCCGAAACCCATGAACCCGAAAAAAACAATTCGGGTTCGGGTTCGGGTCGGGTTTTTCGAAGTTTCGGGCAACCCGCTCATCTCTAGACCCTAATACGAAAAACTCACCAAACACAGACGAACGTTGTGCATAAATTTTTAATTTTTTCAGAATATTCTTAATTTGCACTTCAAGATCTTGGATTAACTTCGAGATTAACTTTTTGGTTTGGTTCGGTTTTATTGGGCCCATTGTGCTGTACTCGTTTAATTTTGCCCTTACGGTCCGATCAGCCATTTGCTTCCTATAATAAAAGATAACAAATTTGCTAAATTAAGCTCCAATTGCTCTTCGGGAGTTATATAGAAATCTCCCAAGTGCTTTGTTCTGAGACTCCTGGGCGTGTGCACGCAAAATGTCTCGCTGTCTCTGACTCTAAGCCACACCTTCTACAAACTGGGTCGTTTACGATCCCTATCTTTTTAAGGTGATAGATCAGGCACGTATGCCCCGTGAGAATTCCAATCAGCGTGCGGAGCTTGACTGAGAAGGAACTTGGTGTTCTTTTTATTACAGCCCACCAAGAATTCCTTCGATTGTCTGCAATTAGTCAAGGCCTCTCAGCTATTCTGATGGTTTTTTTCCGTTTCTTTTCTCATCAGAGTTCTAATCCATCCCGCGTATCTTCCGACGGATGGTTCGGCTCCAATGAATTTGGCAGTACTTCCATTCCTGGCTAGTTTGTCGGCTTTTTCGTTCCCTAATATTCCAGAATGTCCATAACTTTATTGTTGCTTGATAGGGTCTCTAACATTGAGAAACATTGGAGAACTAACCCTGACGAAAACTTGACCGACTATTCACTGTCCGTACAAATCAAAACTCTTTTGTCTTTGATCCCAGCTCGGATCATTTCTTGGGCGCCTTCACATATGGCTATGACTTCAGATTGGAAAACAGTGGCATGCTCCCCTAGAGGCAAAGACATACTGTAATTCGATTCCTCTGAGTATGCTCCTGCTCCTGCACCTTCTTCAATCTTAGATCCATCTGTATACATGACTACGTCTGCCTCTATTGGCGGCACTCTATTCTCCCATTCAGACCTGCCTGGTAGACTAATCTCAAAATTTCTTTCAAAAGGTCGCCTGCACCTTGTCTTCAGGCATCTCTACGTCACTGAACTTCCGCTTCAAGTCCGACAGAATTCTGGCACGGTCAAAACTTCGGTCTTGAGCAAGCCAGTTCTCTCCCTTATACAGTCTGTACACTGTCAATTCAGCTTCTTGTTTTATGAACAGGTCGAGCGGCGGCAGTGACAACAACACCTCTAGAGCCGCTGTCGGTGTCGAGGTCATCACTCCTGTCACACTCAAACACGCCAATCGCTGAACTTTGCCTATTTTCTTCTGTACCTCAATAATTTCGGTCTGTGGTGCCCAAACCATGCAGCCGTATATTATTAGTATAGGTCTCACAATCGATCTATACATCCAGTACAAAACCACTGGTTTTAGGCCCCACTTCTTTCCAAACGTGAAACGACATTGCCAGAATTCTCTTAACGCTTTTTTGGTTCTTTACTCAATGTGTTCTCGCTTACTATCTAGAATGACTCCGAGATACTTGACTTTTTCCTTCAAGCTGAGACAAGTGCCAAAAAGCACTGGCATCCGCAGAGGCATACAATTCCTCTTCCTAGTGAACAGAACAAGTCCGGTTTTGTCCGGATTCACGGACAGCCCTGACTCACTGCACAACTCTTCTACTATTCGAATCGCTCTACTCAATGAGCCTATCGCCTGATATCCCGCCTCATTCAGCTTGTCGAGTAAATCATCCACGGTCATATTCCAGAGTATTGGTGGAAGAACGCCATCTTTCGGACATCCCCTTTCCACTAGGCCCGTCCTATGAGCTCAACATAGCCATTATTCATCCTATGATCGTTCTGTCTGAACCGAACTTTCTCATTGCAGCATTAATGGCTCTGAAAGTCACTTTATTGAAAGCTCCCTCTAGGTCCAGAAACGCTGCAAGGGTTTTCTTCTCATGCTCGAACGACTCCTCCACGTTGAAAACAACTTGATGAAGAGCTGAGTCTACTGATTTGCCAGCTTGATAGGCGTGCTGGTTCTTGTGCAACGGTTTAAGCTTCAGAATTACATCCCATATGTACCTGTCACACATCTTTTCTAGCGTTTTTAACACGAATGATGTGAGGCTGATCGGTCTATACGAACATGCCTGGTCATAGGTGGCGCGACCAGGCTTCGGTATGAACTTGACCAAGACAATCGGATAAATGCCGTCACTTCCAGGGGACTTGGATGGTTTGAAGAAGGCAATCGCCCATTCGAGTCTCCTGTTCGCAATGGCAGTAGCCGCTACGTTCCAGTCTGTCGCGTTAGGCGTTCTAACCGGTTGCGGCCGAGCTGACTGACCTAGTCTTACTCCAGAAAAGTGCGTTTGAGTGAGAAGGTCCACCACTTCTTCATTAGACTTTGTGTACGAACCATCCTCTCTCTTCAACATTTCCGTGTAGACTGGGTCCTTTGCCAGAGCCTTGCTGTGTTTAGCTGTAACCTTTAAGTCCTTGACTTCGTCAATGAACCTCAGCCACGACTTCCTCTTTGCAGCTCGTAGCGATCTCTTAAACTCCTTACGTGCAAACTTGTAGTGTTTCCAATCTAAGTCCGTCTTCTTATGCATCGCTTTGTTGAAAAGCCTACGCATTTTCTTTCGCAACTTATCTAGTCTTTTGGACCAGGATGGGCTGTTTTTCGCGTAGATTTTTCTCAGCGGACAGGCCAATTGAAAGGCGTTCAAAAGATTGCTTTCCAGCTTTTTCAAGGGACCTTGAACTTCTTCTCGCGTCTTCACCTGTGAAACCTTACTCTGTGGACTCTCTACATGAGTCCCTGTACATTTTAGGTTCTACTTTATCTGACACAAGGTCGAATTCCAACCATTTATGGTCCGAGGCTGTCCATTGTTGTGGCACATGCCAGCCTGTTTCACCGTCCTTCCAAAAACCACATTTTCGACAGTAACTTAGAATTTCCTTGACCAATTTTGCTCATCATCAAACTTGATCCCACACTTTCGATAACCGTTCAAAAAGAAAAAGATTCTGAAAATCGTTTAAGATTTACTCGAGTTATCGTGCTCACAATTTGTCTCTGAACTCTGTTGAGTGTGAATATGAATGTGAAGTCAATTAAGAAAGGTCTCCTGAATTACAGGAATGTTATAGATTTCTTTCATCAGAAATTAAAAAAGAAATCCCCACAAATTTTGTGGAAAAAATTGATCCAAAATTAAAAATAAGTTTTCCAGGCATAACGCATTGTCAAAGCTATAAATTTTTATGAGTTATAAGTTATAAGTTTTGAAACTGTTCAGCACTGATCCTTATCAGTTTTGAAACTGATCAGTACTGACTCGTATCAGTTGTGAAATTGATCAGTACTGATCGATATCAGTTTTGAAACTGATCAGTACTGTTCCAGTAATAGTAAACTGAAACAGTACTGATAAGTAATGATCAGTTTCAAAACAAATACGCATTACTACTGATCGGTACTGATCAACTTGAAAATTGATCTGGATCAGTACTGATCAGTTTCAAAACTGATCTGGATCAGTAGTGATCAGTTTCAAAACTGATCTGGATCAGTACTGATCATTTTTAAAACTAATACGCATCAGTAATGATCAGTTTTAAAACTGATCTGAAACAGTACTGATCAGTTTCAAAACTGATCTGAAACAGTACTGATCAGTTTCAAAACTTATAACTTGTAGCTTATAACTTGAAAAAATTTATAACTTATAACGTAGACTTATAACGCAAACATATAACTTATAACTTATAGAAGACGACAGAAAAATAGATTGAAATTTGAAATTGAAAAAGGCTAAATCGACACTCTGATTCTGAATTGAATAACATTTTTCTTATGAAAATGCTTCACTAAAAGCGTGGATTGTGAAGCGACTGCCGCACGGCTTTACAGCGAATTAAATTCCAGTTCGACTACGAAAATGATGGTTGAACCGAGATTGCTCCGATCGAGAACTGTTTATTATTGCTACAAAGAAAGCTTCCGATATATTTTTAGTGGATTTTAGACATTTAGAATTTTATATTAGAGCATAGAAATGTGAGTGTAAAAAAAAAACAAAAGTTTAACTCTATGCGCAAGAGTTTTCTCTTTGGGTAACTCTCTTTGATTCTTAATCTTAGAATAGTTCTTGAGTTTGTCGTTTTTTTATTTTGTTTTAGAAATTGCTTTCACGTCACAAAGAAATGAGTGCAAAAGCCAAGGCTATGATGGAACGTCTAAATAATAAGAGCAATACAGTGCTTGACAACGGCAAACCAGACTTAGATGTAAATAACACATTGTTTTCGTTGGTTTTGTATGTTTTTGTAACATAAATTTTTTTTTGCATTTTTTTCTATCTTCCGCTCCTCTTTGTCGTGTCATGTCGTTAACTCTGTTGAACCCATCGAAAAAAAAACCACGTAAACCAACACAGGAAGAACGTCAGGCCCGTCTTCGTGAACATGCTCGACGTTTGATAGCAGAAACTCGAGCTAAATCGCATAATCTTGATTCACCTACGTCTCCCATCAAATTGATCACGCACCGCATTACATTGTCGCCCGAACGTACAATATCGCCGATAAACACAACCGACGGTTTCTTTACACGAACGACGAGTAAAGATGGCTCGCCGGTGAAACAATTGCAGTCGCCACGAATAACACCACCACGTGATATGGCAACGCATGCGATCAAAAATGGTTTCAACGAATCGGATAACAACAGGCGATCCAGTCCAAGTAAACGAAACGAAAGGAATGGTAATTCGCCACTGCAAAGTTTCAATTCCGTTTTAGATAGAATCTCACCGCAACGTGAAAAGAAGGTTGGTGACTTCATCTCATTTAATTTTTGTACATAATTTTTATTGTTGTTACCCGCATGACGAGCGATAGCAAATGTAGCCAAATCCTTGCGACCCTTTAATCGTTGTATTCATTCGGTTAATTTTACTTTTAGTTGGATCAAATGTCGTACATCGAAAGTGAATTGGAAGCTCTTGAACGGGAACAAGAATCTATTGATTTGAAGGCTGGTGCCTTGGAGAAGAAACTACGTAGTGTTATGGGAGGAATTATCGATAGTAAATTCATTGAGTACTAAGGTCACCGTTCAGTCAATTAACCATTGTCTACGTATTTCAGATCCGGATGAAACAGAAGAGCAACTTCTGTCGCAATGGTTCACCCTAGTCAATAAAAAAAATGCTTTGTTGCGCAGACAGATGCAGTTAAATATTTTGTAAGTTTTCATTCATTAAAAAACGCTTCACTTTGTTCGGGTCTCAAAGTTGGTATGAAATTCGCTCATATTTTCTGCGGCCAAAGCTCATTCCTTACAGAAAAAGCCACGTCAATATTCCTATCTCGAAGGTTTTCATATTAGCGTCACCCTGGGTGTTTGATCTGCCTTTACGTATCAAGGGTTAGCGGCAAGATCATTTTCGCAAAATTGTGACTTTTATCTTTGTGACGTTCTCACAACCGGAAACTTTTTACCGTGCCAGTGGTAACACAGTGCCATCTATGATGTATACTAGGAGCGAAAAGTAGTAAGAATCCAATACCGGTAAACCGTACGATCACGCTACACTCAACTTTACTTGACTTGGACCGATTCAATCAGTTTTTAATACATATCTGCAAATCGGAACAAATCTGTCTGCGGTTCAGTTTTCAATATACGCACGGGCAACCTTATCTCATTAGCAGGAGATTGCAGATCATTGCGCCTTGTTTTACAGAGCCGCATTTCAGTACAAAACAAGCGAGGAGAGAACGTAGAGAGAGTGAGAGTATACCGATTTGTATTGCGGAGATGATTTTGCGATGATCATGCGTCTCATGCACGCGGAGTAATAAAAGTAATTTCTTTGTTTCTTTGATCTTGCACTGACCGAATTAAAATTACCACCGCTGCAGATACAAACAGCATAACAAAATTTTGACCAGTACTTCCAAATGTTACCATAACGACGAATCTACTTAGTCAAAGAGTTTCTCTTTGGATAATCGAACAAACGAGGTGTATATAAGGCCGCATATTCGAGATGATTACTCACTCAATATGTGACCACGCTGATATACACATGGTCTTTCGACAAAGGTGTACTGAAGAGGCGTAAACGTCCCAATCAGCCAAACTTTTTGTCGTAGATTGTTAAAATATAGAATGGATAGAAACATGTATGCTATGAAAGTGACGAATGCCTAATTTCTAAATTGACGCTTAATTTTGATCTATTTCTGATAAAGTCAACCAAAATATTTTTAAAAAAATTTTTCTCTGAAAAATTTTTTTCTCCAAACTATTTTTTCTCTGAAAAAATTTTTTCTTAAGTTTTCTCCGAAAAAAATTTTTCGCACCAATCTCTATAACTTTCCCGAAGAAACCAA
>CM055403.1:171983612-172035757 GCA_029228625.1 Pseudolycoriella hygida
AAACTATTATTAACGTAAGTGTACCGATGGATCCACCTATGCCTAAAGAAAGAGTTGGTTACTGCCAGTCCATTGACATCGCAGAAATCCAACAACCGCTTTCCGTTTGAGTTTAAAACATCCTCCCCGAATTTGCCCATTACCTTTTCATAGCCGCCACTGGTCTTACTGTTTCCTATTCTCGCGTTGAAATCCCCCAACAGAATCACACACTCACTACCTTTTTTGCTGACAACATCCCCTAACTGCTCGTAAAAGGTGTCAAGATCGCCAGCACTGCTACCCTCGCACGGGCTATAACCACTAACCAGCCGATAAATACCTCCTGTCAGCTTAATGGAGACCCACATGATCCTTTCACTTACATACCGCACGCCCAAAACAAACTTTTCTAATTCCCTTTTGATAGCCATTCCAACTCCCCAGTTCGCCCTACCAGACTGAACACCAGACGAAAACACTTTATAACCGCCCCCCAGTTCTTCGCGCTGCCCTTTCGTCCTAATGTCGCTCAACGCTAATATATCTACACCATAATCCATTGCCAAGTCCACCAACTCACCCTTGCGACCCCTAAAACCCCCATTAACGTTTAGACTTCCAATAAACAAACCATCAACCTTTTCACATTGCCTGATCGTCAACGATGGGGTACCGTTCGAGTCCCGCATTGGTCGTACCCCGTGACCAACACTCGTCCGAGGCTGCCTATGACCGTTTTTACCAATAAAGAATACAGTGGGACGGCCTGGTAAGCCGAACCGCACTGGAAGTTCAAGCCTCAATGGGGACACCACACACATGCCTGAGATGCTAAGCGCAAGCTCATTTATTTTTGCCAAAAAAGAATTGCTATATGAATAGCGAAGAAGTTAACCGTAACCGTAGACAAACACCTACTTGAAATCCTATACCAAAATCACAAACACAAAACGCCGATTGTTTTGCATGAAGAAAACAAAACAAACACCCGAAAAACGCTGTAACTTTGAGGTTATGTGAGCACTACGTTGTTTGAAAAGAAAATGCAGATTTTAATTGATATCTAAAAAAGTTACAAAAACACACACTAATTTAACTTAACTTACTTACGAGAAACTGTGATTTAAAACGCGAAGAGGGCAAAAAATAAACGAAACTTACTCAGAGCAAAACAAACACGTCCATATCTGCCGCCATCTTGAAAAAAAATTTCTCTAAAAAAATTTTTCTCCAAAAAAAATTTTTCTCCAAAAAAATTTTTCTCCGAAAAAATTTTCTTTCAGAAAAAAATTGTTGTCCAACACCTTCGTCTAGCTTCGGAATACTTTGTGGCACCTTCGCCTGTCTTTGGAACACTTCGTGTCACCTTCGCCTACCTTGGTAACACTTCGTGTCACTTTCGCCTATCTTCGGAACACTTCGTTCACAACAAAAAAATTCTCCTGACCAAACTCTATAACTTTCTAGAAGAAAATAAGCATAATTTATACCTAACAAAACAGCAAGATGGCGTCCCTTTGACAGATTTCTTAAGATCCCAAAAAATTCTCTTGACCCAACTCTATAACTTTCTCGAAGAAACCAACTCTCTAGCTATTGTCACTCCGGAGCTAAGCTAAAATTCAGAGGATGGGTAGTAAAGTAACAGGCTGGAGGATATTGAATGCTCATGTCCCGGGTGTGCGTTCTAGACGTAGGTCAAGCTGAAGGTGTATAGACTCAATTAAATCAGGGCCCTAGTAGAGACTCAGTTTTAGGGCCCTGGCTCAAAATCAAAAAAAGTTTCTTCCATAAGTTGTGAGGCATGCCCAAACCTTTCAAACAAAAGAAAATTTATGAAAATCGGAGAAGATTTACTCGAGTTATGTACAAAAGACCAAATACCACTTAAACGGCCCTAGCTCATTGGCCCTTGGGCCGACAGTGCCCAGATTAAATCCCACTCCCGGGTCAAAGTTAGACTGGTTACAGATGTCGTGGTAAACGCAAAAGACCCCTTTTCGAAGAACTCGTTCTTCGCACGGGTCTAAAAACCATGGACACACTCTAGAAAAACTGTCCTCAGACGGCCACAGGCCACACGATTCCCTAAAAAATTTCAAGTAACATACGCAAGGCTTTGTACATATTTATTTCGTCGAATTCAACTTGTAAGTGAAAGCAGAAAAGTATTCGCGAATGCGTTGCAGGCTTAGGGGAAAGTTTGACAACGTCTCTCCCGCTCCTCTGTAACTGTGGGCCTCAATGGTAAGTCCGTATGGGAATAGATTGTAGATTTATTTAAGACACCAAGAAGCACAGTTAATCCCATTGGAAACAGAGTAGGAAATATCTTTCGAATGAGAAATAAAAACTACCGAGAAGAAACACATTACAGGAAGAGAATCATAAGATTGTAAAACTCCTTCCACCGAAAAACCGTTCAAGGAAATTGTAAGATTGGAATAGCAGTTCCGACCGATTAACGGATGTCGAGACAATAATTTTTCTGGAAATATCGAGCAATCTACATTCTATTCTAACACCAAAACATATAAATGAATGTTAAACGTAACATAATTATCAGCTCTGAATAACATTACAGGTAAGGCTACAGACCCACTTAAATTATCAATATAATTGCATTAATAAGTAATAAATTTTGATGATTAGAAGGTTGCTTTTTTGGCATCAAAATTCACTAACGATTTTTCAACAGCAAAACATTTCCAATCTTCGAATTCCACCCGCTTGGCCATGTGAGAAAAAAATATTTATTTGAATGTAATTTAAAGATGAAAATGTTACTCTTCCATTTATTGCATCTTCTAAGTCGTCAATTCAAATAAGAAAACATCTGTACGTATCAGAATAGATGTGACAAACAGAAAATATGATACAAAAAGTCTCAAATCCCTCCCAATTCTAGAAGACGTCATATCCCAGGATTGTGTCATTCTTCCCTAAAACCTTGAAGCACGTGTTTTCTAAAAGTTTATCCTCTACAACTTTGCTTTTGGAAGCAGCTTTCTATCTGCCATAGTTTTACAGATATGGGTCAAACCGCCCAATCCTAGAAGTAGTCATATCTCAGGATTAGGCCACTCTTCCTTAAAACCCTGAAACACGCCTTCTCTAAAATTTCATTCTCTACAACTTTTACTTTGACAGTAAATCTCCATATTGCATAGTTTAGAAAATATAGACAAAAACCATATGCTTTTGCATATGGCCGAGAAACCAATTTCGTCCATTCCAGTACCCAGACCCCTGATCCGATTGCCAAAAATTTTTTCCTGAGGCCCATATCTTCTGGCTACGGCACTGTTCATTTGACACCAAAACAAACAGATATTTTACAAAAAAATTTACCGATCCTCGAAATTCCACGTTTTTGGACACTTCTTCAACCATTTATCCGGAACTACTAGACCGATTTTGCTCATCTTTGAACTTTGAGGAAAAAAAGTTTAAGGTGATCGGTTGAGCCGTTTGGAAAAAAAGTGGAGACGGACGAACATTTTTTTTTTTTTTTGCTGATTCGTCATCTCTCGACGATAATAAAAAACTCCCTCCACCCCATGTTACAATAAAATTGTTTGAAAGCTCGCCTTGATAGAGTTATTTTTATCATGCCCGGAGCGGTAGCGGAGGGCGTGACGCAGTCCCCACACCACAAAAAAGAAGTCCACAAACTCAAAAAACGCCATACAAAAACCTTTGGGGCCGGGAGCCATATATAGGCGAACTTTTGAGTTTTTTCCCCTCGCCCTTCTCCCCACGCCCTTCCGTAAATTATATAAAAAAGAAAACTACGTCGCAGCAGCTTTCCAACGAGTCCAGACTCATCAAAATCGGTTGAAAATTGGCTGAGATATCGAGGTTTGAAAATGACATTTTTGTATGGCCAATGGATTTTTCTATTGTTCTCATCATTATGAAAACATTTTTTCTCATCTGTCGGTTTCTATATTCTATCTATCTATCTATGTTCTATCCATTAATAATTTTCGATCTCGAGAACTAGGCAGCCGATCTTCCTGAAATTTTCAGGGAACGTCAGTCTAGGCCCCAAATGAAAAATTTCATATGCCGCTTTTCCGGAAAAATTCTGGAAAAGCCGTGGCGTGTGGAAAAGTGGTCAATTTTGAGGGTTTTTTAGGTAATGCTCGGAGTTTTCGAATTTTAGCTGCGGAGTGACAATAGCTAGAGAGTTGGTTTCTTCGAGAAAGTTATAGAGTTTGATTAGGAGAATTTTTTGCGATTTTCAGAAATCTGCCAATGTGACGCCGTTTTGGATTTTTTGCTAAATTCTGAATAAGAACACCTAGACAGTTGTTTTCTTCAGGAAAGTTATCAATGAGAAGAATTGGTGACACGAAGTGTTCCGAAGGTTACACGAAGTGTTCCGAAGGTTACACGAAGTGTTCCGAAGGTGACTCGAAGTGTTCCGAAGTTAACACGAAGTGTTCCGAAGGCGACACAAAGTGTTCCGAAGGCGACACGAAGTGTTCCGAAGGCGACACAAAGTGTTCCGAAGGCGACACGAAGTGTTCCGAAGGCAGACGAAGGTGCCATAAAGTATTCCAAAGGTAGCCGAAGGTGATACGAAGAGTTACGAAGGTAGCCGAAGTTGTTGGAGAAAAAATTTTTTCTGAGAAAATTTTTTTTGGAGAAAATTTTTTTCTGAGAAAATTTTTTTTGGAGAAAATTTTTTTCTGAGAAAATTTTTTTCTGAGCATTTTTTTTGGAGAAAACTTTTTTTGGAGAAAATTTTTTTTCGGAGAAAAATTTTTTTCGGAGAAAGATTTTTTTGATCAATTTTTTTCGGAGAAATGGTAGAATTGCACTTTAGTGCTTTTGACAAGAGGGCTGGTGTGTTATGCATTGTGAAAGTAGTGATTTTGCGATATGTAAAGCGGTAATACTGGAAATTTCAGCGATTCACTTGTGTAAACATTCGCTAAGTATATACTTACCCAGGATACGAGGAGGCTGTTTACGTGTATCCCATTGGTCCTGAAAAGGACCACAATTCCCCACCCCTCCTTCCCCCCCCCCCTTGTCAAAAGCGCTTAAGTGCAATTTTACCCTTCACTCCATACTTAACATTTAATGTTTTGATTTCCCATCAAGAAAGGTAACTTTTTTAAGGGTGGTATCGAAGGAGTGGATGGAATTCGAAATTAAATTTTAGCGCTGTGATTGTGAAGTTATGATGGAAACTTGTAATTAGACATTGGATTTTAGCGCTCTAATTATGCAAATATGAAGTATGAATGAAATAACCCAGGATACGCCACGATGAGGCTGCTTACGTGTACCCCATTGGCCCTGAAAAGGGCCATTCACCATACCGAGCGGAGACCCCTCGGTTCGTCGCTCCCGAAGTATTTATTGACTTCAAACCCCCTCAGAATGGTGCATTGTACATTCAATGGCTATTATTGTGTTTTAATACGTCCAGCAAGATAGGTAACTTTTTTGAGCGTGGTATCGAAGGAGTATGCGTGACTTCGTCTTTCTGTACCATTTATTGGATCATTGAAGTAAGCATACAAGCCATACTGAGGGGCTTTGGAGTCAATAAATACTTCGGGAACGACGAACACCTTGTAAACGACGAAATCAGCACTTTTAGTTTTTCGATTTTTGTTAAACAATGGGAAGTAAGATTAAGAATTGTGAGTGGCTTTCAAATGTTGATTCAAACGGGTGGACTTTAAATCTGCCGAAGGTACAGCAGACATAGTAAAATATTACTTCTATGCGTGTAATTGTACCAAAACGAGAATTTTCTCAATTTTTAACTATTACGCAGTTTACTCACGTCGCGCCCTACACAGTTCAGTACACATAGTGAACACGATGCGAATAAATGGCTGAAAGTTAGGAAGGAAAGTTACTACTTTACGTCACAGCAAAACACAAAGACGACTTCCGCCAAATTTCCATTCTGTGATTCATTGCCTAAGATTTCATTCCTTTCGGTCAAACACAATCGATTCGAACAAGCGATTTGTTATCAATAGGTTGCTTACAATAGTAATAGACGATAATTTATCGCTTTTTTATCAATGTTGTTATCAGACATGAAAAGAAAACATTATGAATGTGCCGACTAAAATCTATCGATTGGTTTTTTGACTTCAAACAGAGCAAAATCTCAATAGACAATTTCCAAACCGTTGGTACTGCCTGCCATGGTCGCCAGAAAATTTTATAAGGGGGTTTTCAAACATTAGTTGGGATTAGGACGGAATGTCCCCAACCAAAATATCCCCTCGGACAAAATATCCCCAGAACCACAATTTTTACCAGGAAAAAAACCGGACGAAATATCCCCAACTAAAATATCCCCTCAGACAAAAAAATACCTCAGAAAGTAATTATTGCGAAGTCTCGTGGCGAGGACTAGTTACTTGAATAGGGTAGCATCTGATTGCATATGAACGTGAAGTAGGAGCTCGGGTCATATGCCAGGTGCGCAACTGTTCAAGAGGAGTCCAATCGATTGCTGGCTCTTGTACAAGGCTGTATGATGACTGGGTAGCACAAAGGGTCCATTGATCTGTATGCATCGATCAGAAATGGTCGGCCGTAACTGAGAAATCTAGAATTATTGCGAAGTAGCAGCGCCGCAGGCCATGAATTTAACTGAAAAAAAGCTGAAAAAAGGGTCGAGAAGCGGCAGCCCTCGCAATAAGGGGTCAAGGGGGAAATATTCCCCCTTAAGGGGTCTAAGAGACAGAGCCCCTAGCGGGGCTTGGGGCAGCGCCCCATTCACGTAAGGTCGCCTGCAGGGCGTAAAAAAGTCCGCCGCAGGCGCGGAGGTGAGGGGTCAGAGCCCCCAATACGCAATATAATATCTACCTATATCCACCACTTCTGAGTAGACATTATGTCTGGGGATATTTTGTCCGGTTTGTGTGGGATATTTTGTCCGGGGATATTTTGTCAGGGGATAATTTACCAGGGGATATTTTTTCTTGGGATAATCGGTCCTAGAGCCGCATTCTTTACGTTAAATCTTCGACAGATGCGTAGATGCTGCGGATATTCCGGCAGCATGAGCCGAAGCCGAGGTTTGTAATCAAGTTTCTCAGAATTTCGGCTCTTAGCGTGTAAAGTTATATACGAACTTTCCTCGTCCATGCGAAATTGTTTTAAACCAACCGTCAAAACTAGGCATAGAGACTTAAGGATTGGAAAAGCTCTTTGTTTCCTCATTTGATTTCTCTCTCTAGGTACGTAAATAACTTTTCGAAATTAAATTGTGGAAAATATGCCCAGAGCGAATGGTCAGCATAAGAACTACAGGACTCATGCAATGATTATTTCCGGACGACTCTGAAATAGTCATTGATGAATTGTGCGACAACAACCAATTCAAACCTTCAACAAAAGAACGAAATAGTAAAATTGCAGAATTATCCGAAGTGTCAATGAGTGGCTATCAGAGAAAAAACGATTTTCGTTTGATAACAAAGTGGTTTTAGCCGATAAAAAACTATGAATCAACGATTTGTATTCAGAATTACTCTTCAGTGCAAGACGTTATATCAAAGTAGCAAATTCATTCATTTTCCTGTCAAATGGCTCTCAAAATATTTCTCGTTTTAACTCTAATGGCGTATCAGGTAAATTGCTTGTCAATTGGTAATCCAATCATAAAAGTTTCTTTATTAAAAGCTTGCACCAGGAACTGGTCAAGGAGAGGAGCCGGAACCAGAGCCTGTGAACAAATTTACCACCTGCGACTTTGATTTACTCGAAGACCAACCGGATATTCTAGAATTTCTTTCTGAAGAGTGCCAAGATGTTTACAACAAAGCCGATGCTGAACTTATTATGAAAATGAATTATGAGGCTAGTAGATTCGGAGAGTTTATGAATGAATTGGGACAAAAAGAGGGATGGAAGGAACAGGCAACGGATGAAGACATTGAATTTTTCCAATGGGACTTTGACCTGCGAGAAAGGGTCTACAATGGTACCAACCTCAATTGTACTGGTATAAGTGAATCTTTCGCCGAATTTATTGATTGTAAAAGTACAGAACGAGAGGCGATGATTGCTGCCATTATGCGAAGTGAGTGATGATGTCGAATGGTTGTGGTTCGGATAAGTTATATCTTTCACGCGCAGTTGAATAAAATAGTTAGCTCTAATTGTAATGTCTTTTTAATGATCAATCGGTGGTTTCTCAATACTGCCGTTGTAGTCGTGTTGCAGATTTGATATCAAATTGTGCAAGTCCTGCTCGTCAACGCCATCATCCATGGTCCTAAAGTCCATATGATTGTCGTTGCGATTTAATTCCCTTTGCTTTGAACGAAGTAGTCCATGTTCATCGTCATTCGCTGAGGGTGTCGAAGAACTTGTAGATCGTGTACGGTGTTCTTCACCGGCGTTGTGTACATCACCCGAATAATTGTCACAATAATCGTCACCGTCATCTTCGAATTCCAAATCCGACACCTCCTCTAACTCATCATCCAAAGCTAGGACGTCATCGTCTATCATTGGCCGTCCAGCCAATTGATTTGCGTCGGAATTTTTGTTGAAAGATTCTTCAACGTCCCTTTGCTCCATTGTGTCGTCTTCATTGTATTGTTCATTTTTCTCGAAAGACTCTTCGCACTCTTCAAAAATTTCAACAACTTCACCAACTTCACCAACGAACTGTGCGTTTGTCCAATCGATTTGATCTTCCGATTCGTTAGTACTGTTGACCTTTCCTTCATGTTCCTCTATATCCCCCATTTCAGCGTCAATTTCCGCTCCTTCTTCTTCAACGTTATATTGCAACGCATCACGTATTTCATTCAGATCCAATGGGAAGCCAAGTGCCTCCTTCTGTGGGTGCAATATTTTTTCCAACATTCTAGTAAATTCACCGCAAGTGGCGCGAACTTTACTGTTGTTATCACGACTGTGTGCCGCGTTAAAAATTGTAGCCGCGTATTGCAATGGGGGTGGACACAAATAATGCGCAGATTCGATCAATGCGTACAAAGCTCCGTACAATGCAATGCGACACTCAGCGGAATCGAACAAATTTGTTTTGAGATTCAATGATCCGACAATACTTACAGCAAGTAGAACGATATACTCTTGCAGCATTTTGTGCAGAATTGGTTTCATAAAGCAACCACACGACAGGAGAATTTGAATGAGAGAATTCAAAGCGGCACAGCAAATTTGTTTGCTTCCCTCGTCATTGTAAATTATTTCCTTATTGTGAGGACCGAAATCATCCGCATCTTTTTGTATCTTTTGACGGGCTTCTTTCGACAGATACTTATTACTTCCGCTGAGAACCTTCACCGTTATTTCACTTTCGAATGGTGTTATGTCATGGAGAATCTCTTCCACCAAATCGTCTGCAATTGACTCGCTTTGGCTGCCACTTTTCGTGGTGCGACACCAAATTTGTAATGTTAGATACGCCGCTCGACGAATGGACCTGATGTAAATGAAGTAAATGAGTTATTATGCGAAACAACTTACACTTGTGATTCTCAAAAATTAGATGAATGTCAACATTTTAGCACTAAAATAATTCTACCGTTAAAAAAGTACCGATAAAAGACACTGTGGTACCGTTATTTAAACTACCAATATGTGAGTCTATCGATATTTTCGGCTTATTGGTACAAAATCATGAAATATCAGTAGATTACTACCTTTGCCAATAATAAATACATTGCGGCTACCATGTCACCTGGGGAACGAATGTGTTTTGTCTTATGTTAATGTAATTTACATTGAAAGAGTCAAAGAGGTGAAGTTCATTACCCAGGTTACCGTACCCGAGTAAAAAAACCATGCGATTTGAAACTGTTATTGTGTATGGCGCTGAGTGCTGTATTTTCGAACGTTTTAGACTGTTCTGAGACCGTCATCATCATCAAAAATTATGAGTATGCTCATTTTTGCCTCAATTAATAGACATTTTTCTGGTGTTTAAGACTGTTGAGACTGTTGGGCATGCTAAATTTGAGACTGTTGAGCACGCTCAATTTGAGACTGTTGAGAATACTCATTTTGAGACTATTTGAGACTGTTGAGTATACTCATTTCGAGACTATTTGAGACTGTTGAGTATACTCATTTTAAGACTATTTGAGACTGGTTGAGACTGTTGAGCACGCTGAATTTGAGACTGTTTAAGGCTGTTGAGCATACTCATTTTGAGACTGTTGAGTACACTCATTTTGAGACTGTTGAGTATACTCATTTCGAGACTATTTGAGACTGTTGAGTATACTTATTTTGAGACTTTTTGAGACTGTTGAGTATACTCATTTTGAGACTGTTGAGTACACTCATTTTGAGACTGTTGAGTATACTCATTTCGAGACTATTTGAGACTGTTGAGTATACTTATTTTGAGACTATTTGAGACTGTTGAGTATACTCATTTTGAGACTATTTGAGACTGTTGAGTATACTCATTTTAAGACTATTTGAGACTGTTCAGTATACTCATTTTTAGACTATTTGAGACTGTTCAGTATACTCATTTTAAGACTATGACTGTTGAGCATGCTAAATTTGAGACTGTTGAGCACGCTCAATTTGAGACTGTTGAAGGCTGTTGAGTATACTCATTTTGAGACTATTTGAGACTGTTCAGTATACTCATTTTGAGACTGTTAAGTATACTCATTTCGAGACTATTTGAGACTGTTCAGTATACTCATTTTAAGACTATTTGATCGGCGTTCTGCAGTAACTGAGTGTTTTCATTGTGGTATTAATAAAATGACAAAGATGGTGCAGAGCACCGTTTATTTGTGACTGTAGACAGTGCTAAATTTGAGACTGTTTAAGGCATACTCATTTTGATACTATTTGAGACTGATGAGTAATGAGTATACTCTTTTTGAGCCTATTTGAGACTGTTGAGTATACTCATTTTAAGACTATTTGAGACTGTTCAGTGTACTCATTTTGAGACTATTTGAGACTGTTCAGTATACTCATTTTAAGACTATGACTGTTGAGCATGCTAAATTTGAGACTGTTGAGCACGCTCAATTTGAGACTGTTGAAGGCTGTTGAGTATACTCATTTTGAGACTATTTGAGACTGTTCAGTATACTCATTTTGAGACTGTTAAGTATACTCATTTCGAGACTATTTGAGACTGTTCAGTATACTCATTTTAAGACTATTTGAACGGCGTTCTGCAGTAACTGAGTGTTTTCATTGTGGTATTAATAAAATGACAAAGATGGTGCAGAGCACCGTTTATTTGTGACTGTAGACCATGCTAAATTTGAGACTGTTTAAGGCATACTCATTTTGATACTATTTGAGACTGATGAGTAATGAGTATACTCTTTTTGAGCCTATTTGAGACTGTTGAGTATACTCATTTTAAGACTATTTGAGACTGTTGAGCATGCTAAATTTGAGACTGTTGAGCACGCCCAATTTGAGACTGTTTAAGGCTGTTGAGTATACTTATTTTGAGACTATCTGAGACTGTTGAGTATACTCATTGTGAAAAATATTTTTGTCGAAAATGAGTACACCCAACGGTCTCATCGGCTAAAAAAATATTTTTCACAATTGAGCATGCTCAACAGCCTAAAAAAGTCTCGAAATGAGAATACTCAGCGATCTCAAATAGTCTAAATGCGTGTGGTCAATGACCTCAGTCAGTCTAAATCTAAAAAAAATTTAAAATGAGTATGCTCACTTAATGATGATTTTATAAAAAAAAGCGAAATTGAGTACTTCTGAGTTCTTTTCAAAAATTTAGACTGAGTTGAGGCTGTGAGTACACTCAACTTTAGTACTCACTAATAGTGCCATTTTCACTCGAGTAACGATGGGATTTTAGCCAAATGTAGTTTCACTCATTCAATATGAAAAATATACCACTTTGCATCACTCAAGCCAAATCGTAATGGTGACACAGGGTAGATTGTGTTGTTAAAAGGGAACGCTTTGTTTTATCTGAGTTTATTATGGATGGTGTACAAAGAGTGAATGATATGAAAATAACGTTCCCTCTTAACATACCGGTGAACTTAGCTACATATGCCAGAATGTAGAAAAGTAGTCAATTTTGAGGGTTTTTTAGGTAATGCTCGGAGTTTTCAAATTTTAGCTCCGTAGTGACAATAGCTAGAGAGTTGGTTTCTTCGGGAAAGTTATAGAGTTTTAGCATTTTAGTTCCGAATGTAGCCAAAGGTGACACGAAGTGTTCCGAAGGTAGCCGAAGGTAACACGAAGTGTTCCGAAGGCAGCCGAAGGTGACACGAAGTGTTCCGAAGGCAGGCGAAGGTGACACAAAGTATTCTGAAGGTAGTCGAAGGTGATACGAAGTGTTTCGGTGGGAGAACAATTTTTTTCGGAAAGAAAAACTTTTTTGGAGAAAATTTTTTTTGGAGAAAAATTTTTTTCGGAGAAATTTTTTTTAAGGAGAAATTTTTTCTGAGAAAATTTTTTTTCGTAGGACAATTTTTTTTGAAGAAAAACTTTTTCCTGAGAAAAATTTTTTCTGAGAAAATTTTTTTCGTAGACAATTTTTTTCGAAGACAATTTTTCTTCGAGAAATTTTTTTTCGAAGACAATTTTTTTCGGAGAAATTTTTTTTCTAAGAAAAATTTTTTTCGGAGAAAATTTTTTTCAAAAAATAGAAATTTTTTCAACAACTGAAAACTTCCAAAACGACTGATATCACAACAAAAACCTCTTAAAAGGTAGAGTGTGACGCAGTCCGTGAATCTGCTTCCAAAATTCATTGAAACAAACTTCTGCGTATTATCAGCGATAGCGTCACCTCAAGCGATGTCATTAATTTTGGAAGCAGATTCCCGGACTGCGTCTCAATCTACCTTTTAAGAGGTTTTTCTTGTGATTTGTTTTAAAGGTAGGTCTACATTTAAAATCGGTAGAGTTTCAAAAGATCAAAGCAATTGATATTCAATGTGAAGTTAGCTGCAGGCTAACTTCATTGTGAGAAAATCAGCTGACTTTTGAACTTTTCAATGAATTCAGATGATTTTGATAAATTTATGAATGAAATCAGCTGACTTTGTTTGTAATGACGTTAGTTTCGGTCGCAACTGCAGCTAACTTCACGTTGAGTATTACTTGTAAAGATCAAAACAAAAGACTGTCACGTCCCTGGTTTTAACGGTATATTGAATTAAAATATCTGCAATTTTTAATAATTTCTTTGGTAAACTCAGTGTTGACATCAAAGCAGCTTCACATACCTGTATGGACGCTTAAAACCGTTGGCGTTTCCTGAGGATGTCCATTTCAACGATTGCAGAACGAGATTGCACACATCTTTGGCGTAGAGCAACATATGAGATTTCAGGCTAAAAACGATGAATTCAAATTAAAATGTTCAGCAGCTCATCGGTTCGTAGCCACTTACACAACAATTAATTTATCGAGCACTCCGAACAACGTTACATGGATTTCCGGTAGCAATGCAGCAAGGACTAAATTGTCAACAATTAGATTTTTGGATAAAGTCACACAATTCACGGCTAGTCCTCTCGAAATAATTCCCATTATTTTGTCTGGCTGAATACATTTCGGTGCAGGAAATGGTTCCCTAAAATGATTCGATAAAAAAAGGAATAAAATTTCAGTTTAGCAACCAGACAGATTTCAATCATTTGTTGTTTCTGATGAGAAACGTTGTTTATTCAACGAAGACTTTCTTCGTACAAAGGATAGGATAGGAGAACATTATCCAGTTCACATAATGCAGGGAGTTGCATTTATCTGATTCAAGTACGCCGAATGAATTTTCCAGTATCATACGGAGACTAACCGATCTGCTAGCGACAAAAGAAGAAAATCACGGTGAAGTGGATACGATTTTGACAGACTACGTGACAGCATTAGGCAAATGTGAAAAAGTTCTGTCCGGTCCAGAGCATCCATCAAGAAAATTTTATCGTTAACGTAAATCGAATGCATTCCAACGAACTGATAGAACCTACGGTGAATCAAGTAATCCGGAAAGGGCTTCAAAACGGGATAGGGATAAACGACGTGCGAAGTACGATCGTGAGAAGGCCCAATGGTTATATTTCAACCAACGCAGAAAAGCTGTTCATAGCATCATAAAGGACAAAAATGATAAAGGATGTACGATTGAGCTGACAGATATCCACAGAGAATTTTCTTCACGATGGGAAACACCAAACGACAGATCTAGGCCATCAATTAATCCTGTCACTTCCGATGAACAACGAATGCTTGACAACGAATTTGATGTTAACATTCCAAGCGAATTGGCAGCCGCCCAAATAACTAAATTGAATGCACAAAGTGCAGCAGGACCTGACGGTGTATTACCTAGGTGTTTGAAAGCAACAAAGGAACATTCATCGAAAGTTATATCAAAATTGATGACGTATATGTTGATATTCGGACATGTACCACGACGTTTGCAAGAGGCTCGAACCGTTTTAATATACAAGGAAAAAGGTGACCGTAATGATCCGAAAAACTGGCGTCCGCTTACAATATGTTCAGCGATTCGAAGAGTCATCGAAACAATTCAAGACAAACTGATGAGAACCTATGTCCCATTCAGCAACTTTCAAAGAGGATTCACCAATATCAACGGTGCGCTGGTTAATGCGTCGATTTTGAACGCTTGCCTCAAAAAAGCAACAGAAGAAAAATTGGACTTCTCAACTGTTTTACTGGATATCACACAAGCGTTCGATAAAATTGGACATAAACATTGTGAAAGTCGTATAAAATCACGTAGAGCCCCATCGTGCCTGAAATTATTGTCGGTCTACATAATGAAAGGAAATTTTACGCGAATCAATACCATCAAAGGTAAGACAGAAATAATTAACTTCTACTGCGGAGTAATGCAAGGTGCTCCCCACTCTCCTTGGATATATAACAACAGCATCGACGATGGAATCGATGAATTCAACGAACCTTCGGTAAAATCAACATTCGGTTTCCATCTCCATAATGATTACGAAAACGAAGTTCTTCAGAACTTTGCCGATGATTCGAATTTGAATGCCAATTCTCGTAATTCTGCAGAAACATTAACTCAAACATTAATTGGAATGTATAATGAACTGGGCCTTGAAGTTAATGCAGAGAAGTCAGTTTATATTAGCATCGTCAAAGGAATGCTATGTACCGATGATTTGAAAATCAACTCATCAACGAAAATTTCGTGCATTGGCCCAACTGAGATTATCAAGTACCTTGGAACAAACTTTAACAACGAAATTGTAGTCGACGAGTCTGGTATTCTGCAGCATCTGCACATTTGGCCTACAGTAATTTTTCCATTTCAACAAGCTCCGTTATCGAAATTGCCAATGACTTTCCTTACAAGCATTGACAAGATTTTGAAAAGTGCGCAATGATATATTCCAGTAAAAAAGTCAAAGGCCTCGAGGTGCATGTCGTCAGCCCCCCCCCCCCCGCATTCGTGCTGGAAGGGGCAGACAGTCTTTAATTAAGGCCTGCAATTGTGCTGTCGAATGCCACCGGTCCCAGAATTTGTGCTGATCTGGGAGCCGAGAACGAGTCAAAAGAAACTTGAAATTTTCATGTTTTGTTCATTTTGCATGGAAAGTGTCTCAAATTCTTCTTTCGTCTAATTCAACTTAATACCCTCAATTAGTGCTCAATTTGTGCTGGCTAACGGTAACTTCGACCAGACGCCGTCCCAGATTGATCTAATTCTGACTAATCAAGTTTCTAAGTTTTCAATCTTTAACCAAGTATCCAGCAATCTTTCTAATCATGATATAATTTTTGGGGTTTATTCGTGGTCTGAGTCGCTCACAAGAGAAAAACCGCGGTTTTATCGTAAGGTAAACTCTATAGATGTTAATAGCTTGCTAAGGGACATCTCAGCTAGTTCATTACTAGAAGTATATGATCAGAGTAATGTCAACGATATGTTGAATATTTTCAATTCTGAAATGTTGAGATTGCTTGAATTGCATGCTCCCCTCATTAAGATTTCTGCAAGAGATAGTATTAATTATTCTGCTCGATGGTATACGGCCGAGATTGATAAGGCTGCCGTTGACCGGGACATCGCAAAGTGGAACTACAAGCGAGACAAGACACCCGCTAACAGAGCCATGATGAATGTCTTAAGGAATAGACACAATCAGTTGATAAAGATTGCGAAGAGGAAGTTCTTGTTACCACAGCTAAGTGAGCGGCTTGACAAGAGCACCCTGTGGAGAAACGCTAGGTCATTGGGTTTAGTTAAGTCATCATCAGCCCCGTCGCCAGCTTTTACTGCCGACGAGTTCAATTCGCATACGACGAAGGTTACTGATGAGGGGCTACCAGCCCCGGAGGCTGAATTGGACCCAACAATCAAAAACACACCTGTGAGACAGCAGAATTCAGCCGGTTCTTTTTCGTTTCGTAACGTTGACGAAGTGGAAGTACTGGGTGCTGTTTCCCAAGTTAAATCTAAGGCGATCGGGGTTGACTCACTACCTTTGAATTTCTTTAAGCTAGCCATGCCAGAAATCCTGCCAATAATGACTCATATCATAAATTTTTCTTTGACGTCCTCTCAGTGCCCCAAAGCATGGAAAATGGCTGAGGTGCTGCCATCTCACAAGAAGAGTCGTACATATGATTTGGACGACTTCCGTCCCATTAGCATATTACCGCTTTTCTCAAAGGTCTTTCAGTTATTGCTGAAGAGCCAAATCCAGGAGTTCATTTATTCAAACAGATACATGGTGCCCTGCCAGTCAGGCTTTAGATCAGGTCACAGTACCGCTACAGCGCTCTTGAAGATCACCCATGAAGCACGTGTTGCTATGGATCGGAAGCTTATTTCAGTCCTTCTCCTGTTGGATTTTTCCAAGGCGTTTGAGAGGGTGAGTCATCCGATTCTGCTAGACAAACTTCGCTTGAAGTTCGGATTCTCTTCATCTGTTATCGCGCTCATCAGCAGCTACCTGTCTGAGAGGTCTCAAGCGGTTAGTATTGATGGGGTGATGTCCGACATTCTTCCTATCAAAAGTGGTGTTCCGCAGGGTTCCATTCTTGGTCCTCTTCTATTCGCTCTCTTTGTCAACGATCTCCCCAATGAAGTGAGATACATGTTCCCCCATTTGTTTGCGGATGATGTTCAGCTATATAAATTATTCTCAACCACCGATGTCTCAAGATGTGCCGCAGAGATCAATGATGACCTAAAGGCCGTAAGCGAGTGGGCTGTAACAAATCGTCTTCACCTGAACGCGGGTAAGACGCAGGCGCTTGTTATGGGTTCTAACAGCAACATTAGGATAGAGCCTGTTTCTGCTGAAGATGGAACTGTAGCGTTTAGAGTCCTAGTGGCTACGGGTACCAAGGAGCTCGTTGAATTCCCACAGATTACTTTGAATGGGTCTGTAATTGAGTTCTCGCAAAAAGTTAAGAACTTGGGGGTTTTAGTGAACTACCGATTGTCCTGGAATGACCATGTGGAGTATGTTTGCCAAAGGGTTTTTGCTGGGCTGAGGAGTCTGTGGCCCTTTGCAAGGTCGACACCACGGAAGACACGACGTCTACTGGCATTGTCGTTGCTTATGCCCTACTTCAATTATTGTTCAGAAGTCTATTCGTACGGCTTGGATGTGGCAGCGATGAAGGGCTCTTAACTCCATTGTCAGGTATGTTTATGGACTGAGGAAGTTTGACAGAGTTTCGTCTTATGTCACTCGATTTTTGGGTTCAGGGCTGGAAGAACATTTCAGACATAGAGCAATGAGCTTTCTCTACAAGCTTATGGTGACAGGCACGCCCTCGTACTTGTTCGAGTTATTGGTGACAGGGAACTCGGCTAGGACCTGCCATTTGATCGTGCCTAAAGTAAATAACGTTAGCAGTAGTCAATCGTTATTTGTTCGCGGGGTCATTGATTGGAACGCTCTGCCGGCTGCGGTGAGAAATTCTGGCTCGTATAATATCTTTCGGCATAGACTTTCGAATTACTGAGCATTGATTTCTAGAACGTGGTTATGGCTGATTTGCATGTGTCGGTTTGGCAGGGTTTATGCGCTGAAAGCCCGCCATAATTCTGGCTATAGTTCATTCGGGAGTACTTTAAATTTTGTTTCTTTTTTTCATGTCTTGGAGGAGAGCACATAGCTCCAGTAGTTTAGTTTGATGTAGTGAGGCTAACTGTCTCCTGTTCTAAGATAGACCATTGCGCTCATTTGTATTATTGGTCTTCAATTGAGTAGTATTGTTAGCTGTTGTTGTTTCTTGAAAAATTGTTTTTTTTTTAAATACGTCGTAAATATTTGCTTTCTGTCAGTGTTGAAAATTATTGTATAACTATTTACTTGGAATAAATGAAATGAAAATGAAACAATGCCAGGAATGAATTGCAGCAACAGCAATTCGATGCTTGGTGTGCGCTACCAACCAAAGGACGTGGCGTGTGTCAATTTATCGAACATCCTGCAGCGAATAAATGGATATCATCGAAACTCGGCTTATCAACATCCGAGTGGATAAATTCAATCAAAATGACTGGAAATGTTTTGCCAGTACGAACCAATCCCGGATATGGTCAAGGAAACAGCCGTTGTAGACATTGCGACGAGTTTGAAACATTAGGACACATCCTTGGCAAATGTCCCAAAGGTGTACTACTTCGCAACAACAGACATCATAGCATCCGATCATTGATTGCAACGAATCTGAGAGACAAAGGTTGGCAAGTGGACGAAGAAATTTTCTGTCTGGATGTGAATGGTGTGAGCAGTCGGGCTGATATTTTTGCTTACAACCGCCCACTCAACAAGGGTTTCATAATCGATCCGACAGTCAGAATGGAAAACGACATTGATCAGCCATCAGCAGTTGATATCGAGAAAAAGGAAATTTACGAGCCGTGTGTGCCCCATTTTCGGTCGAAGTATAATGTTAAGGACATTGAGGTAATTGGACTTTACGTTGGTGCCAGAGGCACAATCAGTAAATATTTTGTCGATTTTTTGAAAGCGTTTAAGTTACCAGTTTCCATTGTAGAAACTATAGTTTCCATAATTCTCAAAATGAGTAGTTTGATTTGCAATCAACATTTGTATTCATGAATGAATTTCGTTCATTCATTTTGATTTTTCTTCGTTTTCTTCTCTATAAAAAATTTGTCTAGAATACTGACTTTACGGCTACTTTTGTTGAAAAGCAGTGTCGAATAAGGTCTTTATATATATGTATCACTTTGCGGAGGAAAATATCTCTCAACGAAATGAGTTTTTTCAGCTGGGGCTGGGTCCCGTCATGACACGCCTTGGGCAGGCCTGTCTGACACCCCGTCTGAAAGAGGTACTTTCCCGCTGCGTTTGGATTACTATCGCAAAAGTCAATTTGCAAAGAAAAATCGCCAGAGTGTGAAATATCGCCAAAAAAATGGCCATAATGTATTTCACATTCACATCGCCGAAAAATGTAATTATTTTTTTGCGCTCTGTCTAGTTTCTTGGCGATATTTCACACTTTGGCGTTTTTTCTTGGCGATACTGCACACTTTGGCGTTTTTTCTTGGCGATACTGCACAATTTGGCGATTTTTTTTTGACGTTTCGTAATTTTTTGCTGGTTTGCTAAATTGCCATGAAAAAACGTCAAAGTGTGAAATATCGCGGAGCTGTGAAATATCACCAACTTGTGAAGTAACTCTTTTTTTGGCGATATTACACTATTTGGATTGAGGCTAACCACAAAAAGAAAACAGTACAATAGACCGAAATTCGTGGTCACTACACTATCGTCATGAAAAGAAAAAAAACTTAGAGAAAATCAGCGAAAATTTTTAACGAATTTCGCCGAAAAAATTAAATTAGCGATAAAATTAAACACAACAATCGCAGAGAATATTTTGTTTAATTTTGTCGCTAATTTGATTTTTTCGGCGACTTTCGTTGAAAATCTTCGCTGATTTTCTCTAAGTTTTTTTTTCCTAATGACGGAACTGTGGCTAGTCTGAAAGTCACAACTTACGTCAGAATCACTCCTAAAATCGTGCACAAATTCTGCAGCCTTGTAACCAATTGCGCCATCCTATTCATCGGGTCTGTTTTCAACGTCAACTGTTCGATTTTTAGACGGTCGTTTTTCGAACCATGTACCGTTTCGCCCGTGTGCTCAAAAATGGCATCGAATATCTCATGAATGCTACAAATAATCTGTAACTGAAGTTGTCCCCAAGATCCTTTGTTTCCGCTGCTATGAGAATCGCGTAGTTGTTGCAACAATTGCAAACATTTAGCAGATTGTTTGAGTAAAGATTCGTCGGTGGTATCAACGAAACTCAAAATGAATTTCTCCAAATATGATCGCATCGCACCACACGATCCTGGATAAAATCGCATTGCTGTTTCCAGAAATTTGAATGACGAAAAAACAGCCGATGGCGGTGTGGATGTAATGGTTCCAAGAATTTTCGCCAAGTAGCTGTTTGAAATAACTCTCGATATCTCCGGCACTTCAATTGACTTGCGCAGTAGCGTTTCTATGAGGAAATTGTCGTGACAAAATTGCAACGAAAGTTATGTAGCGAAAGGATTTACCTAAAACTTCAAAGGCTAATGAAACGCTTTCGGCTGACTCTTTTCGTGTACAGATGTCTGTGCACTGTGTCACCCAAAGTACTCCTTTCTGTTGCAAGACATCCATTGAGCATTGTGACAAAAGTGACTTCAAAACCATCAATCCGTGATGTGAGGTTCCGAAACTGTTTAGCAAATCTGTCAAGTGTGTGGTGACTGATTCTAGTTCGCCTGATGCCTGGACAAATTTTCGCATTTTTCATTCAGTCGAAAGAAATGCCGACGAACACTCACCTTCTGATGAAAACTTTTATGCTCCACCAACGCATTCACATACTTTGGTAGATGAATGGCGTCTATTTCTGGTAAACTATGAAAAATTTTTAATATTTCCTCCATATTCGATTACTTCTTTTTGCACATTTGTGTCTCAACCACATAAGTCGCACTGCAGTACTGCAGTTGTTTATTTTTTGTTTTGTTTGTGGCGGAGTCTAGTCTATTCAGCCAAGTAAAGATTGTAAACTTCACAACAAAATCATTCACCGGCGAGTTCTGTTCATATCCTAAGTTTTACACGTTAGGGAAAGTATAGTATATTCTTTGCGAGAGTTGGTGTTGATATTTTCATTTTTTAACTTCAAATTTTAATGATTCTTTTGAAAATTACGCATTTCCAACCACTTCATCGCTAACATTCACTTCAAACTATGGTATCGCAACGTATTGTAATGAATCAAAGTGAATTTAATGAAATAATCACAAATTTTGTAACACGGCCAAGCAAAAAGTTCGAAGAACTGCCTGAAGAACAAGTTTTGGATTTCTTTCATATGAAAATGACTATAGTTTGACAGTACACTAAAAGCTCGTGGATTTCTTCAGGGTCGGGTAAAGTGACTGCGATGACAGCAGCCTCTGGGACATGTGTCTGCATTACAGCTGTCGTTACTTCGTTTTGGCGGGAGAATCAAATCGGATCTTCACAAATTATCTTCTTCATTGTAAATTGTTATTGAAAAATTTAACGGAAACAGAACCGAAGAACTTCGTGGTATACAAGAAATTGTCTCCTTAGGTAAGTAAGCAAGTCTTATATTTCACCCAATCGGAAACAAACTGTTTATAGGAACCGAATGTGATTTTCAACCGTGCGCTATTCACGAGTAAATACACTCACGGAAATGTGAAAACCGACACATTTTTGTGTTTTGTGGTTTACTGACTTGATTGATTTCTCCATATAAAAATGCATGCAAAAATTCGCAAACTCAAGTAAAACACAAAAGCAAAAATGTGTCGGTTTTCACTTTTCCGTGAGTGTACAAAAGTTGAAAAAAATAACGAAAATGAGAAGTTAATAGACGACGGAATGTGTATAATAGGGTGTCCCGATTGATGAAGGAAAAGACGTTTAAAAAATCCACGGTGTGGCATCGAAAGTACATGATTGGGTGACAAATATTCGCTATAGCAGTATTTTGTAAAATGCTTCGTAGGACTCTCCGGCTGAATTTTTTACTACATCAAAACCTTCGCTTTTACACGTTTTCAGTGACTGAAACTTAAGTGAAATTACTAAAATCTGACTCTAATTGATAGTTCAGATAAAAATAGTCCGACTAGACCTAGATACCTGACGGACTTGACGATTTCCAGCGTTATTTAAGGTACTTCTAGTGAAAAGATGCCAATTTTCTCACTTTTTCTTCGACTAACATTTACAAATGCCTCTAAATACAATACAATTGACTCAAAACAATAGCATTTCATGACCTAGCTTACATTCAATACCTATGGACACCAACCTTCCCAATTTGGGTTGAATTTCCTATGTAAAATTACAAAAATGTTCACTTTTCGACCATTTTTGGTATTGTGATCCCTCAAGTACCCTTTTACGGACTGGCCAAGAAAAAATTCGCTCTCACAAAAACGGCTATATCTTTTGGACCACTGGACCGATTTGGGATAGCAAGCCGATTTTAAAAACTTCTTTTCAATCTTTAAAAGTGGTTTCTACAAAAAAAAAAAAAACTAAAAATTAATTTTTACAGAAATGTTTTGTTTTTTCTGGAAGTTCTTCCATGAAGCTTTTTATGGTGGCCTCAGTCACTTTCTGGGATGCTGTCTTCCACTTTTGTCGGAATTCTTTTACTGTTTTTGCTGATTTCTTAGTCTTCTTCAATTCTCTTTTTGACAAAGCCCAATATCTATCGACTGGCCTGAGTTCTGGGCAACTTGCTGGATTGGCCTCCCTGGGGACCATAACCAATCCGTTGACTTCGCACCATTTCTTGGTGGTATTGCTGTAGTGGCATGAATCTAAATCTGGCCAGAAGAATGTTGACATATCATGCTCACGAAAAAAAGGTAAAAGTCGTTTCTTCAAGCATTCTTCGATGTAAATCTTTGAGTTAACACTGCCTTGACCAACGAAAATTTGTTTTTTTTCCCAAAAGAGCAAATTGTTTGCCAAACAAGGGAATTTCGTAGGTAACTTTGCTTGTTTCTTCACCCTAAAATGTTCGTCGACATTCCCACGAGAGTGTGCAACGTAAAATTCGGCATATGTTTAACTGATCACCAAGAAATTCATTTTTGATCACCAGAAAATTCAATTTTGATCACCAGAAAAATAAAACACTCTTTTTTAGGGCCAGGAGTGTGTCCGACCGTTTCATAAAAGGAGGAATGTATCTTTAAAGCGGCTAACTCAGCGTAGGTGTAACTAATTTTGCCCCTAATTAAGTTCTATTTTGTATCGGTGATCAAAATTGTATTTTCAGATGATCAAAAATTATTTTTGGGTGATCGATTATAATACTACCCAGGAAGCTGTGAGAAATCGGCCAATACGTAGGTTTCATCGTCCATCACGCCACAGAAAATTTTTTTAAAGAAATTCGAGTTCAATTTCTTTGCTCTTTTTTTCGCTTCTTGATTCTTCACAGCGCTTCTATCTGGAACCTTTTGTACTTTATATGTCTTCAGTCCACTACTCGCCATGATATTTTGAACGGTTAACTTCGAACAACCCACTTTTTGGGCCACTTTTCGATCTGAGAGGTTAGGATACCTGTGAAAAAGGCTGACGGCTTTCTTCGCTTTTTTCGGGATATGAAATCCCTTTTTCCTCCCGGATCCTTTCCTGCGGCTAATTGTAAGGTCTTCCTTGAAACGTTTAACAACTCTTGAGACCGTTTCTCGACGAACGCAAACCTTTTTGGCGATTTTTTTGAAGCTTCATTTTGGATTTGCTTGGAAAAGTTTTATTATCAGTTTGCGTGTTACCAATTCGTTTGACATTTTGCGACTGAGAAACAAATTTTGTATGAAGTAGCTGTTTCACATGTTTCTGACGTATATTCGATAGCCTACTATGATCAGAAATTTTAATTTTTTTGGTCGGTTCAAAAGATATAGCCGTGAGAGCGTATTTTTTCTTGGCCAGTCCTTACAATCATATTTTTGGCATGGAATCGACACTCCGGGCGAAATTATGTAAAATGGAGTGTTTTTTAATTAAGTTGATTCTACGGCGAGTTCATTTTTTAGATAAAGTATCAAGATTCATAGAGAACCATGAGGAATTACCTTCAGCAATTCGTAAACATTAATCTAAAACGTGGTGAGACTATTTTACCCTCAGAGCCACTGTTTTCAGCTTTCCAACGATACCCCACATGCAAAATTTGGCCGAGAATTGAAATTTTGACAATCATTTGAGTATGGTAAATGACCGTTACTCGGTCATATAGAGATACCTCGGTGACGGGTATTTTCCCCCGGGGAATTATCCCCCTGACAGAAAAAAAGTGGAATTATCACCCGGGGAATTATCGCCCGGGAATTATCCACTGGAAAGATTGGAACTATCACCCGGAGAATTATCGCCCGGGAATTATCCCCCGGGTCGATGTGAATTATCACCCGGGGAATTATCGCCCGGGAATTATCCACCGGAAAGATTGTAACTATTACCCGTTGAATTTTCGCCCGGGAAATATCCCCCAGCTATGAGTGAATTATCCCCCTGCTATTTGTAGCTCAGATTCTAGCTGTGATTTATGTGGGGAACACATGAATACAGCGGAACATTACCTCTGTTACTGTCCGACTTTCATCAACGAAAGAAGAAAGCATCTGGGCGGCTACACCGTCAGGTACAACCACATCAAAACACTGCAGCCACAGGACATTTTGAACTATATCATTCAGGAAGGAAGAAACAATAAATGGCCAAAATCCCTAGTCAGCACAATGGGCCCACTGGAGGCCTCCGTGCGTGTTCCATCAGGGATGAAACAACTAGTTTTAATAAAAAAAAGTGGTAATCCGTCAATAATGGGTCAAACTTCGAGTGGCTTTAGCTCAGTGCAACAGCCCCTGTTCTGAAAAACTGCTGTAATTGGATGATAGAGGACCATCCCTACTACCATTCTCTGAAAAGACTTCCTTGCAGGAAGAGAGAACTATCTTTGTGAAAGAAGGGTCCCTAGACTCTCTAATTTCGCGTCAATTATGCAATTACATTCATTCAAACTTATGAACCGACAGAGCTGGCTTCAGACGAGGATAAGGATGCTTTTTACCAGTGATTAGCTCGCACTTTGGATGATGTTCGGAAATCTGGCATACTGGTATTGGTGGGTGATCTAATCGCAAAAGTGGGGAGCTCAAATGAAAACTGGGAAACAGTAATGGGGAAGCACGGAGTAGGAAAAATGAACGAAAATGGTGAGGTTTTTGCGGAACTTTGTGGAAACCATACGACCTGGTCATAGGAGGAACACTGTTCAGTTCAAGTTTCATTCACAAGTCACCTGGGTTTCCCCCAGACGGTGTTACCCACAACCAAATCGATCACATCACAATTAGCAGAAGATGGAGAAGCTTTCTTCTCGATGTGAGAAACTGGCGAACTGCGTTTAAAATTATCAACGCATCGCAAACGTTCACCCACAGCGCCCAAACGGCTCGACGTCGCGACGCTTAAAGACAGCGAAACAGCACAGCGATTCATACAAGAAGTATGTGACACAATCTCGGCCGATGCTCGTCCGGACGATAATATCTCACAAAAATGGAGCAAAGTGAGCAACGCTTTGCAGAAGTCTGGCGTGAACGTTCTTGATTTTCGAAATTATAAACGAAAGGAATGGATCTCCGATAGCACCTGGAAGTTGATTGAAGAACGCAGATGTCTGAAAAATGCAATTAACACAGCAGAACAACCGGAGAGGGCAGACTTAACTGCACTTTACAAAGAGCAGGAAAAAAAATCAAACAAAAAGCAGGAAAAGAAAATCAAACGGAGTGTGAGGGCTAATAAAAGACGATAGGAAAATGAAATCGCTGATCAAGCCCAACAAGCAGCAGATAGCAACAACACACGTGAAACATATCCGCCAGCACGACGCCTGATGGGAAAACGACCAAATGCGGAGAAACCACTCAAGGCAGCAGATGGAAGTTTATTAACAGTGGAAGTGCACCAAAGTCAAAGGTGGAGCGAGTACTTCGAAACCCTACACAACAAACCGCCAATAACAGCCGTCCACCTGCTAGACAGCGTAACTTTACAACTACACCTCCAACTCTGACAGAAATAAAAGCATCAATCCAACAGCTGAAGAATGGTAAGACACCCGATGCCGAAGATATTGCTGCAGAAATGCTGAAGGCTGACACTACGACAATTGCAAGAATCTTGCTGCCGATATTGACTGATGCATGGGAACTGGAGGACATTCCTATCGAATTTATTAACGCGCTGATTATAAATCGTTACAATAAGCGACGAAAATTGTCGAAAAAAGCCTCAAAAAGTATCCGAAGTGTCCAAATGGCACTGTGGCAAATGTGATTCAATTTCAACATATGACGGCTCGTTGGAAAGGTGTCGTTAAAACCTATCCAACCATATGAAATTCGGGAAAGTAGGGCGTCAATGAACAAAAATATTAAGAAAAAGCGCTAAAATAAGTAAAATCATCGAAAATTTCACTTCATTTCATCGAAAATTAGTTCAATTTTAGCCTATGAAACGAAAAGTCTCTTCAAGACTCATCAAATTGCATAGATTTTGAGGAAATTAGAAGTGAAAGAACGGAAACGTTGCTGAAATAATGTTCAAAATCAAAAGCTCTACTATTCCATTAAAGAGCAATAAGATTTTTGGAATTTAGAGGTCAATGGTAAGACTTCGTGAGAAACTCATTTACGTAAAACTAACCGTTTTGACGAACAGAAAAATTCGTAAATTATTGCTAAAATGTAAATAATTGCACATTAAAATCTGTGTATGAAGCGTTTGGTGCAATTCTAATTGAAGATAAAGCACTGACAACTAAAATTTCTTTGTCATCGCTGTAGAGTACACTGAATTTTGTAAGTGGTAACGGGTAACAATTAGACAGATATTGGAGAAGTGTAAAGAGTACAACGTTGAAATACACCAATTGTTCGCTGACTTCAAGGCAGCATATGAGAGTGTCAACAGGAGGAAGTTATGGAGAGTGATGGAGGAATTTGGTGTTCCCAAAAAACTAGTCTCGCTAACAAAGTTGACATTGGATGGAGCTAACAGCCGAGTAAGAATCCGAAGCAAATTGTCAGACGCTTTCGACATTGAAGAAGGACTACGACAAGGAAATCCACTCGCGACGCTGCTTTTTAATTTGATTCTAGAAGCAGCAGTGAGAACTATGGACGTTGACACTAGCAGCACCATTTTCACCAAATCCAGTCAATTGCTGGGATTCGCAGATGACTTGGACATCTTGGGCCGAAACATGGAAGCTGTTAAAGAAAAGTTCTATGCTTTGGACAGAAAAAGTACCGACCTCGGGTTGAAACTTAATGACGTAAAGACCGAATACATGATTATCTCCCCATCGAATCGACAACATGACCAAAACGTAACAATGGCCACACACACATTTAAGGTGGTAGACAAGTTCGTATACCTTGAATCTCAGCTTAATTCTGACGAAATCGAAAGACGGATAATTCTTGACAACCGGAGTTATTACAGTCTGATAAAAATTTTAAAGTCCAAATCAGTAAGCCGAAACTCAAAATACGCACTGTACAAATCTGCGATAAGACCAATAGTTAAGTATGGGTCGGAGTCGTGGTGCGCGACTCAGAAAGACGAACAATCGCTGCTCACGTTCGAAAGAAAGGTACTGCGGACAATTTTCGGACAAGTATATGACGAGAATCAGAACAGATGGCGCAGACGATTTAACCATGAGCTTTATCAAGAGCCGGACGTAGTTAAAATAACAAAAAAAAAAACAGACTACGATGGCTTGGTCATGTGCAGCGTATGGACGACAACCGTGTTCCGAAAAAACTTCTCGAAACCAAACCAGAAGGTAAAAGAAGTGCAGGGCGACCAAAATCCAGATGGTGCGACGCAGCTTTTGCCAACCTGAAAACTGTGGGGGTAACCAGCTGGAAGACGTTAGGGGTCATTCATAAAGGATGTCACGCTTGCTATAAACTCCACAAAGTCCATATCTCCTAACTGGTCAGAGATTTTGTTTATAGTACTCCGGCTACCCTCCCAAACACACCCTATTTGGGGGGGTAGCCAAAGTTCTATAAACAGAATTTGCTGTCCTGACTGACTTATTACCTTTTTATGGATACTCATTTTTTATAGCAAACGTGACATCCTTTATGAATGACCCCTTAGCTGCAGATAGGTCCGGTTGGAGAAGGCCAAGACCCTTAATGGGTTGTAGAGCCGGTTAAGTAAGTAAGTAAGGGGCTGTCCCTAAATTACGTAACGCGCAGGGGGGGGGGATTGTACAAGAATTTGTGAGAGATTGTTACGGGCTTTAGGGAGGGGGGGGGGGGGGGTTTGTAGAAATGTTACGTAACAAACACTTTTACAACCAAAAACTTATATTTTTAATTAAATTTGGTCAAAATCGCATACGAGAAACTTTTTTGTGATCATCTGTTTCACTTGGTGACGTGGTGACTAGTTATCTCTCTCTAGTTTTGAGAAATCATAAGATACCACGTTGAACGTCATAACATTTGCTTGTTTTTGTTAAAAAATAAATTCCTCAGTTTTGTTACGTAACAGGGGCCCCCGAGTGATTGTGACAGTGTGTGACAACGACGGGGGGGGGGTAACAAGCCAAAAATGTGTTACGTAATTTGGGGACAGCCCCTAACGGTTAACAATTATTATATTTCAAATTTCGAAAAACTACGAAAGTGGTTCAAGAAGTTGGTTTAATAAAGCATTTCCCGCACCTCCATGCCCATCCGATCCAAGCACAATGGTGCCAACTTAACATTTATCCGCTGCGGAAAAAATTGCTCAGCGGCAAGTTGGCCAAAAACTCGCCAAAAAGGTTTGATGATAATAATGATGTCGTATTTTTGTGGGGTTTTTGTTCTATTCACTTTTGGATGTGGATGTGGTGCATATACCAACTTGATATGGTGAATATCGAGGTGAATATGCTCGCAGTGGTGAACACTAATTGATAACTTTTGACGAGTTTCACTCAGGCTGTGAAGTTAGCCAAACGTTTGAAAATGACTGTAGGAATCGAATATGACGGTGAAGTTTCAACCAAAAACGAAACAACAAAAACGATTTTACTTTTACATAATGCAATTCTCAAACATTTGGCTAACTTCACACCCTGAAAGAATCTCGCCAAAATTTTTTACGTCTACGAAATTCGATTCCTACAGCAATTTGACATACAGAAAGATATTCGCCAAAAGTTTTCAATTCATATTCACCACCATTTCGAGCATATTCACCATATATATTCTCAACATCATCGTCAAACTTTTGGCGAGTTTTTTGGCCACCTTCACACTCACACAAATATGAATTTTAAATTTCGCCAATGTTGACGGGGGTTAGGCAAATGAGCACATCCTTTATGAACGATTCCTTGTGAGGAGTGCTGTTTTCGCTTTCGTTTTATTTTGTTCGGAGTCGATTGATTTTCCGTTTATTCGAACTACTGGGATTCGTCTTAAAAAATCGATCGAGGAGCACATAAACGCAGAAAATACTTTTGCACTCAAAAGAAGATCAACTGTTAAGAAAATCCTCAAATTCATTGAAATTCCTGTTTGAATTTCAAGTAACTCCTTGGAAATCCTTGAAAATCAAAAGTAAATCACAAGTAAATCCCTAAAAATCATGCAAAAATGTTAAAAAATCCTTCAAAATTTACTAAAAAAAACCCTTGGAAATCAAAGAAAACGATAGAAAATCATTGGAAATCAAAAAAAATCCCTTGAGGATTTTCTTTAAGAAAATCCTTTTGCACTCAAAATACCTCTCGCGTGTGATAACAAATGAGAAACTTTGTTTAAGGCGTTGTTATCTTAAAGTATATTGAAGGCAAAATATATTACATTCGATTTGTTACATTCCATTGTTTGTATGTACAATATTGCGGTTGTCCTTTCAACAGACACTGTTCCCATTCGTCCATACCCTTAGTAGCATCTCTTACAACATCTTTTTGAAAACGTCATACAAGACTAGTACGAATGCATCACCGGTACCACGATATACATTCGTTAATCCCCCTTTGTAGAATCCACGAATACCTTCCTGCTTAGCAACTGTCATCCAACAATGAAGATTGTTACGGTAAATAATTTCAGTGGCTTTCAGTCCTGACTGCATCATCATTCTTCGCCGAACCGTGTCGAATGGATATGCGACAATCCCAGCTACAGATGTCACAACCTGGGCGATAGCCCATGAAATATAAATTGGTGTGCTCTTCGGATCCGCCATCATTCCACGGGCAGTGTCATAGAAGCCAAAGTATGCGGCACGATAGATGATGATACCTGCATGATTTCAGCATACAATGAGAATGCTATGAACACACAGCAATTTCGGTTTTTCATCACCTTGTATGGATGCGTTGAAACCACGGTACAGTCCAATGAATCCATCCGATTTGAATGTTTTGCTCAGAAAGTCACCAAGACCAGCGAATTCTCGACCACCGTTTTTGCCAACATCAACCGCCAAACGTGTACGGGCAAAATCAAGCGGATAAACACAGGTCAACGATGTTGCACCAGCGGCACTTCCCGCAGCCAAGTTACCGAGGAAATAGCGTCCGAATTGTTTGCGTTTGTCAACTCCTTCCAGAAAAATTTGCTGATACTTGTCTTTGGACACAAAATTTATGGCCTGCGTCGGGAAATATCGCATGACATTGGCCGAATTACCACGCCAGAACGCGAGGAAGCCTTGTTCTTTTGGAATACGTACGAAGCAGTCAAAGAGACCTTAAAGAAACATGTCATATCCCGATTGATCGTCATAGTCGATTAGAGGCATTTCATCATACCTTTGTACCGTTTATCTTCGGGAATTTGCTTGGATACATGTTGAACTTGCAGCAGAAATTTTACCCTTTCGATTGGGGCAACAGCAGTCTTCGACACAGCTGCCGAAACACCACCAGCTATGAAATTTTTAAGCGAATCGTACGGGTCAGAAAGTCCTGACATTTTCCACAGATCGCTTTAAATCACCGTATTACATTTGTCATTGTATTTGTTATGATCGAACTTTTTGATAAGCGAATGAGAAAGCTAAAAAGTATTGAAGAAATGAGTCATTTTCATAGTTTCTCGTATTAAAAATTGCGCACTCACTTTGTCGTGAATGTGTCAATCCTTCGTTTTAGTATAGGCACATCCCAGTAATGAACTTGTTACAATCAGTAATGGTTTAAAGATAAGACGCCAATATTTTGTTTTAAAATTATAAATTCGATATCACATTTCCCTTCTGTGTCTTATATAATAATGTCAATCTCTTCCGATAGTTTCGCCAAAGTAGTAGAGGTATGATGGTAATGATGTAATGTTTTCTGTCAATTTAAAAACTTCAATGCGCGCGCATCATATGAAAAATTTCGATGCAAATGAAAGACAGGAATGGAGTTTATGCTTACTGACTTACTTAAGCGGGCTCTTCAGCTTCTTCCAGACATTCCAACGGGCGTTCAGACGAAATATCTCCAACATCACCCTGTCATCACAATCTACTGCAATCGCTCACGATTCACACCTTAAAGGATCGAAAGTCAGTAGAAACGTTAGTATTAGAATAAGAAAATCGCTAAAGAGAAAATTCCACCAATTTTGGTGGATTTTTCAGCTAATGGATCATCAGCTTTACTCCGTACAATCAAGAATGCAACAGGTGTAAATCAATTTACAGTCGACATAAAACGTAATGGTACCGGCGCTAAGATTTTCTCGGCATCCAATGAAGCGAGCGTAAAAATACGCGAATCACTCATCGCACACGGCTACAGCTTCCACTCTTTTCTCTCGAATAACGTAAAGAAAAAATGCTTCATCATTAACGGCATCAACTCGTCATTTGGATTCAGTGCATCGGACATTAAAAACGAGTTTTTGAGAGCTGGTCTGCCTGCGGATATAGTCGTCGCTCCGCACATTACCGGCTTCAACCGTGCCAATCCAAAATTACCTCATCGATTTCGCATTCTGCTGCCTTTTTCCTTCGACGCCAAAAAGCTAGACAACATCAAATCAATTTTTGGGATCATTATTGGTTTTTCGAAGTTTGTTTCCAAGTCAACTACTCAATGTAATAATTGTCAACTTTACTTTCACACTGCGGCTGCATGTAATCGTCAGTATCGTTGTGTCAAATGTACTGTGAATCACCCTCCTGGTCAATGCCCTAAAAACAGTAGTCCTGATGCTCAGCCGCAATGCGTTAACTGCAACGGCTTCCATTCGGCTAATAATCAGATTAATTGTGATTATTACAAGAATAAGATAGCTCCGATAATTCAGAAGAAATCTGTTCTTGATGCTGGAGGTCAGTCGAACGTTGAAATTGATAAAAACAGAAAGGTTGCTCGTGAAATACCAAATCCATTATCACAGAAGAATAATAAGAATAGTCTGTCGTGTACCAGCTCATCTACTCTATATATGGTCAAGAACAATAACAGTAATGAGGCTGCTTTGGACAAGATTTTGAATGTTTTGGGACAGTTGTCTCACAAGATATCATTACTTGAATCGGCTGTATTCTCATCATTTTAAAGAACATTACAGCACTCAATGTCTACTCCGTCTCCTCTGCCGTACGAAAGCAATTGTTTAATGATTTTATGTGCGATTCCCAGTCCGATTTTTATTTTATATCCGAAACGCATCTTAAACCCAGTGCCAGATTCTCGGTTGTCGGTTTCAATGTTTTTCGATCTGACCGTCTCCATTGCAATGGTGGTGGATCTGCGATTATTGTTCGGGATAGTGTTCGCTTCAGGAACTACCGTTCCCTGTCAAGCAATATTGGCCAATTCACTTTTGTTGAGGTTCATCTCGATGGTATCTGGATTTTGTTGGTATCTGTCTACTTTCAATCAAGGTTAGTTGGTACAACAATTGATGATTTTTCATTTCTATTTACTGCCAACATTCCCACAATAATTGGGGGGGATTTCAACTGTCGCCTTCCCAATGTGGGGAATAAAAGTACTAATTCTGCTGGTATCTCACTGAATGACGCTATACTATCCCAAACTGAGTTTTCGTTGTTTACCACCCAATTTCCTACCTACTACACCAATGACTCCGGCAGCTATCTAGATTTCTTTATCATTTCCAATTATTTTCTTGATAAAATACCCTTCGTCACTCAGGACTTTTCGTTCTCTGATCACAATTACGTCACTTTGAACATCTCATTTCGGCAGGCTGGCCGTAAATCACGAATTCTTAAAATTCCCCGGTTTAACTACACTCACGTTGCGAACATGAACAATTTTATTGAAACTAAGCTCTCCAGCGTTAGAGTGCCTGATGATATTCAACTGTTAGATGACGACCTAGAGGCCGCCGCCGTGACGCTAGGTGACATTTTTTCCAGCGCAGTCAAAAAATTTGTACCAACCGTGTCCTTGCAGTCCAATCGTATACTCTTGTCATCTACCACCATCGCTATGCGTAAAAATTTCCGCAAAGCTATTAAAGCAGTGGCAGCGAATCGATTTACCGACCTTTTGTCTTCCTCCAGGAAGCATCAATCCATGCTTCGTTCCATGTACCTATCTTCAATTCAGAACGACTTTCGTAACTTTTATGCTAACATCATCAGAAATACTTCTCATAATAGAAGGGTATATGAGGTTCTTAAAGCCGTCATGCCCAAGGGTTCGTCTATTGACTCGCTTGAATCAATTATTGACACCGATGACGTCACCGTAATAAATGACCCGTCGAGGATTCCAGATGCTTTTGCCAACCGTTTCCACGCGCAACATGAATTAACGTTCTGTCATCCGTCTCGATGTGATAATATGGTTGTTGACGCGGTGAAACTTATTGATCAGATACCTAATGTTCCTCTTCCAAGAGGTTTCTCAAACAGCATTTCGAATTCTGACGAATTTTTTGAAGCCGATAGCTTACTTTCTCCTCACCATAGAGGCATATTCACCTGTGCTGAGGAGATTCAAAAAATAATATGTTCCAGGATCAGTAAGAAGAGCTCTGGCCTGGATGGGATGCCTATTTTCCTTTTCAAACAATTCTCTTCTCCATTATTCTTTTCCTCACGATTTTCTTTAATCAACTTCTATCTTCTGGATATTTTCCCAAGTGCTGGAGAAATGCGAAAATAACTCCAATCCCTAAGACTGGACGTGATTCCAATTTTATTAATAACTGGCGACCCATTAGTCAATTGAATACCGTAGCCAAGCTCTACGAAAAAGTTGTTGAAGCCAGGCTTTCTAAACAGATGGAAAAATTCTTACCAAATTTCCAATTTGGCTTCTCTACTGTTCATCTGCTTATTCGTTTTGCATCTCATGTTGGGAATGCCTTAAATCGAGGTCATGTCACTACTGCTGTCACGCTCGATGTAGAAAGTGCTTTTGATACAGTTTGGCGTGACGGCCTATTGTGCAAAATGATAAAATTCGGTATTAATCCGCACATCACTAAAATAGTCAAAAATTTTTTGAGCGATCGCACACTTGTTGTCGGCCAAAAAAGGTCGTCCTCGATCAGACCACTCGTAGCCGGTGTTAAACAAGGTTCAGTTCTAGGTCCAAAGCTGTTCAATGTTTTTCTTGCCGATATACCCACCAGTCGCTTTATCAGCTTGCTTCAGTTCGCTGATGATATCATTCTTTATCTTGTCCACAACAATGTCTCTTTTTGTAACAGAGTTTTCAATGGTTACTTAGCAAAGCTGATGAGCTTTTACGCTGACTGGAAATTGCGATTGAATTTTAACAAAACAGAGCTTATCAATTTCACCGGATCGGATTGCTGTCGCAAATCCCTTATCAGGAAGCTTTACTTGAAGCAAGATGTTAGGGTCAATGGTTCCAAGCTGATCGCCCGTACCACTATGAAGTATCTTGGAATTACTTTTAGTAAAAATTTTAAGTTTAACTTGCACGTTAAAAATGTGATTGCTAAGATTAATAAGGCCGTAAACTCTATTGGCAAGATCCTTTTTTCTCGTTTTCTTGCAAGTTCATTTAAATTTTTTATTTATAAGTGTTATTATGCACTATGCTTCATGTATCTGGCTAAATCCAAAGAACATCACTTCCGCTCAAGTCGAAAAAATCAGAGTAGCTGAGCGTAAGGTGATACGGAGAGCCGGGCGGTTTTATAGGAGTAGGGATAGCCTTAAGCACGTATCAAATCGAACTTTGTACAGTGAATCCGGAATTGTGAGATTCGACCTTCATTGTTCATTGCTAAATGCAAAAGTTTTCGATCGGTGTCATGACTCAGAGAACGAATTCATCAGAAGCTTGGTTGAACCATTTGACATAAAACACAGATATTGGCCGTCTGCTTTTATCTACCATCTTAGAAATCGGAACGAAATGATGGTTAACGATAAGTTCCTTCTGTATCATGTCGGTTACTTTAACCCCCTTGCTCTAGTATATACAAGGACATCTCCTAGTTTCAAAATATTAAATCTGAGTTTTAGTTTTTAGTTTTTAGTTTTTAGTTGTTAATATTATCATCCTAGTACATTGTTTTTTGTTATTTTTTGCTGATCCCCTTTTTCCTACCACCCATTGCGACCTACAGTTCCTTACCTATCACTACCCCCGCACAATTAAAAAGCGTTTAGTTTATATTGTTTATCCTGAGTCCTCAGTAATATTGTTTTGTCTTTTTTAAGATCTTATTGTATTGAAAAATGAACGATTAATAATAAAAAAAAAAAAAATCTCCGAAAAAACACCCGACAAAATAATCTCGGGAGAAATAACCCCAAACTAAAAAACCGGACTAACTAACCACAGACCAAATAATTCCGTAAGTCGCACTATGACAGAGGTGGGAGTGTTACAGCGTGCGCAGCGTGCAAACACAAATTTAATTCCGAGAAGCTTGCGCCGTAGGCCGTGACCACAGAAAAAAGGGGGTCAACGGAGGGCGAGGTCTAAATTGGTCTTTATTAGGTTTGGAGCCCCCCAACATGAAAAACGTGTCTCATGTACAGTTATTCCCTCTCGTGTTATTTGATCCGGGGTTATTTTGTCCGGTCCACTTTTCATTGTGTATATTTAGTCCCGGGGATATTTTGTCTCCGGGGTAATTTTGTGAGGAGTACGGGATGAAAATAAGTGTAAGAGTGTTGGTCTTTCGCATGGCCTATTTTTGGGAATTTAATTCCTAAAAATTCCATGGTGTATCAAGTACTATTCCACCAAGTGCTACATTGTTTGCACCTGCCCACACTAGCAAAGTGGCGATTCAATGATGTTCCATTTATGAAATAGAAACGCGCAACATCCTTGCCCGGTTTGAATTCGATTGAGACGTAGCCAAGCACGCCGGGGCAGGTTGAAGCCATCAACTACCGTTGTTGGATCACTTATGAGCTCTTTGTTATGCAGCTCGACCGTATTCCACCGTTCTTTTCACCGAGATTTTAGGTCAACTTGATTGTCAGCGTAGAATACCCAGAAAGACGATCGAGATTTGAGTCTCAGATGCGATGGAGCCGATATCAAGTCATTATAAATAGGCAAGTCAAGGTCCAAGTTAATTTTACTGCACTCTCTCAAAGCAGACTGCTCTCGCAATAAGTCAGGAGGAGCGATATTGGTAAGGACGCTTAGCCACCCAACTTCCGTCGGTTGCACAGCCCCACAAATCAGTCTCAGAGCCACATTAATTTGAGTGTCAACGAGTTTAGTGTGATAGCTATTCATCCACACTAGCGAACAAAAATCTGCTATGGACATTACTTGCGATTGGGTTGTGATGCGTATAGTGTTAACCGAGCAGCCCCCAGTTGTTCCAGTGAGTTTTTGGATGATATTGATTCTTGATTTCAGCTTCTTTTGCGCACTTTCTAAGTGTGGTCTGTAAGTCAAGCTGCGGTCCAAAATTACCCCAAGATATCTGGGAAAACTGTAATGCTTTATTTTCCGATTGGCTTGGCGATTGTTCAGTTGGAAAGTAATCGAAACAGTTTTGCCAACGTTCGGTTTCAGCCGCCATTTTGGGAAGTAGAAAGACATTTTCTGCAAGTCGGATCTGAGGACTCTCTCAATGTCTTCGAACGTTTTCCTTTGAACTGCAACGGCTATATCGTCTGCGTATACAAATAGTCTTGATTGTAGTAGATATATAGTATCTGGCAAATCACTGGTGTAGAGACAATACAGTACGCACGACAATACAGATCCTTGTACCTTTTTGTACTCACAGCTGACTTTCCTCTTTTGGGCAGTTGAGACGGCACCTTTCGAACTTTGAACAATTTGCGTCGCTATCTGATCTGGTGTGATGGGATAAGCGCGTTTTGAATCTGAGGACTTACCACTAAGTCGGTTGATTAAGCCCCATGCTTTTTTACTGGACTTAGCGAAGTCAACGGCATTCATTTTCGTTTCCCATTCAATTTTTCGATTTTCGTCCAACATTTTCAGTAGCTGCTTCCCCGTCTCGATGTTGGCAATCATTTGGAATTCGTCGAATAGGGTCTCACAATCGTCCGACCATCCCGAGGTAATTGACTGACGGTGACCTCGTGGAATTGATTTTGTAGCGGCTGACTTTATTATGCCGACAAAACGATCGTACGAAAAAGCTTGTGCCGGTATTCGTAGAATGGTCCGATCAATGATTTCAGCAAATTTCGTCCAGTCCGCTTTGCTGAAGTTCCAGCGATTTTTCTTGTCAGTGCGAACGAAAGGCACCTTCAGGCCAATTTCGACAATGATAGGTCTATGTTGGCTGTTTGGGAAGCCTCTGAGAATTCTACGCGTTGGTGATTGTGTACTTCCGTCAGAGTCCTTCGATACGAAGCACAGGTCGGACGTGTATGAACGGTTCCATCTTGCTGAACGAAAAGTACCAGGATCGGTTGAATTGAAAAGCAACGTGAGATCATCACGAATCAACCAGTCAGTAACCTTTAGACCGTTGCGATCAGTGTCGTTGTAGCCCCTCAGTTGAAGTCACCACCAAAAAAGAATGGTTTTTCGAAGTTTGGTAATACTCCGAATTCCATGGATGGCGGCTTGTAGACGTTTACTATTGTTTCGCTATCGATTTCGATCGTTTTCTGGATTTAACACTTGCACAAGCGGCAGCAGATGTACGTAGCGATACCAAATTGCTTGTGATGTTTGGACGCAGCCCGTAGTATTTGAACGCTCCCCTTCATGTGTCAAGTGAGTTTCTTGCAAGTGCGTTAAACTACCTTCATACGTAACTTGTATCAAAAATTACAGGTGCATTCGTGCTGGAAGAGGCAGACAGTCTATAATTAAGGTCTGAATTTGTGCTCTCCAATGCCACCGGTCCCAGAATTTGTGCTGATCTGGGAGCCGAGAACGAGTCAAAAGAAATTTGAAATTTTCATGTTTTGTTCATTTTGCATGGAAAGTGTCTTAAATTCTCTTTCGTCCAATTCAACTTAATACCCTCAATTAGTGCTCAATTTGTGCTGGCTAACGGTACCGGTCCCACAATTTTGGACAGTCGGGGAGCCGAGCACAAATTGATTGATTGTGTCAGTTGTTGGATAGGAAAGGGTTCCAAAATTGAGTTGTGGCGGTGTTATGTACGTACTTTTCCAAATTATCCCCCCTCGTACTAAATCGTACGGATTTGTTGACCACCCAGTAGTACGTACTTTATGGATGGTCCCTAGGGCCTTGTTCATAGATCCTAGTCTCACATTTTAATTTCAGGCTAAATCTGTCGGAAAATTTGATTATTTGCGAAAATCTTCGACACATTAGAGTATCCGACACCTCACTGCGAAAGAGTTGGTGCCTAGCGGAAAAATATTCAAATGTCTTTTTGACATAGAAAGTGGGGCCATGAAGCGAAAATATTAACTATAATTTTGCAATTTCCAGCAAAGAAAATGCTTCCATCTCTTTAAATAATTTTTGTCGAATACACGCCGAGCCGCAGACTTTAAGACCCGTACGAGAACGAAGTTCTTCGAAAAGGGGTCTTATGCGTTTACGACGACGTTTGTCACACCCCCAATTTCGACCGGGAGTAGGGGGGAGCATCGATCATGGACCTTAGATGACGAATCAGCAATAAAAAAAATGTCCGTCTGTCCGACACCGCGGAATGGGATTGAACCTGGGCACTGTCGGTCAAAGGGCCGCCGAGCTAGGGCCGTTTAAGTGATTTTTGATTTTTCGTACATAACTCGAGTAAATTTTTTCCGATTTTCTTAAAAAAATTTTTGTTTGAAAGATCTGGGCATGGCCGACAATGTATAGAAGAAACTTTTTGTGGATTTGAGTCATTGGACATAGCTAGGGCACTAAAAACGAGTCTGTGCTAGGGTCATACGTGTTTTTTGTACATAACTCGAGTAAATCTTTTCCGATTTTCATAATTGCTTTTTAAGTGGAGAGGTCTATGACAGCCCAACAATTTGTAAAAGAAACTTTTTTGAGATGGAGCCCTAGGATATAGCTAGGGCACAAAAAACGAGTCTCTGCTAGCGTTCTTCATGTTTTTTGTACATTAACTCGAGTAAATCTCTTCCGATTTTCACATTTTTTTTGATCGAAAGGTCCAAGACTGTCTCCCGTTTAGTGAAAGAAAATGTTTCGATTAGAAACCCTTTGGCTCAGTCAGGACCCTTAAACTGAGTTTCTACTACGTGTTTGCTTACATAAGTTGGATAAATCCTAACTGATTTTGTTGATTCTTTTTCTATTTGAGAGGTAATCGACTACCGAATCATGCACGCAGCGGTAGCGCAGGGCGTGACGCAGTCCCCACACCCAAAAAAAAACGTCCACAAACCCATATGAAAATCTTTGGGACAAGGAGCCATATATAGTCATAGCCATATATAATCAATTTTTCTATTTTCTATTTTTCTATTGTTCTTATCATTATGAAAACTTTTTTCTGATCTGTCGGTTTCTATCTATCTATTAATAATTTTCGATCTTCAGAACTAGACAGTCGATCTTTCTGAAATTTTCAGGGAACGTCAGTCTCGGCCCGAAACGAAAAATTTCATATGCCGGGAAAATTCTGGAAAAACCGTGGCGTGTGGAAAACTGGTCAATTTTGAGGGTTTTTTAGGTAATGCTCGGAGTTTTCGAATTTTAGCTCCGGAGTGACAATAGCTAGAGAGATGGTTTCTCCTAGAAAGTTATACAGTTTCATCAGGAGAATTTTTTGGTACCATTAGAAAATGGCTGCCAGCTGTCATAGCGGCGCCATCTTGGATTTTCTTTTATGTATTGTTGTAGTGTTCCGAAGGTAGCCGAAGGTGACACGAAGTGTTCCCAAGGTAGCCGAAGGTGACACGAAGTGTTCCGAAGGTAGCCGAAGGTGACACGAAGTGTTCCCAAGGTAGCCGAAGGTGACACGAAGTGTTCCCAAGGTAGCCGAAGGTGACACGAAGTGTTCCGAAAGCAGGTGAAGGCAGGCGAAGGTGCCACAAAGTATTCTGAAGGTAGCCGAAGGTGATACGAAGTGTTCCGATGGTAGCCGAAGGTGTTGGAGAACATTTTTTTTCGGAAAGAAAATTTTTTTCGGTGAAAAATTTCTTTTGGAGAAAAATTTTTTTTAAGAAAAAATTTTTTCGGAGAAAATTTTTGGGAAAAAACTTTTTTCTGAGAAGATATTTTAAAAATTTTTTTTTGAGAAAATTTTTTTTGAAAGAAGGAAAAACTTTTTTTGTTTTTTTGGAGAAAAATTTTTTGGAAAAATTTTTTTCTTTTTTCTTAGAAATTTTTAATTTTTTATGGAGAAAAACTTTTTTTGGAGGAAAAAACGTTTTTTTGGAGAAAAAATTTTTTGAGAAAAAATTTTTGTCTGTTGAAAATTGTTTCGTAGATTAATTGCTTGATTTTCCAAGACAATTTTTTTCGGAGAAATTTTTTTTCTAAGAAAATTTTCTTTTCTGAGAAAATTTTTTTTTTTGAGAAAAGCTTTTTCAAAAATATAAATTTTTTCAATAACTGAAAACTTCCAAAACGACTGATATCACAACGAAAACCTCATAAAAGGTTCCAAAAGCTTCCAAAATTAATGATATCGTTTGAGGTGACGCTATCCCTGATAATACGCAGAAGTTTGTTTGAATGAAACCTTGTGTTCAAAGTTTTGATTTCCTGAAACAATTGCATCGCGTTCTTTAGAACAAAATTACGTTATGTTGAAAAAATTGCGTCACAAATGTCGGACCCAATTTTTCTGCACTTTCAGTTTTTGCGCTGCAAACTACTGCGTATTATCAGCGATGGCGTCATCTCACGCGATATCATTAATTTTGGAAGCGGACTTACGGACTGCGTCACACTCTACCTTTTAAAAGGTTTTTGTTGTGATAAGGATTAGAGTGTGACATCTGTATTTAAATACACGATCTAATTTATGAGAAAATTAACCGTGATTTACATTTGATTTACTAAAACTTCTTTGATTTGCTTGGATCAAATTTGTATTTAAACAACAAATAGAAGTTTAACAAGAAAAAATTTGCTTGTGTAACATGAATATGAAAATATAGAAGCTTTGCTTATTCTTACATTAACGATTGTAAATATAGGTAATTTGTAAAATCTGCCACAAAAATTACACAAAATGGACATCAGAAAATCTGAGGCCATGAATTCTTACGAGAAAAAATTGCATAAAACAAAAAGCTTATTTTGAGAATGCCTTCGATCAAAATCTTATAAATTGGAACAAAACTGTTTAGCCGGATCCGTATTCTCCAATCAAAGCATATAAACCATGTCTGTAGTGGCCTGCAATAATTTCATAATTACAAATTATAACAGACAAGAAATTCTTTGCTACCTGAGGTGTCCCCTTTGATAGCCGCTTTTAATGACTCATTGTACTTGCGTTCATATTCCTCTTTAATATCCTGCATATCGATTTCAGAGCGCGTTACACAGAGTCGAATCAGCGCCCGATCATCTGTACCCAAACCAGCAACGGACTTATGCAAGCACTTGGCAAAGTACTCAGACCGATTAATTGCACATCGCACTATTGCCAACAAGCCGTCCTCAATGTCTCCACTGAACTCTTTTTTGATGTCCTTCTCCAATGTATTTCCGGTTAACTTTTCGTACTCTTGTGCAACCAATTTCAATTGGGCAAAGTTTCGCGTGCACAAGATTCGGTTGAATTCACTTTCATCCGTTCCCCAGCGATCGACTCCTGCACTTACCAGTGACTGAGCATCTACACGAGCAAGATTGACGTCTGTTACCATCGATTCATCTCGGTTGCCACATAGGCAAGACACTAGCAAACGCTTGAAACTACAACTCGTTTCACTTGTTAACGCGAGTTCCAATTGTGCTCCATAAAGTCGTTTGTATTCAGCTGCTATGGTGTGAATTATGCGATTGGGTAGCCCACCACAAATAATCTCAATTAAGGCATTCTCATCAGTTCCTTGACCTTGCATTGCCGCACTTAATTCCTGACAGTAGAACTGAATCATTGGCGTTAGAAGTGCGAGCAACAAACGTTGGAAATTGTTGCTGGTCTCGCTTTTAATGTCACTCAGCAAGTCTTTCCCATACGCCGTTTTGTATGCTTTAACAATTTCCATGCGTTGAGCACTTGGCCGACGACACAAGACGCTAATTATAGCGTCTTCATCCGTTCCAAATCCTTTCATTGCTTTTCGCAAAGTTGCTGCATCGTTCGATGCATCAAAGTGAGGAGCTGCAGTAAGTGTTGGCCTCGTCTGAAAGTGAACATCTGCTGTTACGAATGTCTCGATGGAAAACAAAAACTTCTCTTTTACCTTTGGTTGATACGAATTCATACCAGTTTGTTGCTGTGAATAGTTGACACGTTGAATGGTATCAACTTGATTTGGCATTGGCGGATAAGCTCCCTGAGGTGGATATTGTTGTGGCATTGGCATACCCTGACTCGGATATGGAGGCATTTGGCCTGGGTAAGAAGGCATTTGGCCTGGGTAAGAAGGCATTTGGCCTGGGTAAGAAGGCATTTGGCCGGGATAAGAGGGCATTTGGCCTGGGTAAGAAGGCATTTGGCCGGGATAAGAAGGCATTTGGCCGGGATAGGAAGGCATTTGGCCGGGATAAATTGGTTGATTTTGCCCAGGATACGGTGGCATTTCATTCGGCACTTGATTTGGCATTTGTCCAGGGTACGAAGGCATCTGTCCGGGGTACATTGATTGACCTTGACCTGGGTAAGGAGGTTGGTTGGGCTGTATTTGAACACAAAATGTTTAACTTTAACACACAAAATCTATGACAGAAGACACTTACATTGGGATACATTCTATGTTAAGCGAGTAATTTTCGTTAAATGAATCGTAAAAAGTTAAAACTAAAGAGAGCCGAAAAAATTCCTGTGAAAGCACTTGAAAAGCAGGTTTATAAACTAAAAACTAACGAAAACGTCATGATGTAATAAATGCGCATGACGCTAGTGAACGGGGCGGAACTGTCAATGTCATTCTTCTTCTTCCATAATGCTTGATGTAGTGTATTTGTTTGTACAATGTACACACAGGATTAAGCGATATAAAAGATTAAACGATTAGAATGACCGTCAAATTATGACAATATCAAATCAATTGAATAATCAATCAATGTCCGAAAATTACGACTATGGAGAGTGAAATGGGAAATCTTGCGCACCGAGAAAATCCTTCAATTTATGAATCTCGCGCCGAAATATTTTTGAAATAAGAACCGAAAATGGGTGCGAGATGGTTGAATAGCATACTCCTAAGCTTTTTTTTGCAGAGTGCAGAGGTCGCGATTTTCAATCTCCTTTGGGGACCCGTACGATCACCTACGCCGCCTACGCGTCCGTCCGTATCCTATAGTCGTTACAGCACAGAAGCGGTTGCCCCGTAGTCTTTGCTTCCACGCCTTGTCTGCAATATCTATAACTTTTTTAATGGTCTCAATCGCCGATCTCCCTTTTCGAAATCCGAATTGTTTGTCTGACAGTCCGTGCTCGCCCAATGTGTATTTTCTTAGTCTATTCAGAATCGCGGCTTCCAGCATTTTTCCCAATCCATCCTACAAGCATATAGGTCTATATGATGATGGCTTCTCTGGCGGTTTCCTTGGTTTTGGTATTAGGACCAATTTCTGTTTCTTCCATATTTCAGGAAAATATCCGTTGTCGAGGCATTTCTGCATTGTCAATCTTAGCATGTTAGGCTTTGCGCATGCTGCTGTCTTCAGAGCTATATTGGGGATTCCATCTGGTCCTGGCGCCTTGCTTTTTTTACTTTTGTGCAGCCATCTGGATCTCTTCTGCAGTGATCGACCGTTCACGTGTGTCTTCCACTTTTTGGTCATAAGGATTTTGCGGCCATGTGATCTGTTCGTGTTCTCTCACTATGGCACTTTTCTTTTGGCCCCGATGTACCTTTCATCATCGTCATTACTGTTCTGAACACCTTGCCCCACGGGTTCGCGTCTGCCTCCTGCCACAGTTTCTTCCAACAATCCCTCTTACTCGCCCGGATTGCTCGCTTCAGTGCTAATTTTACATTGCGATGTTCCTCGCACCTCACCGCTCTGACGCTCTCGGCCGCTCTCTGGCCCTTTGCATCCTCCATCTTGTCTTAAAACAAGTCGCTCGCAAAAGTTTTATTTCGTCGTTCCACCAAAATGCCAGTTTTCGTCCATTCCTCGGCTCCATCTTTCTTGGCATCGCCGCGTCACATGCATTCACCATTTCTTTCGTCAATTCTTCTGCCGATTTCTCTTTTGATTGGAGATATTCCTTGAAAACGTCTTGGTCCCGTCCTCCATTTTTGCTCTCTTCTATGAGTCATCCTCTGTCTTGTCGCCTCAATGCCTGGTGATCGCTGTGTGTGCAAATTTCGTTCACTCTCCAGTACTGGACTGCAGAATGTCACCTCAATATTCGACTCCCGCCCATTCTTCCGGGATGTAATTGCCGAGGTAATTGCGTTTCCCACGTTTGCCAGAACCACATTTAATCTAGCTAGCGCTTCTTGTAGACTGAAGCCTCTGTCATTTGTAAATCTACTACCCCACTCAACTGCCCATGCGTTAAAGTCGCCTCCAATGTTAACTGATGGGTTTATAACCGTTAGTTCTCCTGCCTAATAATACCTTGTCGAAAAACTCTAAAAGTGGTGATGGATATGATGAGCGACCGCGTCATACAAATAGAAATCAATGGAAAAAAACAGCTGGAAAAGAGTACTAAACAATGGACTGCCTCAAAGGTCAGTACTCGCAAGCCTGTTTTACTGCGCGTATACCATGGACATGCCAGCGACCTTCCCTAGAAAATTTTCCTATGCGGATGATAATGCTTTGGCCACCCAAGCAAAAACATTCAATGAATGTGAAGTCAAACTAAATGAAAACCTCGAAACAATGGGCAAATATTTCAAGGATTGTGGTCAAAACGGTCCACTGTATATTTCATTTAAAGAACCACGAAGCTAATCGCCTACTGAACATTAAAATGAATGGTGAAAGAGTCAAGTATAAAGCAAATCCAGGGTATCTGGGCAATGATCTAGACCGGAGTCACACACATCGACCAAACGCAGAACGAATTAAAACAAAACTAAGATCACGAACCAACGTTCTCCAAAAACTGGCAGGATCATCATGGGGTTGTTCGGCAAGAACGCTGAAAATCACTACACAGGCGATGGTGATGTCAACTGCAAATTACTGTTCACCGTTCTGGATGAATGCGCTACGTCAACAAAGTGGACACCCAGATCAATTGTGCATTACGAATTGTAAAAGGCGCCGTTGATCCAACAGAAGTCGAGTGGCTGTACGCAACGTGCAACATGGCCCCACCTTTCCTCAAAAGACAGGAAGCTGCTCTGAAAGAATGCAACAAAATTGAAATAGACAACGAGCTTCCGATCTTAGACATTGAAGCAGCACCAACCACCCTACGACTGAAATCTAGGCATCCTTTCTGGATCTTCTACAGAGAAAAAGACAATTTGGATTGGATGGAGTTGAAACTAGGGGCAATGAGGTGCAACTAGATGCAGTGAGGTGCAACTAGGTGCAGTGAGGTGCAATTAGGTGCAGTGAGGTGCAACTAGGTGCAGTGAGGTGCGAGTAGGTGCAGTGAGGTGTAACTAGGTGCAGTGAGGTGCAACTAGGTGCAGTGAAGTCACTGCCGGCCTGGCCCTATGAGCGCTCGGGCGGCGCCCGCAGGGCTTTTCGGCCGACCCGGGCAGTAGCCCGACCGGACCTTTTGGATTCTTTTGCATATGCAAAGATTACATATTTCAAAAACATAGCCAAGGCGATTCGATAAGCAAAGAGACCTGTGAGTGTCAGAATAACTGTTACAAACTCTTACTGCATAGTAAAACAAACGCTAAACTTCCATAGAGTATCGAGGAATGCTTTGCAATTTTATTGAATTGAAGTCTTAGATTACATTGGAAATCGTCAGGACACTAAGGACTGGCGTTATACCCATACTTCCAAGGATGAATTTTTTCCCCGCACCTCTCTCTAAAACAGAGCAAAAAAATCTTTTTTGAACTTTGGCCGACCTTAGGACCGACCGAAGGCCTAAGCCAAAAAGTTTCACCGTCCTTCAAAAAGTCACGTTTCCGACTACTTTTTCGATCCTTACTTCGAAAGTTCTTGACTGATTTCACTTATTATGATCACAACACTCCTTTAGGGGAAAACATACTTTTGGAAATAGGTCAAGATTGACACGAGTTATCGGACGAACAAATTTGTTCATGCAGATTCGGAGAACGGTAAGTCCCTTGGGCACGGGCGAAAAAAAGGGGCGAAAGGGGCCCGGGCTGTCATTTTGCGCTGTGGCTGAAAATAAGAAAAACGAATTCAAATTTCCGAATTTTCTCCTGCGACGCTCAAAAATACCTCAATTTAGTTTAAAAACTACCGAAAAGCCCAAAAAATTGTCGCCTATGGCGTTATAAGAAATCAATCAATTATTAAAATTCTTACATAAAAGATCCCTACAATCAAAAAATTGCGTCTGCTGCATTAGGCGTTCTTGGATTTATCTAAAGGAAAAGTGAAGGCAGTCCAAAATTTTCGCCTGCGGCGCTTCACATGATAACCTTATCTGAACACCACAATTAAAAAAAAACTCGCTTGCGGCGCTAAACTCAAGCAAAAGTTGCCGACCTTTGACTTCATTGAATTCCATTTGTTTAACAAAAAGCGCTAAAATATCCGCCCAAAGATATGCGCTTTTTCAGATGTCGCCCGCAGGGCCTTTTTGTTGCCAGGCCGGCACTGAGTGAGGTGCAACTAGGTGCAGTGAGGTGCAACTAGGTGCAGTGAGGTGCAACTAGGTGCAGTGAGGTGCAACTAGGTGCAGTGAGGTGCAACTAGGTGCAGTGAGGTGCAACTAGGTGCAGTGAGGTGCAACTAGGTGCAGTGAGGTGCAACTAGGTGCAGTGAGGTGCAACTAGGTGCAGCTAGATGCAACTAGGTGCAACTAGGTGCAGTGAGGTGCAACTAGGTGCAACTAGGTGCAGTGAGGTGCAACTAGGTGTAGTGAGGTTCAACTAGGTGCAGTGAGGCGCACATGAACGGACAGAAAGTGTGAACTAAATAAAGGCCTTACATTCCCATGGAGTAAAATCGCAAAATTTGTTCATCCGATTTCATCGCGAGCACTCGACTTCAGGATACGAAGTTTTCGTCAAATGTGCAATCTACTACAATTGGTGGAACTAAAGCCCGGGGAACTATCGCCCGAAAAAATTGGAATTATAATCCGGGGAATTATCGCCCGGAAGGACATTTTCCTTATACAAATTGGGTATTTTCCTCTTTAAATTGTTGTCACATTTGTCCGGGCGATACTTCCCCGGGTGATAATTCCAATTTTTTCGGGCGATGATTCCCCACAATTCTGCTCCGAGCGTTAATTCATTCAGTAATTGCCTAATGGGCAGTCCACTTGTAGCTAAGACAAACGCATATACCCTCATTACTGCGCTGTTCATCGGAAGAGTTTTTACTTTTATTTCAGGTTTTGTTTAATTTATTCATTCGAATTGTTCATATAAAAAAATTGAAAGTTGAATGAATATAGTAACGGATTAGATAAGAAAGTTCAAAAGAGGAAATGAATCTAAAGCCCGTCCGGAATGAGAACGAAACCTAAAAATCTTTTGTTTAAAACATCCATGGGAAAGTTCCTAGAGTCATTGAAAGAAATTTTACTTAGCCGGTATTTGGATAAAGACGTCTACCCGACGAAACCTAATGGAATTGAGCAAATGTCAACCTGTAAATAACTAAAGACGAATCTCTGACATTAAACTAGGAACCAGTTTTCAGATAACACTCAAAAATAACGAATTTATGATAATTTTACGATTAGAAAACAGAACAAAGTGAATCCAACAGTAGTTGATAAATAAAGTGATGTGCTTGAAGTTAACAATTATGTGAGCAATTATGTGCTCATACACTGCATACAAGTAGGTACGAAAATGCAATATATGTTATGGCTTTGGAACATATGATGAAAGGGTAAAGAGAAAAGGAACCAACAGAATTTATACCTGAGAATATCGCTCCAATTTCATAATTGAAATGCTGAACAACAGTCGCAATAAAAACTGCGCAGAAAAATGCCTAATGAACAAAAACAATTTTCTTCATCCAAACCCTACTGCAACGTTCACTATATTTAAATACAAAGTCATAATGCATACGACTTTGGCTATACTCACCCATAACTCCGATAGAAACAAGCGGCATTATACCCATTACCAATTGACTCATGAAAAAAATTAATTTTAGAATGGGATGCAAGACAATGTTAAGTATTGATCGGCTTATACGTCATAAGCTCAAACGAAAATGTTTGAATTATTGCGTCTGCGCAAACGCAGACCTTGCGCATAAACTACCCTAAATTGTAAATGTGTACTTTACCATACCATCGCACTTGCTTTGCATTTTAGTTGAGTGAGGGGTTTAGCTTGAACCAATTTAGATTAAATCGTGGCAGCAAACAACTTTCAATTTTTAAGATTTCATTGCCATTGAATGCCAATCTAATCCAAATTAAAATTTATATTCGAACATTTAAGTCTTTAATCGCAAAACGTTTTAATTCTATTCGAACGTAGAAAATGAAAAGAATGGCTAAAAGAAAATGTGAACTTTGGATTTCGAATAATAAAGTTTTAGTCGGTGGCGGTAGTAACAAAAAGCCGCATGCGCGAAATCCGAACTTCGAGACCGAAGAGACGAAATTGTTGATTTCGTTATGGGGTGATCCGGTTGTGCAGAAAACATTAATCACCACACACAAGAAGCATCCCGTTATACAGAAATTGGCTGTGAGTATAGTTTTGTAAATAATAACAAACGTGTTAGAGGGAGAAAAACATTGAACTTTAGCGCCTTGTGAACAATTGCAGTCGGCATATTATATAGAAAAAATTATGAATTCTCATTATATGAATTGTCATTCAAATAAACTTAAGCCTTTGATGCACTTTTAGAAAAACTTATCAACTTTTTGAATGTGACTTGAGATATTCTTCCAAATAAACTCGTGTCCTCATTAATGGCCTGTTGCTAAACGAAAATTTAATTGCAGCTTAATGACGTTATTTTTCTTTATTTCAAATTCTTCCTTTGAAAGTTTTAAACTTGAAAATCGTAACCGCTTCGTGAAAGTCATTTTGATAATGCTCTTGACACACAAATATAAAACGGTAAATTTTGGACAAACAACATACCGATTTCAATAGAATTTCGAAGTAAAAGTCTGTGTGCGTCGCTGTAAAAAATTAATTATTTTCAGGTGAGTACGACTTTTTATATGATTGGGGGAGGAGGAGGAGGTAATAGTATATTTCAATATACCCCAATACACACAAGATGTGTACGTACGCGCCCGCGTACGAAGCACAAGCGAAAGTACACATCGAGTGTGTAATAGGATATCATTGAAAGATATTTTAATCGATGTCCCACCGAAAACTTGTCGTTACATGCATATGTGCATCCCATGTATATCTGTATGTAATGACGCGTTTTCGGATGGGACACCGACTAAAACAGCATACAGTGGGGGATGCTTAATAAGTCATCCATTCTGGATAATTTCGTGACACTCGCAAACTCATTCGTGTATTTTTAAGCAACTCGCTTTAAAAACTGTTTTTTGAATCGTGCAATTCTATACCTCACCTTCGGCTCGGGATACAAACTCTACACTCGTCAAAAAACAGTTTTAAAAACTTTTTGCTGAAAAACACCCTCTTGAGTTTGGCTCATTTCACAAAATTGATCCCTCATGTAATGACTTACTTCCGCACCCCCCACTGTAATCTACTATTTCTGTATACGCGAGAGAGTATAGATTGAGTTTTTAGTTTATGCCTCATCTCGAGGAAATTTATGAAATTTTAACAATGTGTGTGTCCCATTACTTGGGACGAAAAGTTGCTTTTCGCGGTATGAGCGCCGGGAAAGGGAAAAATCACCCAGTGTATTATCATCCCATAGATGATAATATTGTCCGGTGGAGGATATTATCCTAACAGCGGATGATATTATCGTTCACTGGAGAATATCGTAATACCATTGTATGATAATATCGTTCGCCGGAGGGAATTATCCAGGTGCGTGACAGTCTTTTGTTTTATTCTTTGCAACTAATATTCAACGTGAAGTTAGCTCCAGTTGCAAAAAAATCAGCTGATTTTTTAATTTTTCAATGAAGTCAGCTGATTTTGGTAAATTTGTGAATGAAATCAGCTGATTTTGTTGCAATGAAGTTAGTTTCGGTTGCAACTGCAGCTAACTTCACGTCGAGTATTACTTGCAAAAATCAAAACAAAAGACTGTCACGCCCCTGGAATTATCATATCACCGGATGATATTATTCTTCTATGGGGAATATTCTCCAAGGGATGATAATATCCCTCATTGGACGATAATATTCTCCACGGGACGATAATATTCTCCACGGGGCGATAATATTCTCCACCGGGGGATAATATTCTCCTCGGGACGATAATATTCTCCTCGGAACGATAATATTCTCCACGGGACGATAATATTCTCCACCGGATGATAATATTCTCCTCGGGACGATAATATCCCAACAAAAACCTTTTAAAAGGTAAAGTGTGACGCAGTCCCTAATGTCTACTTCCAAAATTAATGATATCAGTGGAGGTGACACTTGCGCTGAAAATACGCATACATTTCCTTGACGACAACGTTACCCTGTGTTCAAAAAATCGCGTCACAAATGCCAGACCCAACGACGAAATAATTTTTCTGTACTTTCAGTTTTTACGCTGCAAAAATTTAAAACTCAAAACAATCTTCGCAAAAAGACACGAATGGCAAATGTTTGCAGCGTAAAAACTGAAAGTACAGAAAAATTATTTCGTCGTTGGGTCTGGCATTTGTGACGCGATTTTTTGAACACAGGGTAACGTTGTCGTCAAGGAAATGTAGGCGTATTTTCAGCGCAAGCGTCACCTCCACTGATATCATTAATTTTGGAAGTAGACATTAGGGACTGCGTCACACTTTACCTTTTAAAAGGTTTTTGTTGTGATATCAGTCGTTTTGGAAGTTTTCAGTTGTTAAAGAAATTTCTATTTTTTTTTAAAAATTTTCTCAAAAAAGAAAATTTTCTTAGAAAAAAAATTTCTCCGAAAAAAAATTTTCTCAAAAAGAAAATTTCTCCGAAAAAAGTTTTTCTCCGAAAAAAATTTTCTCAGAAAAAAATTTTCTCCAAAAAAATTTTCTCTGTCGAGAATCTATCTAATCTATCGATTCCGACGAAAAAAATTTTATGGCGAAAACTTTCGTCTCGATTTTGACCAACTTCCACGCCTCGGCGACCCCACTTTCGATTCATCAAAATGATGCGCAAGTCAATATCTATCGATTCCGACGAAAAAAAATTTTTGCCGAAAACTTTCGCCTCGATTTTGACCAACTTCCGCGCCTCGGCGACCCCACTTTCTATTCATCAAAACGATGCCCCTCACCAATCTCTATAACTTTCCCGAAGAAACCAACTGTCTAGCTATTCTTATTCAGAAGATAGCAAA
>CM055403.1:172036195-172049766 GCA_029228625.1 Pseudolycoriella hygida
TGGAAAGCTGCTGCGACGTAGTTTTTTTTTTAAATAATTTGGAGGGGGAGGGGGGCCAGGGGAAAAAACTCAAAACTTCGCCTATACATCGTGCCTTGTCCCAAAGGTTTTTGTATGGAGGTTTTTGGGTTTGTGGACGTTTTTTTTTGGGGTGTGGGGACTGCGTCACGCTCTCCGCTACCGCTCCGAGCATGATTCTCCTCGGAACGGTAATATTCTTCACGGGACGATAATATTCTCCACGGGATGATAATATTCTCCTCGGGATGATAATAGTCCTCGGCATAATAATATCTTCCACTGGACTATAATATTCCCCATCAATATAGTGATACAATCGGCGCAGAATTTCAGATGATTACAAGGAAGCAATGGCATCTTTGTCATGTGTTAAGCAAATATAATTAATTTTCGACTCGACGGATTCCAGTCAAAAAAAAAGACAGCACATAGTTCTTGATCTCAGGATTACTCTAAAGTAATTCATTTGCTAATGTCGAATGTGCTTTTGAGTTACTTCCTGAGTTTTCTGTGAAGTTCGTCTTTTGTATGCTTAAATGTGTTAAATTATCTACAATAATTGTAATAGTGATAAAAAGTGTGAATCTTTTTCGGGATAAAATATTAATTTTACAAATGAGAAAAGTTTAATTCATAACTCGGGGAAAAATAGAAAATTCTTATCGGTTGAAGTCTCTGGCCCTCGCAGAGAAAATTGCTACTTGAGTGAAGTTTTTGGTCCTCGCAGAGAAAATTGCAGCTCGAGTGAATTGCGGCCCTCGCAAACTTTACTCTCGTTGCGATTTTCTCTGCTTTGGCCACAGACATAAACCTTGTTAAGCAATTTTCTATTTTCTCCCCTTGTCATGAAAATAACTATTTCTACAGGAAAAGAATCATAAGATTGTACAACGCTTCGTTTTAACTCTTTCAATCTAAAAACCGGGTTTACTTGAGAAACATACAAGCGAATACGTGAAAAGAGCGATAAAAGAGAAATTAAAAAGGTCTTTCCTGTATATATGCGAGAGTGTGTTGGTGCGCACACCGCGAAAGTAACTTGTGCGCGAAAGTAAATTTTCATTCACAAGTGATGTAAAAATCGCTCCCAAAAGAATTCACCGTGTCTTGTTGAGGTCTTCTCCCCGAACCTCAAGTGGTGACGTCTATATTTTTTTCATAGCTGAAATAACATCTCAACATGGAACTACCCCCTTTTCTCAAGTGGCATCATCCATGCTTTCAAACATAAAACAAGACGCCTAATACATTCTTTTTTCTTCGCTAAAAAAACTCAAAACCCTTTCGCTTATTTTAGTTTATTGCACAAAGTCTGCGCAAAAAGTAACATCTTAAACCTGGCTGTTCAAAGACTCATTTTTTGTTCACAAAAATTATCACATGTACACACCTGTAGTACTTGTTGATACAAGTTACGTATGAAGGTAGTTAAACGCACTGGATGATGTCAGGTTGCCGGTATGAGGTGAAGGCAACACATCGTCTGCGTTAAACTACCAGCATACGTAATGTGCATCAAATAACGTTTTTTTGCAATTCACCAACAAAAACGAGCTTTTTTTGTACCCGTACGAAGTACGAAGGTCCTATACGTTTACTACAAACTATTTTAATGTAACATGGGGTAGATCGAGGTGGCAGTGGGGGGATGCATTTATTATCATCTAAATATGACGAATCAGCAATAAAAAAATTTCCATCCGTCCGTCACACTTTTTTTCCATGAAAGATACATGATTCAAGTTCGAAGATGAGCAAAATCGATCAAGTGGTTCCGGAGATATGGCCGAGGAAATGACCAAAAACATGGTTTTTCGAGGGTCGGTGAAGCTTTTTCGTAAATATCTCAGCAAGTATAGCACGGAAATTACTCATGATGGTGTCAAATGAAAGGATTTGATGTCAGAAAATTGTGAAAATTTTTTGTGGGAATCGGGTCAGGGGTCGGGGCACCGGGACCAATGGAGTCGACCAAATTGAGTTTCTTGGCCGTTGGCCCTATACGAAAAAAGGTTTTCGTGTTTATTTCCTTAACTATGCAATGAGGAGATTCACTATCAAAGGTGAAGTTGTAGAGAATGAAATTTTAGGGCACAAGTGTTTCAGTGTTTTGGGTAAAAATGCCTCAATCCTGGGATATGACCACTTCTAGAATTGAGAGGGATGATCCATATCTGTAGAACTATAAGAGGTAGAAAGTTGCTTCCAAAAGCAAAGTTGTAGAGAATAAAATTTTAGCGAATACGTGTCTGAGGATTTTGGGTGAAAATGCCACAATCCTGGGATAAGACCACTTCTAGAATTGGGAGGGATGATCCATATCTCTAGAACTATAAGAGTTAGAAAGTTGCTTCCAAAGGCAAAATTTTAGAGAACACGTGTTTCAGGGCTTTAGGGAAAAATGGCCCAATCCTTGGATATAAACATTTCCAGATTTGAATGTTCTGAGATGTACTTCGGTAGGGCCTTCGACATTATCCTGGGTAATTTCTACGGATCTTTGAAATTCTTACAGTTATAAAAGAACATAAAACGTTGGATTGTTTGCTTATACTATATTAAGATACGTTCGAGTAAAAAAATTCCACACTTGTGTGTAAAAATGACTTCGTGCGACTCAAAAATAAGAAGCTTGTTTTTGTTGGTGAATTACATGAAATACAATTCATTTTTTGTACACAAGCCTATTAGATTTTAAAAACAAAATTTGTTTTTATGTATATGGGGATCTGTCCCTAACACACCACATGAGGGTATAGTCCACGTTGACACCCCTTTGCGAATGTTGTCGCCCCTCGACCTCGCTTTTTTCAATTCTTTCTTCGTGGCCCGCGGCGTTACCTTTTCAAATTTTCAATAGTATATTATAACACAAGGGCTATAATCGCGTGATTATAATCGAGGTGGAGTGAACGATCCGAAGGCTTCAGCCCGAGGTCTATTCACGTACCAAGACTATCATCGAGCGGTTTTGCCCTTGTGTTATACGATAGTTTATTACCGGCGCCTATAGTAAGCCAATTTGGCACGAAACCATTTACGAATTCATCAAACGAATTTTTTCGATTTCTTTGAATCATAAGAACCGAAAATGAAAAATTTACGGTCCAAAATGTATAACTCTTTGTGCCATTTTTCTCATTTGTTTTGATACATGAATCACACTCATCATTATTGAATAACAATTCCTTTTGTTATCTGTAAAATCATCTTTCCTTCTCAGTTCCAATCGAAAATTTCTTGATTTTAATGTTTCTATAATTCGACTCGACTGTTATAGAGCTGATTATTGTCGTAGTAGACTATAATAGCGCTGATTATAGTCGAGTGGATCATAATAACAATATTATAGTGCTATATTCAGCGATTTTGAGTGCTACAATTAGCTTGTTAAAGGCGTTAAAGTAATGATAGTAAGGCAAGGGGAATAATTGCGTAAATATAATCGAGATTGGGTGAAATTTCAAGAGGCGTTAGACTCGAGAATTTTCACCCACCGAGACTATAATGGCGCGATTGTTCCCCTTGTATTATGCGATAGTTTATCACATTTGAGCCTATAATTGCCAACTATGCACAAAACATGACAACAAATTAACATAAATCAAAAATTTCGTCATCGAATTTGTTGCAAAAAATGTCGTCTAGACTGATTTTTCGATCTAGTATGCGGTCGTCATAACAACACACGTTTCGTTCTCAGCTTTTTTCACAGCCATCAGTGTAGCCTACGTCATAATTAAAGAACCGGGTTATAATAGCGTCATTACAACCCTACTTTTAACAAGAAAGTCGACTATAATAGGCCGATTATAGCCCCATTATTAGTGCAATAATTGGCTTATTATAGGCTCGAATGTGATAAATGTGACGGAATCGGAAGGAAGGAAGGAGGGGGTGTCCGCATGGAACGTAACGTCACGTTTTGTTCCAATAAAAAGGAAACATTTTTATTAGACATTGAAAACATAAACTTCGCGGACCCGTAGGAAACCAGTTCAATCGATTCTGGTTGCAAGGATTCCCGTTCTATTAAATTACTAAGTTATTTTGATCGAGTTAAACCCAAAATTACTAAAATGACCCTCGCCGAACGGCTTCTTGACATATATTTACAAGTAGGGGGGGGTTGAAAATGTGACGTCATATTTTAGGGGGTGTAAGTCAAACATGATGCAACGTGACGTGGGGGAGGGGGGAGTCAAAAAATCTAGAAAAACGTATGACGTAATATGTGTACGACCCCTATGTCTGCAACACGAAACTGAGTTCCACTGAAAATAAATTATTCCTCTTGAAGGATATTTAAAAGTTTAGCATAGCATCATATAAAAGGAAATCTCGGTAGGCCTCGACGCTTCCCCTTATGTGATGATAGTCTACAATTACTTTCGTTAGTTGCTTCTGCGAAAGAATGTTTTATTTAGAGCTATTCGAACGCTAAGCTTACAATATTCAAACAATGCTCACAAGTAACACAATATTATTGCGTACACCACATACGAGTCTCTGAATAACTAAAATTACTTAAAGTAGAGTACAAATAATAAACGACCGAAACCAAAAATTATATGCAGAAAATCACTCTAAATTAATATAGGAACACTGAGTAAGAGTCGAAAAAAAAAATTCCTCAGATAAATACAAAAATCGTACTGCATCGTTCACTATACTCAAATATAAAGTCATATTGCATGCTCAGATGTTGCAGATACAAGCTTGCTTATGATGTCGCTTGTATCTACAGTATACTAATTCGATAATGCAAAAAATGAATTTTATAAAGGGAGGTAAGACCATCAAGACAATGTTAAGTATTGATCGACTTATACGACGCGTCATAAGCTGAAACGAAAAGGTTGGAATTATTGCGTCCGCGCAAACGCAGATCTTGCGCATAAACTGCCCTAATTGTAAATGTGAACTTTAACATTACCATACCATATAACACTCACCTTGTAACTTGATTGAGTGAGAGGTTCATCTTTAATAATTCAGATTAATTCCTGGGAGTGAGTCTTCAACATAACATTGTTTGAATTCATCGTTACAGTGCGGGTGTAGCGCCGTCGTTAGGTTTTTGTCAATGCGCTGTAGAAAATGAAAGAAGTAGCTAAAGGAAAATGAGAGCTTTAGGTTTTGAATAACAAAGTTTTAGTCGGTGGCAGTAGCCGCATGCGCGAAATCCGAACCACGAAACTAAAAAGACGAAACTGTTGATTTCGTTTTGGGGTGTTGTGGGTGCTGCAGAAAACATTATTCACCACACGCAAAGAGCATACCGTTTCCAAAAATTGGTTGTGAGTTATCTGCAGTTTCGTAAATAATAACAAAAATGTTTGAGAGAGAGGAACACGTGATAACAGATGTATTTTATGTTACGTATAGCAAATCGTTTACGATGAAGGAACGGTTGCATATTACATACCTAAAAACATTAAACAAATTTCGTATCGAAAATTAAAAAAAAAAAAATGCCAACGACACGCGGTGTTCCCAAGCGGTCACCCATCTAAGTACTAACCGCGCCCAATGATGCTTAACTTCAGTGATCGGACGAGAACTGGTGTATTCATCATGGTATGGCCGTTGCCGATGTGAAATCTATTTTTATGTAAAATAAATTTTTATCTACCTTACCTCCGAAGTATGTGAGGAAAAACAAACAATAAATGCAGGCGTTTTATACTGAAACATTTTTAGACCCGTACAAAAGCACGAAGATCTAGCGAGTTTGTAAGTAATCATTTTAGATCCAAACGAAAGAAATCAGTTCACTCTGTCCGTTTGTTAAGTAAATCTCAACAAAATACAATACAGTCGACTAATAAAGCTTACTTGAACCTCTGATATTATGTGCCGTCTACTAAATAAACAGTACGATACGATCGAATGCAATCAGGTTTAGCTTATATATAGTCGGTATGAACGTGGTACGCGTTTTGAGGGAGTAAAGTTGACTATTAATGTCGCTCTAATAAAACAACTGGAACTGCATCAGTAATATTTTATTACCTCCCTTGTTGATTAATAATTTTATTTCTAAATGTTACTGAAAGTATTGAAAATTTATTCCGCTGGTGGATCCGGCATTTGTGAAGCAATTCTTTTAACTCAACGTAATTTTGTTTTAAAGAAAGCGTTGTAATTTTTTCAGGAAATCAAAACTTTTAACACAAGGTTCCACTCAAACAAACTTCTGCGTATTATCAGCGATAGCGTCACCTCAAGCGATATCATTAATTTGGAAGCAGACTTACGGACTGGGTCACACTCTACCTTTAAAGAGGTTTTTGTTGTGATATCAGTCGTTTTGGAAGTTTTCAGTTGTTGAAAAAATTTCTATTTTTTGAAAAAAAATTTCTCAGAAAAAAAAATTTTCTTAGAAAAAAAATTTGTCTTGAAAAAAAATGGACTCCGAACAAAAAAAATTTTCTTCAAAAAAATTTTTTTCTTCAAAAAAAAATTTTTCTCAAACAAAAATTTCTCCAAAAAATTTTCTCAAAAAAAAAAAAATGCTCAAAAAAATGTTTACTTTAAAAAATTTTTCTCCAAAAAAAATTTCTCGAACAAAAAATTTTTCTCAAAAAAAAAAATTTCTTCGATAAAAAATTTTCTCCAAAAAAAATTTCTTCGCAAAAAATTTTTCTCCCAAAAAAAAAATGTCTTCGGAAAAAACTTTTCTTTCAAAACAAATTTTTCACTAAAAAAAATTTCTCCGAAAAAAAATTTCTGCAAAAACAATTTTTCTGCGAAAAAAATTTATCTCCAAAAAAAATTTTTCTCCAAAAATATTTTGCCTGCCCTCGGAACACTTCGTGTCGCTTTCGGCTACCTTGAAAACACTTCGTGTCGACTTCGGCTACCTTCGGAACACTTCGTGTCACCTTCGGCTACCTTCGGAACACTTCGTGTCACCAATTCTTCCCACTGATTCATACAACTTTCCTAAAGAAACCAACTTTCTGGTATTCTTAAACAGAATTTAGCAAAAAATCCAAGATGGTGTCACTTTGACAGTTGGCAGCCATTTTTTTAAAATGCTAAAAAATTCTCCTGACAAAACTCTATAACTTTCTAGAAGAAACCATCTCTCTAAGTAGTGTCATTCCTGAGCTAAAATTCGAAAACTCCGAGCATTACTTGAAAAACCCTCAAAATTGACCGCTTTTCCACATACCACGGTTTTTCCAGAATTTTCCCGGAAAAGCGGCATATGAAATTTTTCATTTGGGGCAGAGACTGACGTTCCCCGAAAATTTTAAGGAAAGCGCTCGTGCGCACAATACAGGAATAAAATTTTGATTATTTTCAAACATATTTTTACCACTATTACATGGAAATTGGTCATCTTTGATTGGCGATATATCGGCTCGTTTTCAATCGATTTGGATGGTGAGGAGGGCGAGGGGAAAAAACTCAAAAGTTCGCCTATACATCGTGTCTTGTCCCAAAGGTTTTCGTATGGAGTTTTTTGGGTTTGTGGACGTTTTCTTTGGGGTGTGGGGACTGCGTCACGCTCTCCGCTACCGCTCCGAGCATGATACAGCTTGTATACTTTTTACTGACATTACCACAGAAGTCATACCTAACCTCATACATAACGTACTATACGTGCGCTTTACACCCTCACAATCCGTTGTGTACTTTATACTCGCATTTTCGCATCATGTTTGACTTCGATCTGGGAATGGTGGGGATTTCGTGTTCGCGTTGACCAATTTTTTTATCCGGTCACAGATACATCTTTCCTTAGTGTTGCATTGGGGTAACGTATTGTTCATACTGTGTCGTATCATGAAATAATGGTATGGAATAAGTGGTATCGAAAAACATTACTTAATCAATTCTTTTGATACGGAACGTACGGGTTTTACGTTAGCTCAATTTTTTGTATAGCCGTTCGTTTCAGAATAGTAACGCCGTTAATTAGGCAACTCGTTTATATATCATTGTGTATTTCATCTGAAACTTCGCTATATGAAAGAATAATTTACGTCACTCATTTCATTCAAAGGAACTTTGTGGGCAGAACTCTATCTCTTCGCACTGATCTTCGAAATTGACTGACAAACAATTCCACATGCGATTTGTTGGCTCAAATTGTTTTCTGTTTTCCGAATAAAATGCGTAACGCCCTTATGAAGAGAACGAGAACAAAATTTTTTTTGTGAATAGGTGCATGTCGATGTAACCTTCACTCCGTAATTCTTTTGCGTAAGGTGTTAAAAACAAAGGAGCTAGTTAAGAGCTGAAAGGGGCTGCAAGTCTTAAGTCTTAAGACAAAATTTGTTCAACTCGAAATGCAGTCTCAATCGTCACCCCTGTTTCCTTTAGGATGGACTGCATTTTGAGTTGAACAAATTTTGTCTATAGGCGAAATGGTCGATTTCGACGTGCTTTTCTGACGAAAAGTTGAACAACTTTGGCCAGAGGCCAGCCCTTAACTCAAGGTAGGTTGCAATCGTCAGCTCTTAATCAGCCCCTTTAGAATGATTCTGGTATAGTGTAAAGATAATTCCAAAATAGTATAAAAACACATTTTGACATGTTTCGACCCAATAAATATTTATTTATTTCGGCCAACGGCTATCGCTTACTGGCTATTACATTTACAATAAACACATTCAAAAATAGTAAAAAGAAAAAAAGTCGTGAGACCCAATCGACTAATCAGCTGCTGATTAGATTTAGAACCAGAGGTTCAGTTTATGAAATTCTGATCTTACCGTTCAGTTTATATGTGATTCTCAATTTCCTAATAGTCGCCTTAAACGTTTCACGTGGTATGTTTTGAAACCACAGTAATGAAAAGCGATTAAATGACATGCACATGTTATTGATAGGCTCATAAAGACCATATTTAGTCCTGTGTTTGTCAACTTCGAGAAAATCATCAGCACAAGTGGGTCTGGAATTTCGCATGATCTTGTTTCTGATTTTCGGTGGTTCGATGGTTCCATTCATCAGATCGGATACAAAAAGTGCGCAGACATTGATTCTGCGTCGGGCGAGTGTTTCGATGTTGATCGAATCGCATCTTTCAATATATGGCGGAAGCTTGTGGTTTTCATCCCGCTTCATCGTCCGCCTCAGTGCGTACATCAAAATTTTTTTCTGAATTGATTCAATTCTGTCAACAAATGTGTCTTGATAAGGATGCCAAACAACTGAAACATATTCTAAGTAAGAACGAACATAGGCATACTTTTTAAAGTTTTAATATTCTTAAATTGCTTACAAGTTCTCATAACAAAGCCAAGCATTGAGTAAGATTTTGCAATTATATATTCAATGTGTTTATGAACGTCAGTTTTTGGTCCAAGAGGACTCCCGAATCTTTTATTACCTTAACACGAGTCAACGCAACATCATCGATATTGTAACCGAACTCAATCTTGGATATTTTTCGAGTGAAGGAAATTACTTTGCACTTATCGACGTTCAAATAAAGTTGATTGATTTTGCACCACTGCAGAAACCTGCTCAAGTCACGTTGAAGAGCACTTGCGTCAAGAACATTTTTAATTCTCTTGAAAATTTTCAAGTCGTCAGCATACATTAGGTAAACTGACGTAGAGAAGACTTTAGTAGCGTCGTCCATGAATAGTATGAATAAGAGAGGGCCGAGATGGCTACCCTGAGGAACACCAGAGGTCACGTTAAACGTTCTAGAAGAGCAATTCCCTGGCTTGACGAATTGTGAACGTCCATTCAGATAAGATGCAATCCATGCTAGCAAGTTCGAATGAACACCTATTTGGTTCAACTTGTGCAAAAGAATCGAATGTTTGACTCTATCAAATGCTTTCCGGAAATCGGTGTATATGACGTCTAATTGATGTCTAGATTCCATAACTTTGGTAGCATAGCTAACAAACTCAGCTAAATTTGTCGCTGTAGATCTGCGCCTCATAAAGCCATGTTGTGACTTTGAAATTATTCGATTGAACTTTGTGGATAAAATAGAGGTGACGATGGCTTCAAATAGTTTTCCTATTGTTGGTATAATAGCTACGCCTCTGTTGTTTTCGACATTACTTCTAGAACCACTTTTAAAAATTGGGGTAATATAAGAAGTCTTCCATCTTGTTGGAAAATTTTCCAGTTTCGAGGGATAAGTTGAAAATGCGAAGTAGCGGAGATGACAGACCTTCAGCACAGGCTTTTAATAAAATCGGAGAGATTTTATCAGGACCTTCACCCTTACTCGTGTCTATACTACTCAAATGGTTCAAAACGTCTTGGATCTCAAAAGAAATTGATCCAATGTCAATGCGCTTTTCTATGGGGTTCATTTTTGCCGATAAGTCAGAATTAGTATCATTGTCAGCTACATAAACGCTTTCGAAGAATTCAGCAAATAGATCACACGTTTCGTTAGGATTACCAGCTTTCTTATTACCTCTAGACATAATTGAAGGGTAGCCTGTAGTCTTTTTTCGCGACTTCACGTAGTACCAAAATTTTGAAGGATCAGAAGTTAACATTTCTTCGGTGTTAGTCAAATATTTGTTAAAGGCTTGTTCAAGCAAGGAGTGAAATTCTTTACTAATGGACAAAAATTTCACTTTTAGTTTCAGTTTTTCGTCTGGGTTTGTTTCATTTTTAAATGGCTTGTGAGCTTTGCTTGTTCTATTTTTTAGATTACGCAAACGCTGATTGTACATTAAGGGCTCAAAACCCATAAGAACCCTTAATGTGTGACTTGCATTCCCTTTCAGCCCTTAATCAGCCCCTTTGTTTATAACACCTTACGGGCTGGAGGTAACAGCGACATGTACCTAAAACAGGTGAGAAACAAAACGAAAAGAACGAAAAAAAGTTAGTTACTAAATAACTCATCCATCGACAATACGCTTAACAAAACAGAAAACTATTTTTAGTTTTTGTGCCTTATAAATTTTTATTATTCCAGTAATAGTCAAGGAAAGGTACGCGAGCTAAGTCGTCATTGCGACGTGTAAAACCTTGAATCAAGTTACAAATTTTATTTCACTGTATCATAAATTTCATCCAATTTGTTCATATCTTGGGGTTTCGTCTCTAGTGACGCTGCATTGACTCTCTGGTGCAATACTGATTCTTTGGACCAAGAAACTTTTACACCTCGGCTCGCTGAGTTTCCTACCGATATCGTTTATCCGCGCGTCTCCACTGAAATTGGACAAAAGTAAAAATTGTTCTCCAGTTCCCTCCAGTTACTTAGCCCTTTTCGAAATCTCTCTTTATGTTGCCGCTGCCCCTGCTCGTCGGCTAGTGGATGCTACGTACGATTGACATGTTGTGTCGGCGCAAGTAAAATCCCATAGCTACGGCCTTACGAATTCCCATGGAACCAGTGTCAACCCGTCAGGTTTTTTGCCGTCAGATCTGTTACAGCCAGTTGGTTCTCGTAACGTCGAAACACCACAAGTCAGCAGAGCGCGTTTGATTAAATCGTTGATTGTTTCATGACAGCCTTTCTGCCATAGCTTTTTTTTGCATGCTAGTACAAGGTGGCCAAACTTATCCACGTGTATTCCACATAAGCAAGTACGTGGATGACAGACAGATAAGCCCAACCGTAAAAGAGCTTTCGTTCGATAAAACTGGTCATCTGATACAGTACCTAGGGACGAACACGCTGGAACACTTAGCCATGAACTTGCATCTCGTACCACGTTTGCTTTTACTCTAGCTTTTTCTTTCTCGGTCATCTTGCTATCGAAAATTTTGTGGTGGATGTTGACTAGACGGACTTTCTAAAGCCTCAATTACCCTGATCGTTTGCCATGAAATCAAAGCTTCTTCAACTAAATAAACTAAAAGATCGATGTCTACTGGAAGGATTTAACCAACTAATTCGAATACAGAATGATAGGAGCACTCACTACAAGCGTTCAACTCCAACTGACAATTAGATCTTCGTTCCTACTAATTTTATTTAGTTCGTGTATCACTTTCATACCTTTAATATGTACAGTACATACATTCTAATGTGTTCGTTTACCGTAATTTTCTGAAGACTTTTTCGCGGCAACGGCCATACCATGATGAATACACCAGTTCTCGTCCGATCACTGAAGTTAAGCATCATGGGGCGCGGTTAGTACTTAGATGGGTGACCGCTTGGGAACACCGCGTGTCGTTGGCATGTTTTTTTCTTGGAAAAAATTTTTTTTGTCAGGGAAAACGCAAAGAAAAGTCGTCGATAAGATTTTAGCTGAAAGAAAGCTACTAAAAAGCTCTTGCATCGACTACGCTTGTCAAACAAAAAACTATTTTTATTTAGTTCGTGTATCACTTTCATACCTTTAATATGTACAGTACATACATTCTAATGTGTTCGTTTACCGTAATTTTCTGAAGACTTTTTCGCGGCAACGGCCATACCATGATGAATACACCAGTTCTCATCCGATCACTGAAGTTAAGCATCATTGGGCGCGGTTAGTACTTAGATGGGTGACCGCTTGGGAACACCGCGTGTCGTTGGCATTTTTTTTTCTTGGAAAAAATTTTTTTTGTCAGGGAAAACGCAAAGAAAAGTCGTCGATAAGATTTTAGCTAAAAGGAGGCTACTAAAAAGCTCTTGCATCGACTACGCTTGTCAAACAAAAAACTATTTTTATTTAGTTCGTGTATCACTTTCATACCTTTAATATGTACAGTACATACATTATAATGTGTTCGTTTACCGTAATTTTCTGAAGACTTTTTCGCGGCAACGGCCATACCATGATGAATACACCAGTTCTCGTCCGATCACTGAAGTTAAGCATCATTGGGCGCGGTTAGTACTTAGATGGGTGACCGCTTGGGAACACCGCGTGTCGTTGGCATTTTGTTTTCTTGGAAAAAATTTTTTTTGTCAGGGAAAACGCAAAGAAAAGTCGTCGATAAGATTTTAGCTAAAAGAAAGCTACTAAAAAGCTCTTGCATCGACTACGCTTGTCAAACAAAAAACTATTTTTATTTAGTTCGTGTATCACTTTCATACCTTTAATATGTACAGTACATACATTCTAATGTGTTCGTTTACCGTAATTTTCTGAAGACTTTTTCGCGGCAACGGCCATACCATGATGAATACACCAGTTCTCGTCCGATCACTGAAGTTAAGCATCATTGGGCGCGGTTAGTACTTAGATGGGTGACCGCTTGGGAACACCGCGTGTCGTTGGCATTTTTTTTTTCTTGGAAAAAATTTTTTTTGCCAGGGAAAACGCAAAGAAAAGTCGTCGATAAGATTTTAGCTAAAAGAAAGCTACTAAAAAGCTCTTGCATCGACTACGCTTGTCAAACAAAAAACTATTTTTATTTAGTTCGTGTATCACTTTCATACCTTTAATATGTACAGTACATACATTCTAATATGTTCGTTTACCGTAATTTTCTGAAGACTTTTTCACGGCAACGGCCATACCATGATGAATACACCAGTTCTCGTCCGATCACTGAAGTTAAGCATCATTGGGCGCGGTTAGTACTTAGATGGGTGACCGCTTGGGAACACCGCGTGTCGTTGGCATTTTTTTTTCTTGGAAAAAATTTTTTTTGTCAGGGAA
>CM055403.1:172058704-172073205 GCA_029228625.1 Pseudolycoriella hygida
ACCGCTTGGGAACACCGCGTGTCGTTGGCATGTTTTTTTCTTGGAAAAAATTTTTTTTGTCAGGGAAAACGCAAAGAAAAGTCGTCGATAAGATTTTAGCTGAAGGAAAGCTACTAAAAAGCTCTTGCATCGACTACGCTTGTCAAACAAAAAACTATTTTTATTTAGTTCGTGTATCACTTTCATACCTTTAATATGTACAGTACATACATTCTAATGTGTTCGTTTACCGTAATTTTCTGAAGACTTTTTCGCGGCAACGGCCATACCATGATGAATACACCAGTTCTCATCCGATCACTGAAGTTAAGCATCATTGGGCGCGGTTAGTACTTAGATGGGTGACCGCTTGGGAACACCGCGTGTCGTTGGCATTTTTTTTTCTTGGAAAAAATTTTTTTTGTCAGGGAAAACGCAAAGAAAAGTCGTCGATAAGATTTTAGCTAAAAGGAGGCTACTAAAAAGCTCTTGCATCGACTACGCTTGTCAAACAAAAAACTATTTTTATTTAGTTCGTGTATCACTTTCATACCTTTAATATGTACAGTACATACATTATAATGTGTTCGTTTACCGTAATTTTCTGAAGACTTTTTCGCGGCAACGGCCATACCATGATGAATACACCAGTTCTCGTCCGATCACTGAAGTTAAGCATCATTGGGCGCGGTTAGTACTTAGATGGGTGACCGCTTGGGAACACCGCGTGTCGTTGGCATTTTGTTTTCTTGGAAAAAATTTTTTTTGTCAGGGAAAACGCAAAGAAAAGTCGTCGATAAGATTTTAGCTAAAAGAAAGCTACTAAAAAGCTCTTGCATCGACTACGCTTGTCAAACAAAAAACTATTTTTATTTAGTTCGTGTATCACTTTCATACCTTTAATATGTACAGTACATACATTCTAATGTGTTCGTTTACCGTAATTTTCTGAAGACTTTTTCGCGGCAACGGCCATACCATGATGAATACACCAGTTCTCGTCCGATCACTGAAGTTAAGCATCATTGGGCGCGGTTAGTACTTAGATGGGTGACCGCTTGGGAACACCGCGTGTCGTTGGCATTTTTTTTTTCTTGGAAAAAATTTTTTTTGTCAGGGAAAACGCAAAGAAAAGTCGTCGATAAGATTTTAGCTAAAAGAAAGCTACTAAAAAGCTCTTGCATCGACTACGCTTGTCAAACAAAAAACTATTTTTATTTAGTTCGTGTATCACTTTCATACCTTTAATATGTACAGTACATACATTCTAATGTGTTCGTTTACCGTAATTTTCTGAAGACTTTTTCGCGGCAACGGCCATACCATGATGAATACACCAGTTCTCGTCCGATCACTGAAGTTAAGCATCATTGGGCGCGGTTAGTACTTAGATGGGTGACCGCTTGGGAACACCGCGTGTCGTTGGCATTTTTTTTTCTTGGAAAAAATTTTTTTTGTCAGGGAAAACGCAAAGAAAAGTCGTCGATAAGATTTTAGCTAAAAGAAAGCTACTAAAAAGCTCTTGCATCGACTACGCTTGTCAAACAAAAAACTATTTTTATTTAGTTCGTGTAGCACTTTTACTTAATTTTTAATTTTCTGAAAGTTTATGTTTACTTTTATGGGAGGAGTAGGAAATTTTACTCAGTAGCTTGACACTGTCAGAAGGAGTGGATAGTTTAGGGATAATGAAGATTTTTCGTGTAGCAAGGGAATTTCAAGATTAACCAAAATTCCTCACTATAATTGAAAGAAGCTCCTACGTTAGAATGAATTTTCAAGGCTATCGTGGACTCCCATTTAAAGCTCCCAATTTTTCTTTTAAAGGACAAAATGCGTGAGCATGGATACTATCGGTCAGCAGAAGAAATTAACACGAGAATAAAGAACCTGAAATGTTTTTACAATCGCATAAAAAAAGATGTGGAACTGGGCGTGATAACCGAGCCAACGTGGAAACATTACGCGGCAATGGAGGAAATTATAACACGTCCGGTATTCGGAAATCGTGTACAGCAACCGCATTTGTATAATGCACAACAGCAACAAAAATCGCAAGATCCTAAGTATTCTTGGATGAAAAAAATAGACACCGAGGAAGATTCCAATGAATTGAGGCCGGAAGATTTACTTTCGGTGGAAGAGGAGATGGACGAAGATGACGATGATAATGAAGACGACAATAATGATTATGACGAAGAAGACGGCGATATGAACTTTGAGGAAGCGTCTCTAGTTCCAAAAGAAGAACCAATTGACATTGAGGACGAAGCGACGTAAGTGGCAAATTTATGATTGTTGAATTCACTTGAGTAAAACTTTAATCTTGCAGTAGTGACGTTGCAGACGCCGATGACATTTTCCCCAAATTATCACAATACCTTCAATTGGCTAGCAATCAGCAGTTAGAGTCCAAAAAAAGTGTAATTTCGCCAAAAATCACTGAAATTAAGATCAAACAGTCGCCTCCATCCACTCCGGTAACTCCGACTCCGGCATCAACTCCCAGTCCAATTTCAACGCCTTCAACAGCAGTAGTATCTTCAGCACCAGTTGTTATTAAACCAACCAGCCAGCCAAGCAAAATATCACTTGTACCTACAAATATTCTGATGAAACCGACAGCCACATCTCTTCCACAGTCATCGCTAAATTTCAGTCCTCAATTATTTTGTGCAAAATCGGTGTCTGGTACACAAACAGTATACACAACGACAAGCAATGGTGTACCAATGAAAGTTTTATTGGTAAATACTCTTCAAACACCAAAAAGTTTACCCACACAAACCCCACCGTTGCTATTACCGAAGACTGTGACGTCTACGTCGACTAAAATAACAACAACCACTGGCATCGTCGGCGCTAAAGTGGTGAATAAACTGCCAACGGCAACTGACTGTGTCAATCGAAACGGAACCGCAGGCAATGTACAAGCAAACAAATCATTATCGTCAATAGTTCGCGATAGTAACGGCGAAGCACGAGGTAAGTGTCAGGGCAGGGGAACCAAAACAAACCTCTCTCTACCTTTAACCCATGGTCTTAAATTCGATTTTTCGTTTTCAGGTTTCAAGGGGCTGTTGCATCGCTTAATAAATATTCAAAATGAGTCACTAGCAGTGAACAAACAACGACTGAAACTTGAGAGACAGCGATTGGAGTTCGAACAATCAATGGGTAAAAAACTATTAAACGTTTTGACGAAGATGGCTAGCAACAGTGCAAATGATACACCAACGAATGCTGCAACGGATGTTGACAAATCGTAAAGCTTTTTTTTTGAACGTCTCCTCGTTGTGGAATGCCCTGATTGAAATATATATTTGATTTGAAAATGAAACTTAATTCCTGTCTTCTTTGCAATGATGTCTTTTTGTGTCGACATACCCGACGCATTGTTGAGGAAATATTGAGGAAATCAGATTTGTCTGTCAGAATTGATGGCCTTTAATCTGACCGTGACCCGTGACATAGCAAGATCTGGTGCCTGTGCACATACCCAGTAGAGTGTGAGCGGAGATCACTAACGATGGTAGTTGTCCACCTGGATCCCCTTTTTTCTCTCAAGTCTGTGAAAATTGTGCATTGCTGTGCAAAACACAGTTACAGGCCGCTGCTCGAGATATGTTGACTCTTAATTCTAACAACAATCACCGTCGCTCGCCAAAGTGTTTGGACTAGCTACTTTTCATTCATGTTATACATAATATATAGCAAATTACCTTATAGCACCTTGAGGGTAATCAGCCTATTGTGTCAGGTCATCGTAACATATCCGTATCAAATTCTTGATTTTGTATTCCTTTGAAATATTCCATTGTATGTTTGGGACCGACAAGTGTCTGTAATTTGTTCCGAAGAGGAGGTCTGTCTTTTGAGCGGTTTTATTATTTAATTTGTACTCTAAGATTATTCATTTATTCATTGTTGGGTTTCTAAAACTTATTAGTCTGAAAATATTCGGAAAGTATGTCATTTATGTGATTGGTTGTCCGTGTTTCTTATTGCAAGCGAATTTCCGTGACTCTACCATGTAAGTATGGGAATGATCGTTGTGGTCCGATTACAAAATTATTTATTGGTATTGTCAACCTGGCCCGACTATTATACAAAGTCTATAATATAAAACACAACATCACTGCACCTCACTACACTACATGTCACCACGCCTCACTACATCTCACTACACCTTAGTACACCTTATTACATCTCACTACATCTTACTACACTACACCTCACTACGTGCTACTACACTACACTACATCTTATTACACTAGACTACATCTCACTACACCTTAGTACATTTCACTACAGTACACTACAACTCACTACACCTTAGTACATCTCACTACACCTTACTACATCTCAGTACATTTCACTACACTACACCTCACTACATCTTACTACACTACACTACATCTTATTACACTAGACTACATCTCACTACACCTTAGTACATTTCACTACAATTCACTACACCTTACTACATCTCAGTACATTTCATTACACTACACCTCACTACATCTCACTACACTATAATACATCTCACTACATTACACTACATCTCACTACACTGCACTACATCTCACTACACTACACCACATCTCACTACACTGCACTACATCTCACTACACTACACCACATCTCACTACACTACACTACATCTATTATGACTTTGAGGATTTACTACCGTTTTATGAAAACACAAGTTTAACTGTTAAATCCAACGATTCATTTAAACATTGAGATTAACTCACCGCGAAATATATTTCAACCAATCTAGGCCATGTTCAGTCGCGATCTGGTTAGAGACTGATAACTGGATCTATTGTTTTTTACATCAAATTTTTACAACATAAATACACAAATACACACGCATTCACAGAAAACACGGATTTTATGTTTATAAATTGAACAGGGGTGAACTTATCGGTGCTGGGTCAGTGTTCGTACAGTTCTTATTCCTATGTATGAACAAACTCTCCCACGCATCTAGTTTATACGGTTTGTTTACTTGTTTTTTAAGTTTTAACGTCAAATCTTTTTGTGCTGCATGTAAATCTTTTAAAACAGGTTTGGCCACTGCAGATTTTTTTGGTCTATTATATTTTACATGCGCGCAGTGTTCTTTATATCGTTTTATCACTTTTCTACGTGTTTGACCCGTGTAAACTTTTTTACAAATTTCACACTTTATCTCGTAAATCACTGCTTTGTTACACTTATCGATTTTGTCTTTCGTTGGGACTAAGAAATTATTTAGTATGTTTTCACTCGCGAAAACTAAATCGATTTTTCGTTTCTTATAAATAACTTTCAATTTATTTGTCAATGGCGTTGCATAATTAAAATAAACTCACTTTTTTATTTCCCGACTTTGACTTCCATCCAAAAATGTAGCGAGGTTCATATTTTTAATTTTTTTGGAATTTTTTCTAACTAAATTGTCAATTTCACCTTCACTGTATCCCTTTATCTATAATATAAAACACAACATCACTGCACCTCACTACACTACATGACACCAAGCCTCACTACATCTCACTGCACCTCACTACACCTTACTACATCTCAGTACATTTCACTACACTACACCTCACTACATCTTACTACATCTCAGTACATTTCACTACACTACACCTCACTACATCTTACTACATCTCAGTACATTTCACTACACTACACCTCACTACATCTTACTACACTACACTACATCTTATTATACTAGACTACATCTCACTACACCTTAGTACATTTCACTGCAGTACACTACAACTCACTACACCTTAGTACATCTCACTACACCTTACTACATCTCAACACATTTCATTACACTACACCTCACTACATCTCACTACACCTTAGTACATCTCATTACACTTCACTACATCTCATTACACCTCAGTACATCTAACTACACCTTACTACACCTTATTACATCTCAGTACATTTCATTACACTATACCTTACTATATCTCATTACACTAAACTACATCTCACTACACCACACTACATCTCACTACACTGCACTACATCTCACTACACTACACCACATCTCACTACACTACACTACATCTATTATGACTTTGAGGATTTACTACCGTTTTATGAAAACACAAGTTTAACTGTTAAATCCAACGATTCATTTAAACATTGAGATTAACTCACCGCGAAATATATTTCAACCAATCTAGGCCATCTTCAGTCGCGATCTGGTTTGAGACTGATAACTGGATCTATTGTTTTTTACATCAAATTTTTATAACATAAATACACATATACACACGCATTCACAGAAAACACGGTTTTTATGTTTATAAATTGAACAGGGGTGAACTTATCGGTGCTGGGTCAGTGTTCGTACAGTTCTTATTCCTATGTATGAACAAACTCTCCCACGCATCTAGTTTATACGGTTTGCTTACTTGTTTTTTAAGTTTTAACGTCAAATCTTTTTGTGCTGCATGTAAATCTTTTAAAACAGGTTTGGCCACTGCAGATTTTTTTGGTCTATTATATTTTACATGCGCGCAGTGTTCTTTATATCGTTTTATCACTTTTCTACGTGTTTGACCCGTGTAAACTTTTTTACAAATTTCACACTTTATCTCGTAAATCACTGCTTTGTTACACTTATCGATTTTGTCTTTCGTTGGGACTAAGAAATTATTTAGTATGTTTTCACTCGCGAAAACTAAATCGATTTTTCGTTTCTTATAAATAACTTTCAATTTATTTGTCAATGGCGTTGCATAATTAAAACAAACTCACTTTTTTATTTCCCGACTTTGACTTCCATCCAAAAATGTAGCGAGGTTCATATTTTTAATTTTTTTGGAATTTTTTCTAACTAAATTGTCAATTTCACCTTCACTGTATCCCTTTATCTATAATATAAAACACAACATCACTGCACCTCACTACACTACATGTCACCACGCCTCACTACATCTCACTGCACCTCACTACACCATACTACATCTCAGTACATTTCACTACACTACACCTCACTACATCTTACTACACTACACTACATCTTATTACACTAGACTACATCTCACTACACCTTAGTACATTTCACTACAGTACACTACACCTCATTACATCTCACTACTCCTTACTACATCTCAGTACATTTCATTACACTACACCTCACTACATCTCACTACACTACAACACATCTCACTACACTACATCTCACTACATCTTTCTACAATACACTACATCTCACTACACCTTTGTGCATCTCACTACACTACACTATATCTCACTACACCTAATTACGTCTCTTCATCGATGTAAACATGGCGAAAAATCAGAGTTACCAAGGCAATTGAGAAAATTGTCGGTTAGCGGGAAGTTTCGGATTGGTTCGCGTGAAGAAAACATCTTTTCCATGCCTGAAATCTCATTTCGGTCACCGGGAAATCTCAATTTCGTCACCGGGAAATTTTGTCTAATTTCGCGGATACTGGGAAAAATCGGGAAGTCGGTTTTGGATACCGGGAAAAAAATGTTACTTCTACACTTGGCTTCAGGGAGGGTCCTGGTAGGTTTCCGCAACCGTTGGTGCACATAGCTCCATACATATTTTAACGAACCTCTTCCGGTCTCTCCGCATTTACTACAGTAAGGATTGTCCACCAGCTTCAAGGTGAACAAATGTTTGTTCAGTGAGCAATGGCCTGTCAGTATATCGGTTAGCCTCTTAGTATTTCTTCTGATTTGAGACAAGAAGTATTTCGTATGCTTCTCGTTAGCAGTTTCTGGCTTGTCGAGCCGAGTTCAACAGTCGCCAGTGATTCACAAACATTTCGCCCTTCCACATATCAATGATGGTCTGCAGAGTCGAGAGTGACACTGGTAAAGCAGGCTCTGGACCGCAGAACGGCGTTGCAGATGCTCTCTTGGCCAATAAGTCGGTTTTTCATTACCCTTATGGCCATTGTGGCTCGGGATCCATACCAGCGAGATTTGCCGTTTATTAGCGATTGACTGAAGTTTGTCATGACAATGGAGCATGAGAGATGAGGTGAAGACGCAGCTTCTAAGCGATTTCAAAACCCCTTGGCTATCCGTTAAACGTTAAACGTGCATTTACTTGTCTCTTATCCTTGGTGAGATTTAATGGTGGAATTGACGGTTGTTTATAAATAGGATCCTATGGCGGATCCTATCTCGGTTCAAGATTGAAATAATTGAAATGGTGTGGTGCAGAGTTCCTAATTAATCAGCGATTTGATTGTTATTAATCGCATATGAATGAAGAAGTGTGAGAAATGGAAAATTGTATTAAGTCTAAATGTTCAATTGAGGAATTATTACCGAACCTGTAGTAATGCGGGAGAAATGTGATCAGGGAACACAACGCCATATTAAAACGAACTTTGAACTAGAAAGTTTATTTTCTTATTTTGAATAATTTTTGCGGAGTAGAAAATTTTCGCGACCGTCCGAACACACTACTACTGTACCACAAATATTGTCATTTCGTCAAAATAAATTGGTTTTGATAAAAAAACGTAAGTTATGCCACGGTGGAAATCACCATTTTTGGTTCACTCAAATAATTTTGTTACCGCACTCACCGATGAAATTAACTAGTAGCCACTTACTCAAATATCTGTCTTCAACAACAATTGAACAGACTTAGTTAATCTACGATCGATACGATTGACGCGGCGGCGTTCCAACTGACAACTGTAAACAATTGACATGGAAAACTTTAAGGTAAGAATATTAGTTTCAAGATAAAGACGGGGTGGGTCAAAGATCGATTCAAATTCAGCCAAAATAATTTTTTTAGTGGTTACTAGGTTGGCTGATTGGCAAAAATTAATTTTACGAGGTTACACAACGTGTCCTTCGATTCCTTGTTTTGTGAAATGCTTTCAAATTACAACAACACATTCTCCTAAGCAGAGTGAAATGCTAGGTAGGGAGTACTACACTCTTCTCAATTTGGGTGCCTCATCGTTTAGGTGCTATTATGTGTTGTTGTCGACTCAAATTGTTATTTTATCTACCTAAATAATTTGTCCCTAATTTGTCCTATGCGTCCGACAAAAAAAAAAAAAAATTTGTCCTACCTTGGGATTCTGAAATATAGAGTTGTACTAGCTCAAATTCGCTTTTTTGAAAACGATAAAAATTTGATCAAAATCATGGGCGCAAGTCCACAAACGAACATTTTTTTTCGTAGACTGTGGAACCATATATACAGCTGAGTTTTGATTTCCCCCTTGCGCCATACGGATCCTACGGAAAATTCTGAGGCGAAGTGTCTTTTCACTCTTTAAAATCGGTTCAGTGGATCCGGAAATATGACTTAGAAAATGATAATTTTCAATACAAAAGTGCATAGAAGCCAAAATTAATGAAAACTTTCTACGTTATTAGTACATTACGTACGTGCTTCCAAATTGGTTGTTTTGACTCGTAGGAAGTTTGCTGCATGAGTCGCTTGCAACGAGGTAGTGACGCATTTACCGAGCAGAAACATGTAAAGTTAGTTAGTTAGTTACTGCTTTCTATTGGCACTTGTATGAAAAACGACTTTCGGCTCCCGCTCGAAAAAGACTTGATAACTTTTCTTGAAATTTTAGGTCCTGTATAATTCATCAAAAACAACAATTTTCCTACTTCCAGAAGAACTGGTATCACAACAAAATTTTTCAAAAATGAAATGTGACGCAAGTTCTGGTCTCTTCTTCCAAAACAACTGATATCAATTGGGGTGACGACACTTACAGCTTAGAAACACAAAAAATTATTTTGAAATATTTTCACATTTGATTAAAAAAATGAGTCAAAAATGCCGGACCTTCCCAATGCACTGTGTGACATTTCTTTCAAAATGGCGCCGTGTGTCAAAATCGGGCAATACTGACAAACGCCTCCATTTTGAAAGAAATGTAACACTGTGTTATGTAATAATTTTTCTGCGCATTCCGATTTTATACCCCAAAAATTTTGCTTTGCGCGATGTGTACGGGTAGCCATCGGCAGGAACGTTGAGACTCTCGTATTTTCTAATTAAAAATATATCCTAAATTTGTCCTTTACGTATACTTTAAAACAATTGAGGAATTATTAAGGGACTTTTTTTCAATTGTTCTTAAACGATTGTTGTTTATCGATTTTTCATAGTACAAATCGATTACCGATGAAACATTCGATCGATATTATTTCCATTACTTTGAAATTTGATTATCAATTGATATTTTTTAATGAACATGCCTACGTACCTGCTATATCTCCACATCCAACGAACGTAATTTTTCCGGCTGATTGCCACTCGGCGTGGTTGTTAAGCCTAGAACGAATTCCAAAAATATTGATGAAAATTACATTTGTATTTTTGGATGGATGTATTACGATGAAAATTCTATTTTAATGATTCCTTGCAATGGAATGGGATGTAGCGCTTTTCATTTTGTTTTCTTCACTCCCATTTTCTTCACACTCACACGTGTTCGAACAAAACCTTTTTATTTCATTGTGTCTTTCCACCTTTCACAGTGACGTTTCAAACGTCAAATAAAAAATTTGTTTTCGAAATATCCAAAAACTGTTTGTTCCCTCAATTCCATAACCCATATAGAAGTGAGAAAAATTAATAGTTTTTGTATTAAAAAAAAATTCGTTTGACGTTTAAAATGTCACTTTCACACATGAAAAAGACAACTTTTGTTTCAAACTGACACATACGTCTCTTTCAATCGACCAATTAGCACAAATATCACGTTTTGTTCACTCTTTGTGCTTACTATTTGCGTAAATGTGAGATCGGCTTCTTTTCTGCACAATGTTATAATATTTTCTCTCCCATGGCGATGTAACAATGTTAATGAAATTGTGCACGTGTTGTCGTTGTGAGAACCGGAAGAAGAATGAGGAAGTAGCGATCTACTCAACGATCTCTCGTAGGGGAGGAGTCACAACTTCTATGACATTTCAGTTCAATGAACACTGTCAGTGCGGTATGCTGCGCATCGTTTAATGAACCGATGGGAATTAAACGTTTCCCGTTTTGCCATACGTTCCATACGTAGTTACGAATGTAAGTTTTTTTCTTAATTTTGTTCTTAATCTTGTCGAAAGTCACGAAAATTAAATTAGTGAAAATATGTTGAGTGATTCGGGTTGTAGTATCCTAAGTGTGTGTCACAGAGTTCCGAGCCACCAAAAAAGGCGACTGTCTCGGCGGCTGGAATGCATTTTCGTAAATGGTTTGAAAAATAAAGTGAAATTTTTATGGTGCTGGTTTGGTTCTTTTTAGTCTCCTTACTTCGTTCGTAATGTCAAGTAGGAGGATGGCTTCTATGTTGGAGTGATTTGAAAGTCTATTCTCGTGCTTAATGGCTGATTCTCGAATTACATCTGCTTCCCATCGTATTTCTCGGTCCTCGTGTAATTCCTTGTTCGTCACGTAGCGGTAGGCGTTTGTGATCATGCGAATGAAATTGTTTTGGCAAGTTTGTATGATATCTCTATTTGTTTTTTTGGCACAAGCTCGGCGCCATGCATCCAGATTGGTGTGAATATCGATTTGTAGATCAATCTTTTGCAATACAGGTTTAAGTTGGACTTATATCCAATTAGCCAGTACATTTGTCTAGTTTTATTTTTCATTTGTTGAGCTTTTTGTTTAACGGGGTGTTTCCAGTTTAATCTGTTAGATGTAATCTCAGATATAATGCTGACTATGCCTGTGGAATGGAAACTCCATTAAGGTAGATCAGGTGATTGCTGTTTGTGTGACGCAATGCATAAGTGACGTGCTTGGATTTGGTCTCGTTAAGCTTAATTTGCCAATCAGTGGTCCACTTGTTTATTTTATCAATTGCCATTTGTAGATCTTTGGTGGCTTTTGATTGCGATTCATTAGATGTCATAATTGCTGCATCATCAGCAAATGTGCCAATAAATGACTTTTTTGTCACTGGTATGTAAGCAGTGTATAGGATGTATAAAAGCGGTGCTAATACACTTCCTTGTGGTACTTCTGCTATTATTGGGTAGTATCTTGAGAGAGTTTCTTCGTCTTTCACTCTGAATTTCCTGTCAGTTATGTATGATTCAAGTAGTTTGCATTGATGACTTTATCTTTCGATTGTGGAGTTGCTCTTCTTGCAGCGTCTTGCAATAGATCGATAAATTTTTCCGATTCCGAATCAAGTTTCTTTTTCATTTTCAGGCTAACTTTTTCCCGCTCGAAAAAGACTTCATAACTTTTCTTGAAATTTTGCAGGCGCCATATAATGCGGCAATTAGAAGGCGCCATATAAAGCCCATATGCCCAGTTTCATATGAATAGGTCCTGTATAATTCATCAAAAACAACAATTTTCCCACTTCCAGAAGAACTGATATCACAACAAAAATTTTCAAAAGTGAAATATGACGCAAGTTCTCGTCTCTTCTTCCAAAACAACTGTTATCAACGCAAAAAATTCTTTTGAAATATTTTCACATTTGATTAAAAAAATGCGTCGAAAATGCCGGACCTTCCCAATGCACTGTGTGACATTTCTTTCAAAATGGCGGCGTGTGTCAAAATCGGGCAATACTGACAAACGCCTCCATTTTGAAAGAAATGTCACACTGTGCTATGTAATAATTTTTCTACGCTTTCCGATTTTATACCCCAAAAATTTAGCTTTGCGCGATGTGTGAAGTACGGGTAGCCATCCACAGGAACGTTGAGACTCTCGTATTTTCTAATTAAAAATATATCCTAAATTTGTCCTTTACGTATACTTTAAAACAATTGAGGAATTATAAAGGAAATATTTTTTCAATTGTCCATAATCGATTGTTGATTATCGATTTTTGATAGTACACATCGACTATCGATGAAACATTCGATCGATATTATTTCCATTACTTTGAAATTTGATTATCAATTTATGATATTTTTAGTGAACATGCCTACGTACCTGCTATATCTCCACATCCAACGAACGTAATTTTTCTGGCTGATTGCACTCGGTATGGTAGTTAAGTCTAGAACGAATTCCAAAAATATTGATGAAGATTTCATTTGTATTTTTGGATGGATGTAAATTTCAATGTCCGCCATTGAAAATTTTGCAATTTTGATTGACCACATTTTAATGTCCGAATTACGATGAAAATTCTATTCTTATGATTCCTTGCAATGGAATGGAATGTGGCGCTTTTAAAATGTCGCTTTGACAAGTGGAAAAGACGACTTCTTCAGTTTCTTTTCTGCACAATGTTATAATATTTTCTCTTTCATGGCGATGTAACAATGTCAACGTGAATACATTACGTGTTGTGATTGTGAGAACCGGAAGAAGAATGATGAAGAAGTTTCTACTCAACGGTCTGTCGCAGGGGAGGAGTCACAACTTCTATGACATTTCAGTTCAATGAATGCTGTCAGTGCGGTATGCTGCGCATCGCTTAATGAACCGATGGGAATTAAACGTTTCCCGTTTTGCCATACGTTCCATACGTAGTTACGAATGTAAGTTTTTTTCTTAATTTTGTTTTCTATCTTTTTGAAAATCACGAAAATTAAATAAGTGAAAATATGTTGGGTCATTCGGGTTGTAGTATCCTTACAGAGTCCAGAGCCGCCAAAAAAGGCTGCTGTCGCGGCGGCTGGAACGCATTTTCGTAAAGGGTTTGAAAAATAAAGTGAAATTTTTATGGTGTGTAGTCGTCGACCCAGATTTTTATTTTATCTACACAAATAATTTGTCCTCAATTTGTCCTATGCGTCCGACACAAAAAAAAAATTTGTCCCTCTTTGGGGTCCGAAATATAGAGGTGTACAAAAACGCCAAAAAGATCAAAATCGCTTTTTTCAAAACGATACAAATTTGAGCAAAATTGGTGATGCCATTAATTTGTCCTAAATTCTTGACACTTTCAGATTAGTATACTGACACTTCGATAGTGTAAAAGTGTGTTACCAGATTTTAAAGTGTTTTGTACAGTAAACATTTGTCCTCAATTTGTCCTTTCAAAATATACATTCAAAATTTTCAAAACATTTCCTCAAAGAAGACTATAAAGGATTATTTTCTTGGACTTGTACTAAAACCTCTATTTAAATATGACGTTCTGAACGTTCTGACTCTTGTATTTTCTATTTCAAAAATATGTCCTCAATTTGTCCTTTGTGTATGTGAAATCAGAAAATTGCATAACGGCGAAGATAACTAGAAAATAAAGTGTACTAAAAAAATAATAAAAGCTCTTCGAAAGCTCCCAAACTAGAAAATCGCTTCAAATCCGATCACGGAAATTTTTTTTAATTGTTTTTGTCTATGATCAAGAAAGGACAAAATGAGGACATATTTTTGCTGTTCATTAAATTTTCATATGAGCGAAGGACGAAACATGTTCTTCAAAGAGATATATATGAGGAAGTTCCCCACCGTACGCTTCCGTATGAATTTTGAAACCCCCTCCCCCCCCCCCCAAAGTGCGTACGTAATTTGTGTATGACCCCTTGAGGACAAATTTTTGAATTAGAAAATACAAGAG
>CM055403.1:172084419-172163734 GCA_029228625.1 Pseudolycoriella hygida
ACTTTTTGGACTTTATAGCAAGTGTGACGTCATATGTGCACGACCCCTTTGTCAATTTGTCGTGATTTGCATTCACATGCTTCCGTCATCTCAGTATATGCAAACTTACAATTGCGATCCGTTGGTATTGGGACCCGAATTTGCCATTGACACAATGCCTCGTCCGCTATGAGTCAGTTGTGGTTTTATTTCGTCCTCAAATCCTTTTCCCCAAATTGATTCTCCTCCTTTTCCAGTTCCTTTTGGATCACCGCCTTGTATCTGTAAGAGAAATTAAGTCACTTTTTCCTGTCTGGATGTCCTTGAAAATTCTCAAATTCATCTACTAGGCGTATCAATATTCTTACCATGAAATTTTTCACCGATCTATGGAACAATGTCCCGTTGTAGTACCCGTTCTGGCAATGTCTCAGGAAATTTTCACACGTTTTCGGCACCACATTACAAAACAATTCGATATTCAACGGTCCATGAGTTGTGACTAATTGCACGTATCCCTTCTTCTTCACCCGTTCGTATCGCACTTCGTGATCAGCCAAGATGGCTGCTTCGTGATTGAATACTGGAATCATCGCTGTGCTGGTAAAACTCGCTGCAACCGCTCCCGTCGAATAATGGGCTGCGTTAAATTTATCGGCCGTTTCTTTGGGTGTCGTTGCCTCTTCAGCGGCTGGTTTGTAATCTTTTTCCAATTGTTGCAAAATGTCCTTCGTTTCAGCGGACACAGTTTTCAATCGTCCGTGCGGATCCTTTTTCTCCAATTTTTCTTCTTCCGTTTCGACGCGTAGACGCTTCTTTATATGGTGAAACGTGGAAATGTTAAATTTCTCCAACATTGACGGATCTTGTATCGTAATTATGTCTTTACGAGTGAACGCTACGTCGTTCACCAAATCCTTCCAATTTTTCGTTTTGATATTCAGCTGATCGACAGCTTCGTATGAGAAAACATTTCCGGTGGCTGCAATGGCAACGATATGCGAATTCTTTGTGAATGGCTTAAACAACGACGGACAGTGGTATTCATCCTCGGAGTTTTTATAGAAAGTCAATTTGATTAAATCTTTGATAGCTAATGGCTTGCCGGTGATGGGATTGATTTTGTATTTTTTGTGAAATGCCAAAATTGCTTCCAATTCGAATATGTTGCCATCGGTATCGCAATACGGATTTTCGAATGGAGCCATCGTGATGGTGCAGTGGAAAAATGGTAAACGTTTGAATTTGATGTGTTCGTTTTCGCTCGATTCGGTCTTCTTGCCGCCGTAGAATTGAGACCATTCGGTGTACGTCAAGTACCTAATGCAAAGATTATACAAAATCTTAGAAAATCTCTACGATTAGCTACCAATGGGAAAGACTTATCGAATGTGAATGGTCAGAGCGGTAACACATACAAATTTTAATGTATGGACACAAGTCAACCTGCTATGGTCAGACCGGTACGTAACATACAAATTGTTATGTTTGTATACAAGTCTACCTACGACTGTAAGACCCCCGTAACCCCCGTAACACATACAAATTTTGTATGTACACAAGCTACCTGCGATGTTCTGGTAAGCCCGTAACACCACAAATTTTAATGTTTTAAAAATTAATCCAAAAATAGCTAAATCGATGACATTTCTTTCAAAAACATTACTAACGCTGACATCTTATACAGAATCATATAAAAAAATCCAGAAGTTTTCCTCATTCTCTGGAATAGATTAACGTAACTTCTTGACGAATGACTTAGGAATTTTTTTTCGATAACAAAAGTTGGATTTAGTGAACTTACATTTTGTCCTTTTGATGCTGTCGTTTTCCCATTTTGAATGATTTTTGCGATTTCTATTATTTCTCGATCAAGTGAAATCCGATGTGACTTCTTCGACGTACAAAAACAACAATAATGAACACCAAGTGTCAAGACTGTCACACCAACAACTTAAATCGGCGAAGAAACTAGGTAACGAAGCCAACAAAGTTAACCAAGCCAACGAAGCTAAATGACATTTCATAACATATAGCCGTGTGACATGCATATGGGAAGCTGCGGGAGAGTGCCCTTAATCAAATAATTTCATGGAAAATATGTATGTATTTTAAGGTGCATGTCGTCACACCCCCTTTCCCCGGAATTTGTGCTGAGGGGAAATTAACGTCACTAATGCGCCTGCATTTTTGCTGACAAATGGTACCAATTTCAGAATTTGTGCTGCTCTGGTGACCCAGCACAAATTCATCAAAAAATGAAATTTTGATTTTTCGTCATTTTTGTATGGGAACCTACCTACCTACAGTTCAAGTTTTCTTCAGAAGACCAGAGCACTAAAAATTTGTGCTGTCACCAACCCCAAGATTTTGCGACATCTGGGCGCAGAGCACAAATTAAAAAACTGACCGAAATTTTCATTTTTCTCTTTTTTTGTTTCACCGCTGATTCACATCGGAATCACCGCTGATTCTTATGTGAATCAGTGGTGAATCTGCGGTGATTCCGATGTGAATCTGCGGTGATTCAGATGTGAGGCGATTCCAATATGAGCTCTTTTACACCACGAATTTGTGCTGGCGATTGCCACCAACCCCAAAATTTTACGACATTTGGTCACCGAGCACAAATTGAAAAACTGACTGAAATTTTCACTTTTCGCTTTTTTTGTATGGAGACCCTCTCCATTTCGAGTTTTTTTCAAGAAACATTTTACGACGACTATTCACAGAGCACGAATTGAAAAACTAGCGTAAATTATCATTTCTCTCTTTTATGCAATTCCGTTGAAAATTTCTCACTTTTTGATGCATCACTTCAACGATAAAACGATGCATATTTTTGAACTGTCAAGGAACATTTCCTTTAATCTTTTGGCACGCACATAACGCAATGCGTATTACGTTATGAAAAATGTATGACTAAAAGAAAACTCGAAATCGAGATGGTCTCCATACCAAAAAAGCGAAAAATGAAAATTTCGGTCAGTTTTTTAATTTGTGCTCGGTGACCAGATGTCGTAAAATTTTGGGGTTGGTGACAATCGCCAGCACAAATTCGTGGTGTAAAAGAGCTCATATTGGAATCATTTTTCTCTGCAACATAGCAAATATTTTTATTTTGCATTGGGCCGACGCGGATTTCTCGTGCAAGACCTGGAGGTTTCTAATATCAGAGTTCTTAGGAACATAGCGAAAGTTAATTGGAGGGAGCATTGGAATAATCATATTAGGAACGACGAGATTAAGGAAAATTTAGGGATTTCGTCAGTGGAAGAGGCGGACACGCCTAGTCGTCTACGCTGGTTCGGGCACGTTCAAAGGATGGGTAATAACAGACTACCGAAAAGGATCTTGGATGCGCCGAGCCCGGGTGTTAGGCCAAGGGGTAGACCAAGGAGAAGGTTTATAGATTCAATGAAGTCAGATTTAGAAGTTAAAGAACTTTCTCTGGGCGAACAAACCATCCCCTTGGCGGGCGATAGAAGGGAGAACGATAGTTCACCATTCTAGGGTTGTGGCATAAAGACCTCACTCCGAAAGGTACTAATATGACCTGTAAAGTTTGATGATGTGATTGGGCCGACCTAGAGCACTGGCAATTCCACAGCATGTTCTCTAGAAACGGCCTCTGCTAACTTAACGACGAAAAAGGAAAATTTTACATGTATGGAAAAATTTCTCATTAAACTTCATCTTAGATTTTCTTCATACAACAGAAGTCTTACTTTTTTGCATTTTGCTCAGATGAAGTCGTTCCCAGAGAACATGCTGTGGATGATTTCGATGGATTAGGCGTTGTTTTATGTTTGTCTGTATTCAGCTATGAAAGCATGGACGCCACTTGTGGGGTAGTTCTATGTTGAGATGCTAATTCAGTTATGAAAAAACATAGATGTCACCACTTGAGGTTCGGGGACAAGGCTCCGACAACACACGATCTATACTTCCATGGACTAAAATGTTTCTCTCAGTTTTCTCTATACTTAAAAAAAATATGGATATCTGCAAGTGTCATAATCAAAGCAACAATCGAGATTTGTAAAATCAACAATTTGACTTATTTGAAAATTGCGTAAATCAACTATTCGAAATTGTTGAAATCGAAATTTTCACATAAGTCAAATTGTTGGTTTTACAAATTTCGATTGTTGCTTTGGTAATGAGACTTGCTGAAGACTTTATTTTTTTAAGTACAACATAGAACAACATTTTGTGCTAGGCCCCTAAAAAGAGGCCTAGGATGCAGCATACCTCCATAAAAAAAAAAAATTCCTCCTTAGTTTTTCCCGAAAAACCTTCATCAAAAAAATATTTATGAAAAACTACTAAGTATCGTGTAATTATATTAAATTGTTGTATTGCTTGGCCAATAAAACTTATCAAAATTGTTGTATTGCTTGGAAGCGGCCAAATTCGTTGACGAGGCAACGAAGGGAAATGCATTACGTGAGTAATGATTTTATTCGACGAACAAAGTTGGCTGATTGGGACGTTTACGCCTCTTCAGTACACCTTTGGCGCAAGACCATGTGTATATCAGCAAAAACAGAGAGTGGTGTTAGCAAACATCTGTTAACGACAAGAACAGAGAATGCATTGAACAAACATCTGTGGTGCGTCTAGCTTTTATACACCGTATTCTAAGATTTATTCGTTTTGTTGATAGATCTCTCACCTCTATCGTAAATTATTTTGTTTGATAGATCTCTCACATCTACCAAATATTAGACTTTTCAGATCTAACATTGTGTTGAAGTACTAAGTACTTCATGTAATAATGTTAATCAAACATCATTACACTGGATGAATATAGATTCTACTAATATTCAAAATATTAGTAGAGGTGTTGGATTCCAATAACACCAGTATAATTATATTTTGAATATTAGTAGAATCTATATTCATCCAGTGTAATGATGTTTGATTAACATTATTACATGAAGTACTTAGTACTTCAACACAATGTTAGATCTGAAAAGTCTAACATTTGGTAGATGTGAGAGATCTATCAAACAAAATAATTTACGATAGAGGTGAGAGATCTATCAACAAAACGAATAAATCTTAGAATACGGTGTATAAAAGCTAGACGCACCACAGATGTTTGTTCAATGCATTCTCTGTTCTTGTCGTTAACAGATGTTTGCTAACACCACTCTCTGTTTTTGCTGATATACACATGGTCTTGCGCCAAAGGTGTACTGAAGAGGCGTAAACGTCCCAATCAGCCAACTTTGTTCGTCGAATAAAATCATTACTCACGTAATGCATTTCCCTTCGTTGCCTCGTCAACGAATTTGGCCGCTTCCAAGCAATACAACAATTTTAATAAGTATCGTGTACTGTCGCGGTTACTTAATGTAACCTACAGCCCAACTCAGAGCAACAGATCGTCAGATATTTTTCGTTTTTTGTTGTTTCCGTTGTTTCCTGAGATCCATATCTTTCAAATCTTTCATTTCCGGGTTAAATTCGATCGGTTACAAAAAGTAGTAGTTGGCGCAATAAACGCGTTACGTAGAAGGCATAGACAATCAGTGTTGTATTAGCGACGCTAATCTTCAAATTCCTCACTTAGCGACTAATGTGTCGCTAATACCCTGTGTAATATTGCAACCGCACTCGCAGGGGAGAAGCTGAGGGAAAACGTGATCGTTACGAGTGCACACTGCTTACAAAAGAGCCATCTGTCGGAAACTTTTCAACTAATGAAAATTTGTATGGAAAAAGTCGCAATTTTTTGTTACGTTTTTCTCTTAAAGTCTTAAATGAAAATGAATGCTTATGTCGTCATTACATACTTAACCTATTCCCAAACAAAATTGTGGAAGCACTTTTGGAGAAAACATTTACATTTGCTAGTACTTTTCCGCTTAAGACAGCAGACTGCGTACTAAAGAGCCGCCTGGTGTCAACTCGCTGCAAACTCATGCATTTGTTTAGTAAAAAGTTGCATTTTGTGCAATCATTTTTGTGTATGTTTCACTTGATGGGGCTCATTTCAATTATTGAAAATCAAAGTTTGGACTTCTCACTACAAAATTGCGGAATTTCTTCTGTCGAATAACTTTTGAATTGTTAGAAATAATAATTTGAAACGAACACTACAGCGGACACTGAAAACATTTTGTGTTGCACTTTTCGCTTATATTTACACATTGGGCCAATTGTTTTACGATTAAAATCGAATCTGCGCCTAATTCTGCACCAAATTGTGGAAAAACATTCTTACAAAGCGTTTTCAATCAATTTTAAACACACGAAAACTCTGAAGTGGTTGATTTGTTTACGTTTTTTTATTTACTCGTTTATTTACTTGTCACGTTGAAGAAACATCAGTCTATCAGTCATCAGGGGAGTCTATAAAAAGCGTATGGGAGCGTGCAGGGGGGGAGGGTTAGGCTAAGGAGTACGCATTCTGGCCTAGCTTTTTTCAAACTCAAAGAAAGTTATTGTAAACTCGTTCTGTAGTCTTCAAGTTATCAAAATGTGTGTCCACAAGGCGCATTTTTTACGTCCACTGATAAAAAAGCTATTTATACTTTATCATGCAAAAACAATAGGTGAGTTCCCTTCAGAGTTTAACGAGTTGGTTAAATTTAATTTTTCGATAAACTGCTAAATCGCATCAAACGTACTCAGAATTAAATTTAACCGGATAAATGCTGATAAATTTATTATAGACTCGGAGCTAGTTTTTTGGTAAGTTTATCGAGATAAACAACGCACGAAGTTTGAAATTTGCTTCTCAGTGTGATTTTAGGAAGTTTGTGATATGATAATTTGATGGTTTATTTGTAAATAAAATTGATTTTATGACTAAAATTTCACGTTTTGCTTTTGTGTAAGTTTGAATATACTGAAGTTAATTCGGTTTTCCTCCGTCAAATAAGAAAATTAAATTTAATTTTGCTGTCAATTTAGCTAGACGTCAAGTTTATCGATGAGTTAAATTTATCAGCATCGATAAACTCTGAAAGGAACTCACCTATAAATTTTTTAACATGCTTCTGTGTTGATAAATGCGTCATTACTCGCTGCAAGCAGCTCGTAATACGCATTTCTCAACCATCAGCATGTATATGATGTACGTTTCTGTGGGTATAATTTGCTTATCTTCGAGGGGGATTATATCCCACGCCTTCGGCTTGGGATACAGCCTCCCCCTCGAAGATAAGGGAATTTTACCCACAGATACGTAATGTTCTAGAAAGTCACGGAATTCCATTTTGTGCAACTGAGAAACAAATTCATCTTAAAATGTGCTAATGACTGAAATGTGTAATAAAGTTGTGTGCTTCGAAAAGTATCTGCTCCCGTTTCACGAACTTACCTGCTGTAGTGTGATAAGAATGTATCACACAAATTTGGCTGTTTTGGGGGGGGGGGGCGGGGGGTCCGAAAAGCGTGCAAAAGCGTACGATAGGGGGGTGGGGGTCAAAAATCCGACTACTTGTATGGCCCCTAATATTCCCATTGTGACTTTCCGGTGTAACAATTCAAAAGAAAGCGTCAGACACACGACTAAGTACAAACGTTGGCAACAAAAGCTAGATAAGTGTAACGTTGGCTTTTGTCTTAATGAATCAAAAACGTCAAAAACATAATACAAAAGTAACACATTTTTCCTGCTACATAGTAGTGACGGCTATGTGGTTTTACACAATTCGCCCGCTTCGCCGAATTCGCATATCATTGTAAAACTGACAGTTTAACAAAGCGCGACGCCATTAAATCGTTTGTTATTTGAATTTCTCAAGCATTACGGTGATATTTATTTGCCCTTTACAATGAATGAGAGTGTCTCTGACGAAAGTAGTATTGAATCGTTTGATGAGAATGACACAGGCAATGAATCAGACAATAAATTAGCACAGTACATGTTGATTAATAAGGTAAGTTCTACGGTTGAACGAAGTTTTCCCATCCAGTGAAAAAAAAAACGGTTTTCAGAACAAGGAGCAAAACTTGTTAAAGGTGTGATGAGCGAAAAAGAAAAGTGACTCAATGAAATGACTTCTCATTTCTCGGGCGGATCTCGGACAAAGCTTCGTCTCTGCTATCCATCAATGTTTAACGCCCTGTGGCTCAAGCTAAATTCTAGGCTAAGAATGCAAATCGTTATCTAAAGATTAAACAATTCGCTCCCACAATTACCGATGTAAGTTACAGTACGTTACGGGACGTAACATGACATTAGCACAAAAGACAATACAATAGAAAACTCGCCATTTAACAATTTTGAACATGGGGCCCAAAATTGCTATTAAATTCAACGTTTGTCTGAGTTGAGTCAGGTTGTTATGTTATCAACCTTTACTGTTCTAAACTCTCCGCGTAATCAACTCGAAGGACGCTGTTTGCAGCTGAATTCATCTCCTCTAGAGGTTGAAAGTTGACAAATAAAATTTATTCAAAATTCTTGTTTCAAAACATCAGTAGGGCTTGAAGCTGTCAATTATTTAGTTTCTAATTTATTGTCTAATTGTTGTTTGCTCATAGGAGCTGAGTAAAAGCTTGGTAGTGCTGAAAGCTGAAAATGCTAAACTGCGGAATAACAACAAAGAACTCAGCTTGGAAATCCTAAGCTGCCGTAATGAGCTAGCTAGCAATCGGATTGAAATAAAAAATTTGCGCGCGATTTTCACAAATCTACAGAAATATCACATTCAACACATGGAAACGTTGACTAGCGAACTTCAAACGTACGCGGTAAAATTAGCGACCGTTTTTCAGGACGACAATGTCTCGGCAATTTCTGAATCTAAGGATAAAAGTCGACTGACAGAGCAAATTGCTCACAAAAAGCGATCTTCAACCGATGATGCCAACAAATCGCGAGTTAGTGAATCATTGGAACCACAAAAAAGATACACCAAACCGGTGGACTTTCTAGAAGAAAACCGTGAGTTTGTCGGACTTTTGAAAAATATTTTTTTGTAATAAAATTTTACATTTGTCGTAGCCTCCAATTTGAACACAATAAACGAAGAGACCGAAAACGAATTCGAGACTAGTAGCTTGGAGCAAATTTCGTTAGTCACATCCACGCATGAGTCAGTGACCGATCGGGACTCAATTCCGACTTCAGACGAATCTGAAACGACTGAAAATGCAGATGAGTCGGAGACAAGTGCGAACGCGAACGAATCTCAAACAATTGTCAATGCAGACCAAACGGAGACATTAACGAATGCACCCACAACAAGATCTGTTTCTCGCCGAATGTCTGCAGTCGACACATCCGAAATGGGAAGTATGAATTCTAATAAGGAAAATGAACGACCATCTACTTTGGCTAGTGAGACAATAATCTCAAACGACGAAGAGAGTTCCTTACACGCTACGAAAACTTTCCAAAAATCAATTAAGGAATCAATCACCCCACTGAGAGAGAAATTCATCACGAAACGTACGCGAAAGCGAACCAACGATCAAAATTCATTTGAGGCCCCAAACTCACCGGAATTAGTATCTAGCACTCCATACAAACGGAAGAGAAGTGCAACAAGTTCGGACTCTACACCAAAATCTAAAGAAACGATAAAACCAACGCCAGATAAGTCAAATGATTCGACTCGAATGACTCGACGAGCAACAATGTCTACATCGACGTCCGGTAGACCGTTACGAAATGTTCGTCCAGTTAATTTGATTGAGCCGAAATTGAATACAAAATTACGAAGACCGAAATAATGAGAAATTATGATGAAAATAATTTTTTTTACTCAAAACTAAACACAGAGTTTTTGCAACGTTCAATTCAAATTTCAAAGGAAGTTCTTAGTATGAAGTAAAATTAGATTGGAAAGAGAATTCGCAAATCGTTTGCAGCAAAACAAGCTCACAATTAAAATGCTCTACCTTTAGACAATATGTCTTTGTAAAGATTCAAAATTTATGGGGGAAAAGAACAATTTAAAATTTCCGAATTTGTTGCATAGTAAGAAGCGTAATCCACCGGGCTTAAGTAGCCGCCAAAGTAAGGTACAAGTCGCTGGCACTCCCACCATTTTTGACTGTATCGAAATAAAGCTATTTCAGTTGGGCTACTTTTGGGCTGGCGAATGAACATAGCCATAAGTTTTGGGCTGCCATAGAACGCCAGCCCAAAATGATTTTACTGGTCGAATATGTCGTTTTGAGGTTTTCGTGTCAAATCAATGCTTTCTTTGCTCGGTATATAGCTCAATGGGCTGGTTTTGGACTGACGTTTGGAACCAACCTCGAATTTTGATCTGATGTCAAACCGAGGTCATGTCAAAGAATTGGATGTGTTTGAGGATGTGCTCTTGGAGATGACCGTAACTTATGAAGACATTCTGATAGTGGGCGACTTTAACGAAAACTAAATGGGCACACTAGTTGGTACTTGCACTACTTTTGGTTTAAAGAATCATACTTGCTCAAAGTGCCAATTTTCTGACATTCTTGATACATTTGCCCTCCGGCCCGTGGGGACTGTTCCTACTCACTTTTCTGACAAAAATACTTTTAATCAAATTTCCCACGGTCTCTCCAAGCACGACATTATTATTGGTTCCTATAGCTGTAACAGGGGGTCAAATAGGAGTGAGCTGCGCCTAAGGCGGTGTTATCGTGCTATTAACATGAATGAGCTTCTCTCGGATGCGTCTGCCATGCCCTGGAATGATGTCTACACCTGTAATAATGTGAATGATATGGTTGATGCTCTCAATTCGAACCTCCTTGGCCTTCTTGATAAGCATGCGCCGCTGCTGCCGGCGAGGGATATGGTTAAAATTACCTCAACGGAACCATGGTTTACTGACGGGATTCGCAGGGCTCTTATGGAAAGGGACATAGCAAAGAGGGCTTATGAGCGAAAACAGGTAACTAAGGAACACTATAATGGCTTACGAAATGCCGCTACGAACCTGATCAAGAAAGCGAAATTTGACTACCTGCATCCCAAATTTCATGCCAAACTGGGCACGAAAACGTTGTGGCGAAAGATTCGTGATATTGGTGCTGCGTCATCCAGCAATGTCAAACCAAACTTCACTGCTGACGAGTGTAATTCTTATCTAACTTCGCGAAACCCTGTTCCGACCGCAGTGCCTTCTAATCTGGCGAAAACGCAAGGAACTGATGCCTTCAGTTTTTCCAATGGGATCGTCCCTAAATTACGTAACGCTTTTCCAGTGTTGCCACAAATTTTAAATCATCGTTATCTCGGGATAGACGCACTCCAGAGAGGTCAAATGTATGGTCGACCCTCCCATTTAGAGGGTTTAAAAGGGGGGTCGGCCATACATTTGACCTATCTGGAGTGCGTCTATCCTGAGATATCAATGATTTAAAATTAGTGGCAACACTGAAAAAGCGTTACGTAATTTAGGGACGATCCCAATGTGACCGAGCTTAATGTGGCTAGGGTAGTTTATTCGATCAAGTCGAATGCTGTGGGACTCGACAACGTGCCACTACACTTTGTGAAAATGATTCTGCCCTACGTTGTGACGGCCCTTACTCATCTGGTTAACTTTGCATTTACCTCCTCTACCTTCCCGGACATTTGGAAGTTTTCAAAGGTGTTGCCTGTACATTAGAAGTCCAGGCTTCGAAGGCTAGAAGATTTTCGGTCTATTAGCATTCTTCCGTGTCTGTCAAAAATTCTGGAAATTCTCGCGAAAGAGCAGATGGTTTCATTCTTGCATGTGAAAATGTATCTTGATCAGTATCAGTCAGGTTTCAGGAAGGGGCATAGTACTACAACTGCTCTCCTGCATATTTCAGACGAAGTAAGGAGATCGTTCCAAAAGAAGCTTCTCACTTTGCTGGTCTTGTTGTACTTTTCAAAAGCATTCGACAGCCTAGAGCATGAGACCCTTTTACTCAAGCTGAGTGTTTCGTTCAAGTTTTCTTCTTCTGCTATCGCCCTCATTCGTAGTTACCTCACAAGTCGATACCAATGCGTCTCTATTGGGGATTACCTTTCTGAACCGCTCGAAATAAGGTTGGGTATTCCTCAGGGCCACGTGCTTGGTCCTCTTCTGTTTTCACTATATATTAATGACCTCCGAAATCATTTGAGTAATACTGCACACCACATGTTTGCAGACGATGTCCAGCTGTACTCATCATTCTCGCTCGAGGGTCTTGATGAAGCGGTGAAATGTATGAATGAGGACCTGGTCTCAGTAAGTCGCTGGGCTCGCGCAAATTCACTCGTCCTGAATGCCAGCAAGACACAAGTGATTATTTTCTCTGAGAGCGGGTGTACTCCTGCTGCTCCACCTGTTTTTTTGGAAGGTGTCGTCATTCCCTATAAGGCGACGGCTTTGAAGACGCCAATTTTTCTCGCCAACTATTGTGAATATTTGGACGTTTGTAAATTATATTTTGGCGAGAAAAATTGGCGACTACTTCAGCCCTTAAGGACGTTCTCAATGAAAATTGCGCCATCTATTATCCTCGTAACGTCGATATCATGAACTAAAGTCTGCTTCGTCTGCTTCAAATGTCAAGTGTGTAGAATGTGCTGCCATCTATTTTCCTTAAGAACTGTCTTATAGAGCTAACCGAGCTAACTAACTTATTTGAGAATTTTGACATTTGACAAACTATCTTTAGTTTATGATATCGACGTTACGAGGGTAATAGATGTCGCACTTTTCGTTGAGAATGTCCTATAAGGGCTGAAGTAGTCGCCAATATATAATTCACAAACGTCTATAATAATATTCAAAATAGTTGGCGAGAAAAATTGGATACTACTTCTATCGGGGTCTGAAGTAGCCGCCAATTTTTCCCGTCAACGGCTTTGAACGGCACATATCTTTGAGTAATCGCCAACTTTATTATTTTGAATTTTTATACCAGATTTTAACGAGAGAGTTGGCGGCAACTTCAGCAACTGTATTTTCGTTAGGTCGTCTGTTTCTTAGCGTAGCCCACATGTGGGTAACGCTTATATGCTCGTATTTCCGTCTGTCTGTCCGTATCATGCATATCTCGGTTCCTAGACCTCCCAGAGAGCTTAAACTTGTACCATTCGAAAGCTTTAAGACTCTAGATTCCAGAGGGGGAGGGGCCATATCTAGGCTTCTACACCACCTAGAGAGCTCAAACTTGCGTCTTTGGATAGCTCTTTGACTATAGATTTGCACAAATAGCGCCGGATGAGGGCTCAGATGGGGGATGGGGGTTCATGGACCAGATAGTTAGCTTAAACTTGTGTCAGTGCAGTGTTCGTAAGATGAGGGGTGGGGTTCGAGGGGAAATTGGAATCGGAGCGGTCGTTCGGGGAGGAGGTAAGTTGAAGGAGAAGGAAATGTGTGGGAGAGGGTATGCATTGAGCAAAAGTCAAGATCCCCAGAAAGTTGTGGAATGTTCTGGAAAGTCCTGCAAGGTTCTTGAAAGTTCTACAGGGTTCTTGAAAGTCCTGCAGGGTTCTTGAAAGTCTTGCAGGGTTCTGGAAATTTCTGAAAAGTCTTGTAAATTTCTCAAAATTCTGAAAAGTTCTCGAAATTTCTCAAAAGTTATTCACAGAAATTTCTTGAACTTTGCTGCACTTTTTAGAAATTTCAACAACTTCCTTGAACTGCCCAGATTATTCTAGAAGTTTCTGGAACATTCTAGAACTTTCTTGAACCTTCCAGAAATTTTCAAAACTTTCCAGAACTTTTGAGAACTTTGGAAACACTTGAAGGTTACTTTACGGAACTTTCTAGAGCGTTCTAGTACTTTTTAGAAATTTCGAGAACTTTCTGGGACTCTCTAGAACTTTCCAGAACTATCTAGAACTGCCTACCACTTTTTAGAACTTTCCAGAAATGTCTTTACACCACTTTACCACTTTACACCACTCCAGATCCACCACCCAAGAGTTGCTAAAATCAACTCAGGAAAATTGCATCATACGCTTCCTCACATGTATATAAAGTTTCAAGAATTTTCGAGATAAGTTATAAGTCTACGTTATAATTAATTTATAAAATTTGTATATATATTTTATATAAGTTTTTATGGGCTATAAGTTGTAAGTTATGAGTAATAAATTTTAGTATGCGTTTTAAGTTATAAAGTTTTTATAATTTATAAACTACAAGTAAAAAAGTTTTGAAACTGATCAATACTGTTTCAGATCAGTTTTGAAACTGATCAGTACTGATGCGTATCAGTTTGGAAATTGATCAGTACTGATCCGCATCAGTTATGAAACTGAGCAGTACTGAAGCGTATGACTTTTAAAACTGATCATTCGAAACTAATCAGTATTGATGAGTTATGATAGGTTTCAAAATTGATACATATCAGTTCTGATCAGTTTCAAAACTGATACGAGTCAGTACCGATCTGTTTTAAAACTGATACGCATCCATACTCACCATTTTCAAAACTGATCTGAAACAGTAGTGATCAGTTTCAAAACTTATATCTTGTAGCTTATAAAAATTCATAACATAAATCGTAAACTCATAACTACGCTCGTTTTGCAATACCACGTCTCGTGCGACAAAATACCTACCTTAGTAGAAAATAGTAGTTTTTGATACTAGTATGAAGGTAGTTTGACGCACTAAATGTGAAGGCGAGTTCGGCAACACATCGTGTGCGTGTAATGGCCCTGGCCATTACATGTCAAAAGCGAGCATTTTTCGTTTCGACTCAAAATCACGATACGACCCTGGAGATTTGGGTTGCACGTTTGTCGGTTGAGTAAACGAAATTCTTTGCATTTCCTTTTGCTGATTCGACACTTTGTAACGTTACGTTTGAATTTGTATTCGGTAAAAACAAGAAAGTTATATAGAATTGAGTCAGTCGAGTTCAGTCAGTCCAACAGTTAGTTCGGTTTTGAAAGGTTCATTCCTGGGTGCCACCGGTCTTAGGACCGGAGACAACACCTCAATACGATATTTTGTGTTTCATTTCGTGTAGTCAAATGTAATGAATTTTATCAGTTGTGAAAAAAAAAGGTTGAATAAACAACATAAAAGCTATTACAATGTGTTCTCCTGTGAAATCCTCTGTGCCTTTTTCATGTCAACTATAGTCAAATTGGAAACTTGTTGAGACGAAGACAGCAGGTTGAATTATGAACAAAGTTATTCATTGCGCATTTTCCCGAAATATATACAAAAACGATTGGAATGCAATAAATCTACGGAGCCAGCTCTTTTCGAGACGACATTAGAGATTATTGGGGAAATGAGCGACAACTCTTCTCTAGATGACATTCTCGGCGCAATAAAATACTGTTGTCATCACATGCGTTCAACTATCAGCATACGTAACGTGTATCAAGCAAAGTTTTTTGCAATTCACCGATTTGCGTATTTCCACTTACGAAAATGTGTCGATATTTCCATCATTTTTTTGCACTAGTGTGTAAAAACAGCTTTTACGCCCTAGTGGGATGAAATTTTATCACACTAGTGCGTAAAAGTCTGTTTTACGCACTAAAGTGCGAAAAAATTTATCGCACTAGTGTGAAAAATGACCTCATGCGATACCAAAATGACACACGAAAAAGCGAGTTTTTCGTTCCTGAATTGCGAAAATTACTATTTCGTAACTCAGTTTGTATGAAACAGTGCGGGAATGGATTTCCTCATAACTTTCTCGCGCTAGTAAATGACGAAATCGCTTCGTTTTGAAAAACTTTGTTCGATACACGTGTCGGTCGTATGATGGTATTTTATCGCAAGAAATGTCGATCCGAAAATTACTATTTCTATCGCTCTCGGAAAAGTCTGGCAGACGATTCGACATTTTGGATTTTTCCAAGTTTTCCTCCTGTGGCAAGAAATAGCCGTCTCTTGTTAACAACTAAATTATTTCAATGACCCTAAACACACATTTCTCTTATCTTTCAAAAATATCGTTGTTGGTAATAGCTCTTGAGATAAGAAATTCACCTGGTCATTTCGGTTGGCAACAAACTATTTGGGCAGTAAATTTAATAGATTTTGGCATAAATTTTGAATTGTCTTTGGAAGGACGGGGGAAATGATTGTCTCGATCAGGGATAACATTATTCAACTTTAGTGATACAATTAGTGCCTATTTTTGGGAATTTGAAAATCGAAAATTCTAAAAATTTCATGATTGCATTTAGGTCTGTCGGGTAAATTTATAATTTCAAGAAGAAACGAGCGAGTCCTTGCGAGTGTCTTACAGGCAGAAGGTTTCTCTGTGCTGGGAGGAGCTCGCATATGTATTAAGAGAGATGATCAAAACACTAGTTTCATCTGTTTCCACACCTAGGCTTGTGAGGGAGCTTAAGGATCTCTTGAACTCGAGGGGTCGAATAATTAGATCACTCTAGTCTGGGTACCCGGACACTCTGGCATGGAAGGAAATGAGAGGGCAAACGAGCTAGCAAAAGCGAGAACGGTCCCGAAACGTATTTGCCGATTGTTCGATCAATCTGTTTGAAAGCACTGAGAGATTGTGTGATGTAAAGGCATGCGGAGTACTGAAATAGGTACGAAGAGAGGCGTTCACACAAAGTGCTTCTTCCCGGAACCCAATTTGGAATGGGCCTAGGGTCTGTTAGGTATGGGCAGGGATCGCAGCGATAACTGGACACTGCGGGCTAAACGGGCACATGGGAAAGATGAGGCTTTCGGAAGCTTCCCGATGTGCCTGCGAATCAGAAAAAGAAGCGAGTTCACGTGATATGTGAATGTCCTTCTCTCAATTGAGACGTGCGCTGCTAGGAGGCTACGTCGTGCAACCATCAGATGTTGTCCACCTTGGACTTGCGGTAAATTCTCAAAAATAGGCAGCGAGTTGAACAAGTCAGAAGATCAATGTCCGCCGGCATCGAGAGCAGCAGCACCATTTCCACGATGTCCGCAGAAAGTAGCTCCTTTCGGTGACAAGTGTTAAAATGATGGATTATGAGCGGCAGCCGAATTTGTTGATTGTTTACTTCATGGCAACACCACAACAAAGAAAATTTACTGCCAAAGTCATAAAAAAAGCGGCGGGTGAGCATATTTCCCATTTGAATTTACCTTATCAGAACCATTTACATAAATCACTTAATTCAAAGACGATGTGATTGATGTTTATTGAAATAGATTTATTCCATTGATTGCATAATAGATAACATCCGTTGAGGTAGATAACGTGTTATGCAAATGTTCTTACTTACCGCCCCATTCAGCCATGATGCCATTGAGTGGGAACTTAATGAACTTTTCTGATTTGATGTAATCGGCAATGTTGGGCAAGGATTCGATTCGTTTTTGGAAATTTTCCAAGTTGTCGATTCCATTCAAAAGCTCCGGGTAGAAAAGTCGATTGACATCAAGCCACTCATAAACCAAGAAGTCGACGTATGTCAATCCACCACCGGAAAAGAAATCATTGTTACCCAAAAATGTCGACAAAGACTTCACTTTGCCCTTTAATCCTTCGATGTAGGCACCTTTGGAACTTTCGAAATTCGAATTGTAAAACAATTCGGATTGTTGTGTTCTCCAGTCCAGAATTTCTTGTTCCAGCATATAGACGCGAGCGCCTTCCCTCTCATTAGACGGCACCAACTTGAATTTTCTTCCTAGGTAACGCAAAATGGCAATGCTTTGAGTCATTTTCACATCGCCATCGAACAAATACGGAAGATTCGGAAAGTCCAATCCCAAATTGAACTTTTCTTTCAACCATTCCGTTGTCCAAGTATCGGGAGTTGGTCCAAAATCGTATCTCTTGTCTTCATATTGTGCGCAAGCATGGGCGAGAAGGAGACGAATGGGTTGGGCGTACTAGAAATATTTCGATTTATGAATTTGCTGATAGTTTGGAGAGAGGAAAAAGTGTAGAATTTATTCAAAAATTATTCTACACTGCAATGTTCAAGAGTAGCGTGCCAACTTACCCCTCGAATTCTCCAGTTTCCGAGGATCAAAACCATGTTGGTTGGTTTTGCACGATAATCTGAGCTCCACTTAATTTTTGCATACAACGCAAAATCAATCAATTTATTAAAGAAATGTAAATTACGTCACATTCACCGGCTACTTTCGTTGTAGGTGTGAATATTTGCAATGTAGAAGCTAATAATTGACTGGGTATACTTTCTATCATTGCACGGCGCTAATTTTTAATTTATAGGTCCATATGAAGCCATAAATTAATATATTTCGCTGAGTCGCTAGTTTTCATACCATAAACTAATACGAAATTAGTCTAACTGCAACTCAGACCCACCGAAAAAATACCATTTCGCTAAACAACTAGCGGCAGACTGAAACAGTTCGCTGAGCTAACATTGAATACAAAACTCGCATCGGCAATCTCACATCTAGTGCGTTAAACTACCTTCATACGTAACTTGTATCAAAAATCACTATTTTGCAATTATGTGACGCTAGATAAACACTACTCGCCTGTTTTGGATGTTGTATGAGGTAATTTTTTTTCACGGTATGGAAAGCGTGCGACAAAACTGTGCGAGAAAACTTTTCTCGCACGATTTGATGGCAGAGAAAGGCAGAGATTTTCTTAGTTAAAATGGGAATAGTATGGGAATAGTATGCAACGCTCTTAGCGAAGCAATTCTGACATCATATGAGGAAAGTTGCCCTCTAAGCAACCCCCCACCTCCAGAGAAGCTTCCTGGGTGGTCCGAAGAGCTTATTAAGCTCAAACGTATTTCTAGATCTACCTTCAATAAACCATATAATTCAAGGAAATATGCTGACATAGAAGCACAAGATAAGTTGTGGGATATTCACTATGCTGCAAAAAGTGAATACAAGAAAGCCACCGACAGTCTTGGCAAAAAGAATTGGAGAAACTTCACAAGCGAGGTAGGAACATGTAGGCCGATGGCAAAATTAAAAATTGCGCTAGCCAAAGACTCGGTTTAACCGGAACGTATGTATAAGGTAAGTGGATGGGCAAGAACCCGCCAACAATGAAGAAGCTCTGGAAGTTCTTATAGGCAAGCATTTTCCAGATATTGAGTCATGTTCTACAATTAATAGGAGACAGAAGAAAAGAAAGCCAAAATCGAAGAATTGGACAGTTGCAAAGAGACTCATAACAGAGGAAAGAGTGTTGTGGGCTGTGAAATCTTTCAAACCATTCAAATCATCAAAATTGATCAAATCATCCCAGCACTCGTTATAGAATCTAAAGACATCCTTGTCCCTACCCTAACTATCATATTCCAAGCAAGCTTGGCACATACATATCTTCCTGAAGCCTGGCAGGAAACGAAAGTTGTTTTTATTCTGAAACAAGGTAAACTCACTTACGCCGAAGCGGACTCACAGGCCTATAAGTCTAACCTCAATCCTTCTCAAAATTATGGAAAGAGTAATAGATAGATATATCAGAGACGAACCTCTGAAAGTGAAATCACTCCATAGTAAACAACATGCATGTATGTCTGGAAAGTCGGTAGAATCGTCCACTCATAATTTAGTGAGCATTAGCAGTAAGAGAACAAGCTCTGAGAGCTTTTCTTGACATTGTTGGTGCATTCAATCAAATAATAAACTATGAATCCATCAGAAAAGCTGCAAAGCACTTTAGTGTCGACGGTACTGTAATCAAGTGGATTGACTCGATGCTGAACAGCAGATTAATCAAAGCCAGCTTTATCAACTTGAGTAAAAAAGGAGTTGCAGTAAAAGGTTGCCCACAGGGAGGTGTCCTGACGACTATTCTCTGGAATATGGTGATAGACGGTCTCCTAAGGCAACTAAATGATAACGGCTATAATGCAGAAGGATTTGCTGACGATTTAGTGATATGAATCATAGGTAAATTCGAAAGTACGTTGAGCTCAGTAATGAACTTCGCTCTAAGCATCGTAGGGAAATGGTGCACTGAAAACGGATTAACTGTGAACCCAAGCAAAATGAAATTGGTACTCTTCTCCAATAAGAAGAAATTACCGGCTTATAAAGGACCGAAGCTAAACGGTATACAGCTGAAGTTATCTGATGAAGCAAAATTCTTGGGAATCATACTTGATAAAAAGCTGAGTAGCTTTTGGTAAGACTTGGGGCTTAAGACCTAAAGTAGTCCACTGGCTATACACTGCAGACCGATATTGTTTTATGGAAGACACTTATGGTACCATAAGTTGAAAGTGAAGAAGAATAAATCCGAAATGGAACACGTCCAAAGGATGATCCTTTTGGGGATCACAGGAACCATGAAATCAACTCCGACGAGAACACTAGAAATTCTTACAGATACTCTTCCAGTGGAACTCAAGAACTCAAAAGTAATGCCTGAACTCTTAATGCATACGGATAAATGCACCCAATATACTTCCTTAATAAGAAATTTAAGGTTATCATACCACAATAAGACATTCTTCAAGGCAGTAACATCCTCGAAGGTGTAGATTTCAACATATATACAGATGGTTCGAAAACGAACGAAGGAAGTGGAATAGGGACTAACTCCTCTAATACCGAAATCGAGGTATCGCTATCCCTAGACAGATATGCGACAATTAAGCAAGCTGAAACATGCGCTATAAGTGAAGCATGCAAAATCCTTACGATAAGCAAGGCCCGTGGGAAAGTTATAAACATTCACTCGGACAGTCAGTCCAGTCTTAAAGTAATGAGAGGGCACTCCACGTCTAATATATTGGCAGAATGCTATCAAATGCTAGACGCACTATCAATGAACAATAAGGTGAACGTGATCTGGGTACCAGGACATTGCGGCATTGAAGGAGCAGGAGGCAGCTGATCAACTCGCTAAATTAGGCAACAAAACACTTTTTCACGGGCCAAATCCCTCTTTAGGGCTGGCTTACAGCACTCAAAGAAATTGGATAAGGGAAGTCTTCAAGAATAAACATGGAGGAACTTGCCGAGTTGCAAGCACAGCAGAACCATTATTGATGGCCGTAGTAAATGGAATTCCAAGTTACCAGTTACGTAGACCCAGAGAGAACCTAAGGCTACTTATTGACGGATCACAGGACACTGGACACTAAATGGATATCACGTGTGAAAGATGTCAAGAAGAAGTCGAAACTTCACTACATCTTATGACATCCTGCCGGTCTGTAGCGAGACTGAGAACTAAGCAATTCAACATGCAGGTGGTATCAGCTGGAGACTTAAAAAACATCAAAATCAGCAAGATGCTAAAATTTTTTGTTTCTACTACTGAGGTATGATGATATTTTCTCTGTTGCGAAACTCGCTAAGTAAGTTTGGCATTACCACGTGCCTACAATAGAGAGCCGAAGGTGAGTACGGCAACACACCGTGTGCGCTAAACTACAAGCAAACGTAATGTGTATCAAACAACTTTTTTTACAATTCACCGTGTTTCATATTTCCACTTAAGAAATTTCAATTATTTTTTCGCACTAGAACGTAAAAACAGCTCTTACGCAGCAGTTTTTACGCACTAGTACCAAAAAAAATGTATCGCACTAGTGTGAAAATGACCTCATATGACACCGAAATGACGCACGAAAAAGCGAGTTTTTCGTTGGTGAATTGCAAAAAATTACTATTTCGTAACTCAGTTTGTATGAAACAGTGCGGAAAAGGATTTTTCTCGCACTAGTAAATGACGAAATCGCTTCCTTTTGAACTTTGTTCGATACACGTGTCGTATGATGGTATTTTATCGCAAGAAATGTCAGATGTCGATCCGAAAATTACTATTTCCATCCCTCTCGAAAAAGTCTAGCACACGATACGACATTTTGAATTTTTCTAAGTTTTTAAGTTTTTCTCCTGTTGCACTAAATTATTTCAATAACCCTAAACACACATTTCTCTTATCTTTCAAATATCGTTGTTGGTAATAGCTCTTGAGACAAAACATTCACCTGGTCATTTCGGTTGGCAAAAAACTATTTGGGCAGTAAATTTAATAAATTTTGGCATAAATTTTGAATTGTCTTTGGAAGGACGGGGATACAATTAGTGCCTATTTTTGGGAATTTGAATTCGCAAAACATTTAGATCTTAGAAATTTTCGGATAATCGAAAATTCTAAAAATTTCCTGATTGCATTAAGTTCTGTCGGGTAAATTTATAATTTCAAGAAGAAACGAGCGAGTCCTTGCGAGTCTCTTACAGGCAGAAGTTTTCGCTGTGCTGGGAGGGGCTTACGAAGCACTGCCGAAGGCCGAGCAGGGAAAGCAGATCCTTATATATTCAGACAGCAATGAGATGATCAAAACACTAGTTTCATCTGCTACCACATCTAGGCTTGTGAGGGAGCTTAAGGATCTCTTGAACTCGAGGTGTCGTAGTAATTAGATCACTTTAGTTTGGGTACCCGGACACTCTGGCGTAGAGGGAAATGAGAGAGCAAACGAGCTAGGCAAGGTGAGTTCTACTGCTCTCGAGAACGGTCCCGAACCGTATTTGCCGATTGTTCGATCAATCTGTTTGAAAGCACTGAAAAATTGTGTGATATAAAGGCATGCGGAGTACTGAAACAGGTACGAAGGCAGCGATAACTCGACACTGCGGGCTAAACGGGCACCTGGGAAAGATGAGGCTGTCAGAAGCTTTCGGATGTGTCTCCGAATCAGGAAAAGTAGCGGGTTCACGAGATATGTGAATGTCCTTCTCTCAACTGAGACGCACGCTGCTAGGAGGCTTCGTCGTGCAACCATCAGATGTTGTCCACATCAGACTTGCGGTATTTCGGACAGGTTCTTAGAGTGCGATTTAAATGGTGATTGTGTTAGGAACAAAAGATCGTGAAATCTGTGTTTCAAGATCAGTGATATGATCGGAACTGGCGGAAGGAGGAAGGGGAGTATACAAAAGCTTCACACATTTGGACGAGAGGAGGAAGTGTCGATGAGGGGGCGTTCAAAAAGTACGCACGATAAAACACAGTTTGTTATCGCCCCCCCCCCCTTTACGCACTCATATTTTCATACAGTATGTATGGCAGCACGCTTTTTTCGAACCTTCTCTCATCCTTTAGTAGCTTGCGGTGAATGGTATCTAAGGGCTAAAAATTGTTTGACGTCTTTTATGAATTGGCTCTTCTATTCGGGCCTAAGACCCCCTGACATTACGATCTGGGCACGGCCCTTTGAAACATTTCAAACAGCATCTACCACTTCCCACCCGCGGTAACCATACTGCACATGCGTCACTGCAACAGTATATCGCATCACGGCTCAATGAAAATTCCCAAAAAGTTCACAAATTCTCAAAAATCGGCAGCGGGTTGAACACGTTAGAAGATCAATGTCCGCCGGCATAACAATTTATTGCCTGAGGGTATTATGATCCTTAACTGCATTGAAGAAATGTCTCGTCAACGTCACTCCCATGTTAAAACGAGAGCAGCACCATTTCTACGTTGTCCGCAGAAAGTAGCTCCTTTCGGTGACAAGTGTTAGAATGAGAGATTACAAACGGCAGCCGAATATGTTGTTTACTTCATGGCAACACCACAACAAAGAAAATTTACTGCCAAAGTCATAAAAAAAGCGGCGGGTGAGCATATTTCCCATTTGAATTTACCTTATCAGAACCATTTACATAAATCACTTAATTCAAAGACTATGTGATTGATGTTTATTGAAATAGATTTATTCCATTGATTGCATAATAGATAACAGCAGTTGAGGTAGATAACGTGTTATGCAAATGTTCTTACTTGCCGCCCCATTCGGCCATGATGCCGTTGATTGGGAATTTGATGAACTTCTCTGATTTGATGTAATCCGCAATGTTGGGCAAAGATTCGATTCGTTTTTGGAAATTTTCCAAGTTGTCGATTCCATTCAAAAGCTCCGGGTAGAAAAGTCGATTGACATCAAGCCACTCATAAACCAAGAAGTCGACGTATGTCAATCCACCACCGGAAAAGAAATCATTGTTACCCAAAAATGTCGACAAAGACTTCACTTTGCCATTCAATCCTTCGATGTAGGCAGCTTTGGCACTTTCGAAATTCGAATTGTAAAACAATTCGGATTGTTGTGTTCTCCAGTCCAGAATTTCTTGTTCCAGCATATCGACACGAGCGCCTTCCTTCTCATTAGCCGGCACCAGCTTGAATTTTCTTCCTAAGTAACGCAAAATGGCAATGCTCTGAGTTATTTTCACATCGCCATCGAACAAATACGGAAGATTCGGAAAGTCCAATCCCAAATTGAACTTTTCTTTCAACCATTCCGTTGTCCAAGTATCGGGAGTTGGTCCAAAATCGTATCTCTTGTCTTCGTATTCAACACCAGCTTGGGCAAGAAGTAGTCGGATTGGCTGTGCGTACTACAGGTATTTCGTCATTAGATGAAATCGTTGATCGTGAATAATGTTGTGATAAGAACTTACTCCTCGAATGTTCCAATATCCGTGAATCAAAACCATGTTTGTATCGTACGATAATCAATGATCAACTAAGACTGGCTTTCGTGTACAACGAAATATATATCAATTTGTTTATCAATGAAATGTAAATTGCGTCACATTAACCGGCTTTTTATTATCGTTGTAGGTGTGAGCTTGCGTTGTAGAAGAGTAGTGTGCTGTTGTAGAAGCGAAGTTTCTATGAAATATTACGCTGGGGATTTTATGGCGCTAATTTTTAATTTTTAGACTCGTTCCTTTTCCGGACCTCCTTCTTTTTACGCTAGAAATTATTTTCTTATGTTTTATGAATACAAAAAAAATCGATTGTCGATGGATGGGATAAGATGAAATCTAGCACATTAAGTGAAATGTCGAAAGAAAATACTTGATGAAAAATAAAATTTTATTTCAAGAGATTTTGGAACAATTTTTAGTAACTGCAGAGAAATTCGAATGCGTTAAGGAGGTTACTTTCCACCCCATGCAGCCGAGATACCGTTGAACGGATACTCGAGGAACTTGTCAGATTTAATGTACGCAGCAATATTCGGAAGAGACTCAACTCGTTTCACGAAATTCTGCAAGTTCTCAACGCCATTCAAAAGATCCCCATAAAAAACTCGATTGACATCAATCCATTCGTAAACCAAAAAGTCAACGTACGTTAATTCACCACCGGAAAACCATTCACGATTGTCCAAAAAAGCCGACAGCGACTTGATCTTCCCTTTCAACCCCTCGATGTAGGCGCCTTTGACATTGTCATGATCAGCATTATAGAAACAGGCCGATTGTTGAGTTCTCCAGTCCAAAATTTGCTGTTCGATCATATCGACCCGGGCTGCTTCTGACACAGTTGTTGGAATTAATTTTAATTTTCTGCCCAAATGACGCAAAATGGCAATGCTTTGAGTTATTTTCACATCGCCGTCGAACAAGTATGGAAGATTCGGAAAGTCCAATCCCAGATTGAACTTTTCGTCCAACCATTCACTTCTGAGAGTTTCTGGTGTCGACCCATAGTTGTATCGCTTGTCTTCGTATTCAGCACCAGCGTGTGCAAGAAGGAGACGAATGGGTTGGGCGTACTGAAAGGTAATTTTTGTTTATAAGTTAAAATTTGACGAAAAATTCGTTCCCTATTTTGTCGATTGCTTACGCCTCTGATGTTCCAATATCCGTGTATCATAGCCATACTTAATGCTTCTAATTTTTGATTGATGATTTGTAAAACTTTATTGTCTATGCACGACACCTACTCGCACTTAAAGCTTAAAAAAATGAAAGTCAAAAATATGCAGACGAAACCGGTTTAGATGTCTGCTGGGTATCTGAAAAATTGCATAACGAGCGCAATGTTTGAATGTCTTCATCGATTTCCACTTAACTCTCTAACTTTAGGTTTGTATCATCCAAAACGTCATTCACTGATAAATTTCTCAAGAAACTCAGAGAGTGTCTGGTCGAGTGCAATGAGCAAGTCAAGTGTCTTATAAAGAAGGAGAAAGAGAAAGAGATCCTCCAGGAGGATAGTAGGAGCGCGTACAGCAATTCCTGGTGAAGTTCACTGGTGAACATTTTGAAAGGTCTACCCATGTAATTTGTATGGATAGAACTGTCAAAGTTAACTTAACGAATTATTGCTGTACGCCCTTTAGGAGTGTTTAATTACAATTCAACGAGTTAAGGGTTTTGGCAATCTACGACTGGCCATTTCCAGCGTCAACACTGTTTTTGGTTTTGTTTTTATTTTTTTTATTGTTTATTGACCGAACCAACAGGCCGTTGCCCAATAACAAGACAGTCAATTACATAAGTTTTATAAATAAAATCAACCAGTCAGATTCAAACTCCAAAATGAAAACGTCAATAATGTCATCATGGGCGCGCGGTAGCAAAGCACCCGTGACGCAAGTCCCACATACGAACAAAAAATTAAGAAATAGTTTTTTCGTAGACTGCGGAACCATACATCTAAGTTTTGACTCCCCCCTTGCGACGTATACCCTCCGGAAAATATTTTTTTGCAATTCACATATGTGGTATTACCTTTGCATTTGGGAGTATATAAACTCGAATATTACGTTAGGGGTCGTACACATATGACGTCACGCTTGCTATAAAATCCACAAAGTCTATAACTCCAAACTGGTAAGATATTCTGCTTATAGTACTCCGGCTGCCCCCCAAATACACCCCCTATTTGGGGGAGTAGCCAGAGTCCTATAAACAGAATTTGCTGTCTTGACTAAGTTATGACCGTTTTATGGATACTCATTTTTTATAGCAAACGTGACGTCATATGTACACGACCCCTTACTAATATGAAAGCGTGCGGTAATTTCTGTTTCAGTGCGGTAATTTCAGTTTCAGTGCGGTAATTTCTGTTTCAGTGCGGTAATTTCTGTTTCAGTGCGGTAATTTCTGTTTCAGTGCGGTAATTTCTGTTTCAGTGCGGTAATTTCTGTTTCAGTGCGGTAATTTCTGTTTCAGTGCGGTAATTTCTGTTTCAGTGCGGTAATTTCTATTTCAGTGCGGTAATTTCTGTTTTAGTGCGGTAATTTCTATTTCAGTGCGGTAATTTTTTATTTTTGTTCATTGCAAAAAACGTTGTGTGTTACACGTAATGTTAGGACTCATATTAGCGCGGACGCGTTATAATTTGTCCTAACGAGCCACAGTGCGGTAATATTCGTCCTTACATTACTTGTAACACATTTCACTCATTAAAATCGGTTCGGTGGATCCGGAGATATGACCTTAAGAAAATGATCATTTTCGATATACAAAAGTGCATTTTCATAGAAGCCAAAGTTAATGAAAAAATCTTATGTTAGTTGGTTACGTAGTTACTGGCACTACTATGGTACTTTTATGAAAAACGACTTTTTTGGGTCCCGCTCGAAAACGGCTCGATAACTTTTCTTGACATTTTGCAGTGACCTTCGGGTGGACATTCTACGCCATATGAGATTTTAAAAAAAGAAGGGGGGAGACCAGCCTCGTTTGGGCGCTTTTGATATGTTGTAGAGGAAGTTTTGGGGATCATTTTCGCCCATGGGAGTAGTAGCCGCCTCTCTTCGGTTTTGCGGCGGCCGTGGCTCATACATTTTTTTAATATTTTGTAGAGGAAATTGTGGACATAATTTTCGCCCATGGTTTGGCGGCGGCGGCGGCTCAAAAAAATTCTATCTATAATTCGTCAAAAACAATTTTCCTACTTCCGAAAGAACTGATATCACAACAAAATGCCAACGCAAGTCCTCGTTCCTTCTTCGAAGACAACTGATATCAATTTGGGTGACGCTTGCAGCTTCGGAATGCAAAAAACTCTTTTGAAATATTTTCACTTTTGCTTAAAAAAATGCGTCACAAATGCCGTATCCTCCCAAGGAAATAATTTTCTGCGCTTTCAGAATTCACACACAAAAATTTGGCTACTTGTATACTCCATACATCAGACATCACGCAAAGCTAAATTTTTGTGGTGTGAAATTTGAAAGCGCAGAACAATTATTACGCTGGGAGGGTCCGGCATTTGTGCAACTGCATTTAGGAGACCAATTTATGAGAGAAATAAACTGGATAATCTCTAGATGAAGTAGGAGATTTCGGAATAGTGGTTCAAGAACAGGATAAAACTTTCTAACATCGCTATCTATATGCAGTCCAAATAGTTCACGAGACTAGTCTATTGACTCCTGCCTTGAAGAAATCAGTCTTAAGCAATCTGTTTTCCTTAAGATATTTGAATCTCGACAAGTCAAAATTCACTGAAAGCGTTGTATGATGACCATCAATACCTACTAACGGATTCATTACCCTTAAATGAGTCTGTTGGTATCAAAAATAATTCTATTTCAACTCTCAAAATGACGTTTCAAACGTCAAAATCCTTGCTAATGGCGCTAGATTTTTTTCTTCTTTAGTAAATTTTTCTTCTTGCCGAAACACATACACATCTTATGTTTTCTCAACTTCTCGCTTGATTCATAACTTTGACGTTTAAAACGTCATTTTGACATTAGGAGTATACCGACTATTGATTTCAACAGGTTCAACTGGTACTACTGATGAATTTTTGTGCAACTTACAGCCAAAGAAATTGGAACCTTTTCAAAATTCAAATTTCGTGCCAAATCAATGTATTAAGTCTTGCAACAGTGCTTAAGTGTTACCAACCGAATAATAGTGAGTGATTGATTCATGGTGAAACTTTCGCTGATACACGTCAAACCTAGTCAGAGAGAGAGATATCGACTGGCAACGAGTGCATACAATTTTTGTTCGATTTTTAACCAAAGTATCTAATTATAAAATTAATTAATTTAGGCCAAAATCTAAGCAATTTTGAATCGGGCTACACTTAAATCGACACCTCTCAACGTAAGAACTTTTTGAAACATTTAAAAACTGAAAAAACAGCCAGCGCAATATCAAAACAACCTCCCAACTTAGAAAACGTCAATGTCAAATAAGAAATAATAAAAACAAAATTCAAATAAATATAAAGTGAAAACCGTGAGAACATTCGATTTGACACTATAATTTAGCTGTAAAGTTTTAACATACAAAAAATGGTGGAGGAAGTTGCAGCAACAAACAGCAAACCGAAGGTAATTAGTTTTATTTATTGGTTCATTTCGTATTAAAATTGCACTGATAGCGGAAATGATCGTGGTCGGTCCACATCTACCAATCTCCTTGAATTCGCTTTCTCTGCTAATCATTAAGTCGGGTTCTCAATTAGACGTCTTCTACGCCGATTTTCAGTAGGCATTTGATACGGTTTCGCATGATCTACTACTGAAGAAATTGAAGGACATTGGAATGGGCCTTGATCTCTTAAGTTGGATAGGATCATATCTTAGTGGACGCTATCAGCATGTAAAACTTCTGTGGCATGTCTCAGGGACGTTTGAGGTTACCTCAGGTGTCCCACAAGGAAGCCATATGGGCCCCCTACTATTCATTCTCTTTATGGATGACATCATCAACAGTTTCAAGGTAATGAAACTTTTATATGCCGATGATCTTAAGCTGCTGTGTGACGTTAAGTCGTTATCTGATGCTATCCAATTGCAGTCTGACTTAGATGCTCTATCATATTGGTGTAGTACAAATCGTCTGAGCCTAAACCTCGAGTGTACAGTTATGACCTTCTTTAGAAGACGATCCCCGATTCATTTCCAGCATACGTTGAATGGAGCCTTCTTGAAACGTGTGAAGGAAGTTATAGATCTAGGTGTTTTGCTTGACGAACAATTGACGTTTAATCGTCATATCGACTTCATCACGTCTAAAGCGTACTCCATGCTCGTCAAAAGAATTTGTAAGCGATTTACCAACATCCGTGCTCTCAAGAGTGTGTATTTCGCTAACGTTAGGTCTCATCTTGAGTACGCGCTACTCGTATGGAATCCTCACAAGCTAGTTTACGTAAACATGATTGAATCGATCCAGAAGAAGTTCGTGATGTATGCCTTAAGGAGGTCAGTTCGTAGAGACGGTAATTATCGCTTACCCCCATATTTGGAGCGTTGCGGCACTTTAAATATTGAGCCCTTGTGGCGTAGGAGGATCTCTTTGAGTATTATGTTTGTTTTTGATCTCCTCCGTAAGCGCCTTGACGCCCCGATTCTGATGTCAAGGGTAAAGTTGAAACATCTGGTTCGTGGCATAATGAATTCTTCGTTATCCCTTACCACAGAACTGACTACGGCCAGCACGAACCGGTTGACCGGATGCTTCGGTCATTTAACTTTTTCTCCCAGTTTAATGACACTAATGTGTCTAGAAGAGCTTTTCGTTCAATAGTTAGATCAGTGGCGCTCCCCGCTTCGTTTGTCTATCAATTTGGGCTGTCGTCCCTTCTCGCGAACTCTACCAGTGACGATGACGTTTGAGCGATATTTCTGTTCGTAATATTTTCTTTCATTTTGATCGTTTTATTTTTCTTTTGTGCTTATTGAACTCTTGCTACAATTAGGTTTTTGCCGATCGTAAGACTACTTACCTAGACAGTAGGTTTCTTCAGGAAAGTTATATGAATCACTGAGAAGAATTGGTGTCACGAAGTATTCCGAAGGTGACTCGAAGTGTTGCGAAGGTAGGCGAAGGTGACACGAAGTGGTCCGAAGGTAGCTGAAGGTGACACGAAGTGTTCCGAAGGTGACACGAAGTCTTCCGAAGACAGCCGAAGGTGACACGAAGTGTTCCGAAGGCAGCCGGAGGTGACACGAAGTGTTCCGAAGGTAGCCGAAGTCGACACGAAGTGTTCCCAAGGCAGCCGAAGGTGACACGAAGTGTTCCGAAGGTAGGCGAAGGTGACACAGAGTATTCCGAAGGTGATACGAAGTATTCCGATGGTAGCCTAAGGTGTTGGAAAACAATTTTTTTCGGAAAGAAAATTTTTTTGGAGAAAAATATTTTTGGGAGAAATTTTTTTCGGAGAAAATTTTTTTAAGGAAAAAATTTTTTGGAGAAAAATTTTTTTGGAGAATAATTGTTTTCGCAGAAAGTTTTGCCTTGTGTTCAAAGTTTTGATTTCCTGAAAAAATTACATCGCTTTTTTTAAAACAAAATTACGTTGCGTTACGTAATTTAGGGACTGCCCCTGACCCGATTTCAATTTTCGAATTTTCCCAGTTTTCTGAAATCAAATGCTTAAATTTGACACAAAAATGAACGATTCCCGTGCTGAGATATTTGCGAAAAAGTTTCACCGACTGCGACCCTCGAAAATCCATGTTCGACCTCCACTTCTTCGACTAATATCTTCGGAACTACTTGACCGATTTTGCTCATTCTCGAACTTGAATCATGGGAGGCATGTACCTTTCAGGGAAAAAAGGTTTATGGTGATCGGTCCAGCCTTTTAAAAAATATGGAGACGGACGAACGGACATTTTTTTATTGCTGACTCTTCATCACTAGACGATAATAAATGTATCCCCCCACCTCTCACCTCGATCTACTCCATGTTACAATAAAGTTGTTTGTAGTAAACGTATTGGACCTTTGTATTTCGTACGGGTCCAATAAATCGGAAATGCAGCAAATTTGCACGAAAACAAAAGATCTATTGAAAGCTCACGAGATACTCCATCACACTCAGTACCGGCCTGGCTAAAAAAAGCCCTTCGGGCGATATATGAAGGCGATGTCAAAAGGGCCCACAAATTTGCATACAAAAACTTAAAAGGCCATGCGGGCGACGCCCGAACGCCCATTAGGCCAGACCGGCACTGATCACACTTCCCTTCTTCTGAACTTCATTCACTGGTCTAATTTTTCTGAATTTACAGACGACAATAATAACACGTCCGAAGCCTGTTTACTTGTGGAGTGTTGCTGATGTGCTGAAATGGTTCAATCGAGTCTGCGGCGACTACAATAATTACTGCCACAATTTCTTACACGTAAGAAGGTCTTTTACAGATAGTTGAAGATCTTTAAAATGTTCTTAATTTTTCAGCACGAAATCACCGGCCGAGCCTTGCTTCGAATGACTGACAACTCCCTGCTTAGAATGGGTATCGAAAATAACCGCGAACGAGAGGCGATTTGGAGGGAAATTATTAAGTTGAGACTGAAAACGGATATCATGGAAATCAAAGATTTTGAATTGTCGAATATTTACTATGAATGAGGTGCCTAAATGAAAGGAATGTAAAAAATTATATAAATTGCATGCCGAGGTAGGAAAAATATCATTCCCTATGGACATTTGAACGGTAGTAATGTTTCAACATTTACATAGCTGGGGAGGAAACGTTGAGAAGTCCAGTTTGAGTGTGAATACTCACACGAAAACGTGACTTTTCATTTTCCGAAAATCCCGAGTTATGTAACACTTTTGAAAATTACAATATTTTACTTTTCCGTCCTAGGGAATGCAAAACCATGTAAAATGTTTCGTTTGTCGGTTGTTTTAGATTCTTATGAAAAAAATATTTGCCTTTAGCTTGAAAAAAAACTTCCTTCCTTGTAGCACAAAGAATGAACAATTTGTTAAATATTTTATTAAATTTTATTGATTCAAAGTAGTAAAATTACTTAATTCCTCTGTAGATGATGAATAAAATAAGTTATAAGAGTATGTACCTGAAGACACTTATTCATTTGCCGAAATTCCATCATCGTTTATTCACGACTCTCATTTAAATCATTCTGTTCAATGCATTGAACTTCATTCTCAATTTCATCAACGAGCATTTTCTCCTGAATATCTAATTTAACGTTCTCATCCTCGTCTCCGATTACAATTTCATCAGGATCAGGTGCTCTGGGTAGAAATTCCTCAGTTGGATAAATTTTGGTGAAAAGATCCTTCGCCTTATCGAAAATTTGAAAATTGAAAATTTATTTTACCCACAAACAAACCTCTCAAACTTACATCTTTGATCGATTTGTCATAATCCAATTCAAAGTATGGTCCACACGACAAATGCAATCCGGGAATCGGAGTCTCTTCGGCGTATTCACATTTGATGCATGACGGAATGTTGAAATACATTGACCAAAGCATTCGTGGAGGTGATTTTACGGGAGTTTCAGGAACGACATCAGCGACTGCTTCAGCGTCTGCTTCCACCCAGCAATAAGTCTTGAATAATTTGTCAACATATTCGGCTAAGTCGCTTTTGGCTGACGTTCCAGATGATTGGCATGTGATATGAACGATGTCTGAAAGAATGATTCTTTCGTCAACAATTTCGGGGAAAAGTTCTTGGGCTGAAGTTTCCTTCAAAAGTTTTGCTGAAAAAAAATGTTCATAAACCATTGACATAGGTCACTGACACGTCATAACTTTTGTTTGTGACGTCGTATTTTTGACGTTATTTTTGTGACATCGTATAACGTCATTTTTTTGTCATCATTTTTGTGAAGTCATAATTCTGACGTAGTTTTTATGACGTCATATGTATGTGTGCGATGTCATGTTTGCGACGTCGTATTTTTGACGTTTTGTGACAACGTCATTTTTGTGACGTCGTATTTTTGACGTCATATTTGTGACATCGTATAACGTCATTTTTTTGTCATCATTTTTTGAAGTTATAATCCTGACGTCATAATTCTGACCTAGTTTTTATGACGTCATATGTGTGACATCATTTGTGCGATGTCATTTTTGCGACGTCGTATTTTTGACGTTTTTTTGTGACATTGTAAAACGTCATTTTTTTGTCATCATTTTTCTGAAGTCATAATCCTGACCTCATAATTCTGACGTAGTTTTTATGACATCATATGTGTGACATCATTTGTGCGGTGTCATTTTTGTGACGTCGTATTTTTGACGTTTTGTGACAACGTCATTTTTGTGACGTCGTATTTTTGACGTCATATTTGTGACGTTATTTTTGTGACATCGTATAACGTCATTTTTTTTGTGAAGTCATAATCCTGACATCATAATTCTGACGTAGTTTTTATGGCGTCATATGTGTGACATCATTTGTGCGATGTCATTTTTGTGACGTCGTATTTTTTACGTCATATTTGTGACATCGTATAACGTCATTTTTTTGTCATCATTTTTGTTAAGTCATAATTCTGACGTAGTTTTTATGACGTCATATGTATGACATCATTTGTGCGATGTCATTTTTGTGACGCCGTATTTTTGACGTTTTGTGACAACGTCATTTTTGTGACGTCGTATTTTTGACGTCATGTTTGTGACGTTATTTTTGTCACATCGTATAACGTCATTTTTTTGTCATCATTTTTGTGAAGTCATAATTTTGACGTAGTTTTTATGACGTCATATGTGTGACATCATTTGTGCGATGTCATGTTTGCGACGTCGTATTTTTGACGTTTTGTGACAACTTCATTTTTGTGACGTCGTATTTTTGACGTCATATTTGTGACATCGTATAACGTCATTTTTTTGTCATCATTTTTGTGAAGTTATAATCCTGACGTAGTTTTTATGACGTCATATGTGTGACGTTTTTTTTGTGACATCGTATAACGTCATTTTTTTCTCATCATTTTTCTGAAGTCATAATCCTGACATCATTATTATGACGTAGTTTTTATGACGTCATATGTGTGACATCATTTGTGCGATGTCATTTTTGTGACGTCATATTTTTGACGTTTTGCGACATCGTAGAACGTCATTTTTGTGTGATAATTGTGACACAATTTGTATGACGTCATATGCTGGACGTTATTTTAATGCCGTCGTATTTATAACGTCATTTTTGTGACGCTATTTTTATGCAATATGTGTGACGTCATTTCTGCGACGTCACAATTACACGATGCACAGACTTTTTTGTGACATTATTTTTTTGACGTAGTATGTGTAACGTCATTTTTGTGACGTCATATTTGTGCGTCATTTTTATGACGTCAGATATATGACGAATGACGTCTTTTGTGCGACGTCATTTTTGTGATGTCACAATTGTGGCTATTGTAGTAGCTATTGCTGACGATCTATGACGACATAACTCTTGGTTATTTTTGTGACGTCGTATTTTTGACGTAATTTTTATGACGTCTTATTTGTGTCCTCATTTTTATGACGTCGTATGTGTGACGTCATTTGTGTGACGTCTAATTTGTAACGCAATTTTTGTGACGTCGTATTTGTAACGTCATTTTTGTGTCGTTATCTTTGTGACGTCATTTTTATGACGTCATCTTAGTGACATTTTTGTGACGTCATTTTTGTGATGTCGTATTTGTAACGTCATTTTTGTGACGTCATATTTGTAACGTCATTTTTGTGACGTTATATTTATGCGTCATTTTTATGACATCATATGTGTGACGTGTGACGTCATTTTTGCCATGTCTTTTTGCGAAGTCATAATGTTGACGGTGCACAGACTTAACAACGAAAACTCATCCACACATTGTTCCCATCAAAAAATGTACTTACAAAAATCCTTCGGGCAGCAACCACTCCAATGTGACAACTGTTTCACGAATGCCCCACCGCCACTACCAGTCGTTGAATGCATTTTTAGGAAAACGACACCACCGCCTCCACTATTCATGCTCTCATCACCAATCGGGGTGTCTGTTACGAATATTCCTCTCGATAAATTACCGCAATTCCCTTTCTCCTGATTCTGTGAACTGGTGTGGATTGTCTCAAAACGAGCGCTCGAAATAGTTCCATGGCCGAAGACAATATTCTTCGCTTGAATTTTTTGATTATCACATTGAATTGCATCAAAGACAATTTGGTCATTGTCGTTTCTGAAGAATATTTCCGTTATGGATCTCTTCAGACAATACACTCCTCCAAACACCGCACAAAGTCTGCAAAAGGAGACGGAAGGAAGTTCATCTCATCTCAAAAAATATCGTAGAGTGACTACGGAAACTTACCTACAAAAACATTGTGGAATTTCCCCGCATCCGTACATTGGATAAAGGAATGGAGTGTTGCCGTAACGATTCAAACTTGACAAAAATTTATTTGTCTTCTCCAAGCCCTCTTTGAATGGCGTCGAATTCTCGCTCATACTTATCGCGTACAAAACATAGTGCTGCAAATTTGGTGTCAATTTTTGTGAGCTCAAAAATTCTTGGAATGTTTTGTCGTCGAATTCTGGACAGCGTAAATTACGCATTAGAAACCTGAATGAAGAACTATTCTTAATCGTACCTTTGAACTCTGCACTACCAGCTTCGTAGTTCAGACAAGTTGACATTAATTTCATCAAAAGACGCTTTTCCACTACGCTAACATCTTTGGTGGTGAACACATCCGAACGAGAGCAGGGAACTGTTTTCAATTCATCGTTTATGAGCGTCGCAATTCGATCGACTGATCGAAATTCTGCGTATCGACAAATATTTGATGAGATTAACAATTCCACGAGACTACCACGCGAAAACAGCAACTAAAATGATGAAAAGTTAGCACATCATACGGAATTCGTTACAACTTCCTAACTTACTTTGGGAGTAACATCTATGTTGAACTTTCGAAAATCTTTCATCACTTTCTGTTTCGTCCATTTGGAGCTGGTTGTGTTCTCCTCTCCCGCTGATTCTTCATCACCCACATGAAACTCTTGGATAACATTTACTAATCTGCACAAATTCTCCGACAATTTCATACAATTGTCACTCAATGAATTTACCTAAAATGAGAAGAGGTTGTGGAATCAATTCTTTCGGAATATCTTTTTGATTACTTCAACATCTGATCTACCAGATGAAGTCTCCTGCAGAGTCTTAATATTCTCCAAATTAAATGACGCCCAGTAGCCGCCGTAAAATTCATTTGAATCCAAGTGAAGAACCGATTTTCCAATTCGACTTGCAGCAGCTGCTATTATCGACTCAGTGAAACCTAAAGACAAAGGAAAAATCATGTGGAAAAATAAGCAAAAACCCGTGCGTATCAGAATAGATGTGGTAGAAAGATTCGAACGTATCTAAATATACAGAGACAGAAAAATGGAAACCAGCACTGTGAATACTACCGCTGCTTCTAAAGTTAGGAAGTGCGTTGACCTCGGATTGTTAGAGCTAAGTTTTGACGTTGTTCTTAATCATCTGCAAAATGTTGACACCTCAAAGGGAGCAGTTTTTTGAATCTATTGTCAGCGACATTTTGATGGAAGAATTTAGGAGCATTATCTCTAAAGCTCAGCACGGGTTCGTCAAAGGAAGATCTACGTCGACCAATCCTGTTGAATTTGTAAGTCACGCCCTCAACGTCATGGAGTCGAGAGCACAACTAGATGTCATTTATACTGACTTTAGCAAAGCCTTTGACAGGGTTAAATATTCGTTGCTCATTCATAAATTATCCCTGATGGGTGTTCACTCAAGCCTTCTCGGATGGCTGAATTCATACTTGACCGGTCGCTCTCAGTATGTTAAAATGTCGGGTCGGACTTCGCGCATATTCCATGTGACATCTGGAGTTCCACAAGGTAGTCATCTCGGCCCATTGCTATTCGTATTATTTATGGATGATGTCACAACGGTGTTTTCATCGACATCCACTTATTTCTTGTGTGCAGATGATTTGAAAATCTGTCAGGCCCTTCGAGACGCTCCAGCGTGATCTCATCAGTCTTGATCTTTGGTGTCACAATGTTTACATCTCAATCTTAGCAAATGTCGTGTAATATCGTTCACTCGCAAAGGGTCAACGATCAAATTCGGATACAAGATTGGTACAGTTCCGTTAGAACGTGTGGCAGTAATTCGAGATTTGGGCGTGTTGATGGATGAGGGTCTGACTTTCTCAAAGCATGTCCAAAATATCATTGCAAAGGCATATTCTATGTTAGGATTTATGAAGAGGATCTGCAAGAATTTTCGAAGCGTACTAGCTCTTAAGAGTGTGTATTTTGCCCATGTTCGTTCCTACCTCGAATATGCTTCTGTTGTGTGGCATCCATATCACGATTCGTATATCGATAAGATTGAGTCGATTCAGAAAAAATTCTTGATTTATGTGTTGAGGAGATCTGTGCAACGGGACGAAGACTACAGGCTTCCGCCTTATGTTGACAGGTGTAAATCAATTGGACTAGAGGTTTTAGCAAGGCGTCGTGTTAACGCGTGTGCCGTTTTCGCGTTTGACTTGTTGACGAAGCGACTAGATGCTCCCCCACTGCTGTCTAAGTTGATGATTCACCAGCCAGTGAGATTATTGCGTGCGATTGTTAATCGCCAATCTCAGTATCTTACTGTTCGTGTGTGTGATCTTCAACACATTTTCGCACTTTTATGATACAGAGATCTCTCGTGACTTATTTCGTACAAAGGTGAAGGCTATGGAGCTCGAAATAAAATTGAATGGAAAAGTGAAACAAACTTAACGGCCAATGCAAACTGGTGTATGTGGATCAACGAAATTTGATTCTGAATCGTCCCATTTAAATTGGTTTAACTCTAATCAAGGCCTGATTAGTCCCAGCTCACGCTGTCTCTGCTCGAGCAGTTCATGCGACCGTAACACGTCACTACAAACTAACTCTTTATTATTTTTCAGGCAAAGTTGTAGCAGCAGGAAAACCAAAACCAAAATGTGACGTCATATTTTAAGGGGTGTAAGTCAAACGTGATGCAACGTGACATGGGGGAGGGGGGGAGTCACAAAATCGAGAAAAAAATATGACGTAATATGTGTACGACCCCTCAAAAAGTGATAATATCCCTGGATAAGGCCATTTTTCCCCAAAACCCTGAAAGGGAGCGTCCATAAATGACGTCTGCATTTTTTCGGCTTTTTTAGACACCCCCCTACCCCCGTCTGTTTTCGTCTGTTTTCCATACCTTCCCCCCCCCTCCCCCCGAAAACAGACGTCATTTTTTCATCTCGTATTTGCAATATTTTTGATGATTCTTTGATTTTTTAAAAAAAAAGTTATTTGTCTATCTGTTTTCCAAGACTGACTTTAGGCAGTTTTGCGAGTTGTAGACCGAAAGAAGTGAGGCCTACAAGCGAAAATGCCTAAAAACCGTCGTCCAGATCAGATGCGAAAATCCTAAAAAATATCCAAAAATTTCACTCATTTGCGATCTTGCGTTACTTGTAAAATTTTAAATTTCTTTTTTTCTATTGCTGGAACGCGAAAACTGTTATTTTCAAACTCCGTTCGAGAACCGAAAATAAAAAAAATCAAGTTATGCGTTCGTGCATAGTGCGAAAGTCAACACACAATTGATGCGAAAAGAAAAAGGTCATAATGCGAAAGCCAATAGTGTGATTTCATCGTCAATATCGTTTGTTGTTGTTTTTATGTTTGAATATCGAGAAATTACAATTTTCGTGGTTCTCGAAATGAAAAGACGAATAAAATCTTTGTTCGAAAATGGGATGGGACAACTATGGTGTGCTAGTGAAACAGCTTTCATTATGAAAACGGTGGTAGTTTCAAATTGGGCGACATTATCGAATATGACGTCTGTTTTCGTCAAACACTCCCCCTTCCCCTGTCTGTTTCCGTCTGTTTTTCATGACCCCCCTCCCACCCCCTAAATGCAGACGTCATTTATGGACGCTCCCAAATACGTGTTCCCTAAAATTTTATTCTCTAAAATTTTACCTTCGGAAGCATTTTTCTAACTGCCCTGGTAGGTGACGGGAATTATCGCCCAGACATAAATAAATTGGCATTTTCACCCAGGGAATTATCGCCCAGACAAATGGGAATTATCACCCAGGGAATTATCGCCCAGACAAATTGGAATTGTCACCCAGCAATTATCGCCCAGACAAATGAGAATTATCACCAAGGGAATTATCACCCAGGAATTATTACCCAGCTATGAGACAACTAACACAGAGCTATTCGAGACTTATCACCCAGTGGACTGTCTCGCAGGAACTATCGCCCAGAGGAATCGGTAGTTTCACCCAAGGAATTATTGCCCAGGAATTATCGCCCAGCTTTCTGAGAATATAACATAGCTATTTGTAGCTCAAGAACAATCGTCCGAACGAAACGTCGCGAAGACCCGGTGGCTAACAAAGCGAGGATTTTGCGCTTTAATGAAATTCCACAAAAACCTGGGTGGCTAATAAAACTATGGAGCTTTTCCCCTCTACAGAATGTCATTAAAACCTCGGTGTATAACGAAGCTAAGGACTTTTACCTTTTACAAAACGTCAAAAAACCTTAGATTGATGGAGATTTGGACAGATTTTGATGGTGGTCTCGAATGGAAGCGCCGCAATCAGGGAAAGTGCCGGAGACTAGTAATTAGCGGGGGTCCAGAGGACGGCAGCCGCCTGGTATAAAAAAATTACTTTGTTAATCACAACACAGCTTTATGCACGTTCTCGCTTATTGCTTACGAGTGCCCTCGCACCCACCCCTCCAAAGTCTTCAGAGTGCCCTCGCGGGGTGGCCCCTATAGGGCTAACGGGATATAATAGTAGCTATGTTATATTCATAGAAAGCTGGGCGGTAATTCCTTGGGTGAAACTTTTTATTCCTCCGGGCGATGGTTCCTGCCAGACAGTCCACTGGGTGATAAGTCTCGAATAGCTCTGTGTTAGTTGTCTCATAGCTGAGTAATAATTTCTGGGTTATAATTCCCATTTGTCTGGGAGATAATTCCTGGGCGATAATTCCCCGGGCGATAATTCAGGTCGCCTTTATTCTTTACAATTTTGTCTTTGACAGTAAATCTCCATATTGCACAGTAGAGTGAATATAGACGAAAAACCGTCTTCTATCGTATATGGCCAAGAAACTCAATTTCGTCCATTCCAACGGAGCCGATCAACTCCTTTAGATACAAAATTTGAAAATTGCCTATTCGATCTTGCACCAGCTCATCACTATCTGAAGCTGATGTTAAACAAAGAGAAGTAGATAAATTCGTAATTTTAATTCAAAAACATAGAAGGGACCCGTACGTATCAGAATAGATGCGGCAAACAGAGTTGATGTTACGAAAAGACTGGAACGTATTTAAGTAAATGTTGCGTTCACATTCCGTAGGGCAATTTTGAAAAACCCGTCGGAAGTAACGGTGTAAAAAAATTCTCCGAACGCACAAAATTGACCTCCAAATAGAGAAAAATGTTCTCCTCAATTTTGTCTACAACATAGCAAAAAACTATTTTTTGGACTAGGGCCGACCTTAGTACTGACCTAGGGCCTTAAATAGAGGCTTCGGATACATACTTCCATAGACAAAAATGTTTCCCTCAATTTGCTCTGCAACATAGCAAAAAACATTTTTTTATGTTAGGGCCGACCTTTGGACCGACATGATGCCCACTTGAGCCCTAAGCACAGGCAAAAATTCTTCTATAAATTGTCGGCCGTGCCGAGATCTTTCAAACAAAAGAAAGTTTTTGAAAATCGGAAGAGATTTACTCGAGTTATGTACAAAAAACACGTAGCGCCCCAACAAAGACTCTTTTTTAGTGCCCTAGCTAAGTCCAAAGACTCAAATCGAAAAATGTTTCTTCCACAAATTGTCGGTCATGCCCAGATCTTTCAAACAAAAAAAATTTTTTGAAAATCGGTAAAGATTTACTCGAGTTATGTACAAAAAACACATAGAGCCCTAGCAGAGACTCGTTTTTAGTGCCCTAGCTAAGTCCGAGGACTCAAATTAAAAAAAGTTTCTTCCATAAATTGTCGGCCATGCCCAGATCTTTCAAACAAAAAAAAAAAATATAAAAATCAGAAAAAATTTACTCGAGTTATGTGCAAAAGACCAAAAACCACTTAAACGGCCCTAGCTCGGTGGCCCTTGGGCCGACAGTGCCCAGATTCAATACCATAAAATATTTTTCGACTAACTTTCAGGAAAAAAAAAAGTTTTTGAAAATCGGTCAAGATATACTCAAGTTATCGTGTTGACGGACAGACAGACCGACAGACCGACAGACAGACAGACCGACAGACAGACAGACCGACAGACCGACAGACAGACAGACCGACAGACGGACATTGTTTTTTTCGCTGATTTGTCATCTGGAGGGAACAAAAAAAGTTTATCCCTTACTCCCGGGTTCGAATTCGCAATGTAACAAACGTGGTAGTAAACGCATCAGACCTACGTACTTCGTACGGGTCTAAAAATTGACAACAATAAACTACTGAGTTTGCCTCTTATTAGACTTTGTGTGGATTTTCAATGTTGTCAAATTTGTTGACTTACAACAATCTTTCTTTGTATGAGGGCTCCAGCTGGCCAAACCAACTGAAACAGGGCTACGAGCAAATTATAGATTTGGCAATTGTAAAATAGTTCCTCGACTTCTCTTTAAATGGAGTGAACAACCTTTACCCCTACAGCGCGTCACAATGGAGAACAATCGCCCAAAACAGGTAGCCCCTAATAAAGGATGTCAGGATGGAAGGATGTCATGGAACAGAGGGGTTAGGTCTCGAGGTGACGAGTGTTGTGTGTGACATCGGGAAGGGTGTTTTGCCACATTCGTGATGTTCTTACAGGTAAGGAGTAGACTATTTGTTGTCTCGAGGACACAACATTCCCGGATCGGTCAAAGTCAGTTTTTCGTAATTTCTGGCCACAAGACAACAAAATATATAACTGTCTCGCTGGGAAATTTCTTGTTTCGATGTGTGGAATGTAATCCTCGCCTTCGGCTCCAAATACAACGTTCCCACACGCCACAACAAGAAATGTCCCAGCGAAACAGTAACATACTATTGATCAAGGTGCAAAGAAGTGAAACTCTCAGCACTCAAGACATCCTTCTTTATTATCAGCCACTACGGATTTATGTGAACGGTCATCGGAGACGAGTGCGTGTAGGGTAAATGATGAAGGTGGGATGTCTTCAAGAATCAATGCCAAGATTTTCATACAATTGCAAAGATTATGAGTTCTCAACGAACAATGAAAACACAATGATTTGAAAGAAATCGATTGTGATTCACTCTGAATATCCAGTTGGACAAAAAGAAAAATATCGTAGAATTCCTTACCAGTTCCGACGACAATTAAATCGAATTCAGTTGGTAAATTGTCGTCCATTTTAAGACCCTAACGATGACTAGACTATTGGTAAATTGTAAATATTTTTGTGACGATTTAACAAACTTAAACAAAAAATCACAAAAACAAAACTTTTATTTTCCCTGAAGTGCGTCAAAGTGACAGATTCAAAGCCGCCTTAGTTTTGAAGTCGGACAATTGTTAACTTTTGACAAGTTAGTGGTACTTCTGTCACTTTTGCGGCTTCTTTCGCTCCACTTGTCTCCGCGATCTTTCCGATGTTTATGTTACCCATAACAACAAAGTGCCAAACAAAAATGATTTGCAAAAGAATTTTATGTGTTTCAATGAAAAACTCAACGAATAAATAAGTTTCCTCGAATCGATTTCGTGTATTTGACTATGAATAGCGAAAAGGTATGAAGAAAAGTCTACATTCCTCTTCAAACTAATGGAAACGAATTTGTTGACAGATTCTTTATAAACATGAAGATCCCCATAGCGCCGGGGAGGTTTTCTTCGTATGGCAAAACGGTGGATCTGCAAATTTGCTTGCCAGCACAGGAAGTGATGGAACGGTGGCAATTTTTAACAGACAAGGACATTTGGAAGAAAGAATTGCGTTGCATGGGTAAATTTGTGTTAGATTTTCATTTCAACAGACAGAGTTTAAAAGTTATTTGCAAAGGTTATGCTGTGGATTTGCTTGGGACTACGAGGGGGATAACTTGGCAATTATAACTTCCAACTCGTCTCAGGTTTGTTCACTTTTCTTCCACACTAAGAACTTTCTTTACTACTCGAAGCAAGTTCACTATTCACTTTTCCGATGAATGACACGCACTTTCCCTGAAAATGAGAATTTTGATTTTAATTTTTTAACGTAAGGTAACTCTTTGGGATGCGAATGAAAGGCAGAAGCGCATAATCGATACTGGCTTGAGGGACCCTTTATCATGCATCCTATGGGCTAAATCTTCTCCTCTTATGGCAGTTGGAACCGCAAGAGGAAATTTAGCGATTTATAACCATCAAACGTCCAAGTTGGTTCATTTTTCAGTGGGAGCGAAGTAGAAACTGTACCAAAGAATGTTTTTCCTATTCCAGACGTATACCAATTCTGGGCAAACACACTAAGCGCATAGTATGTGGTTCTTGGTCGAGGGAGAATCTTTTAGGTCTTGGTAGTGAAGACAAACACTTGTCAGTTAGCACAGAAGACGGAGACCTGCTACGAACCGTTGCTCTGAGAGATGTGCCCAGTGACATGCAGTTTGCTGAAATGAAAACAGATGAACGAATTCCCGGTGAAAATACGGTTTGAGTGAATGATTTCGTTCCTACGTCTTTGACTTACTGTTGTTCCATTAGATAAGTATGATCATCGGGAAGAAAACCTTGTACCTATACCATATACCAGAACCAGAGTCCCCATCCGAATTGGGCTTTCAACCGAAATACGGATCTTTGGTACAACATAAATGGTTCGGCGATGGGTATATCCTTCTCGGATTTTCGAATGGCTACTGTATTGCAATCTCCACCCATCCGAAGGAGGTTGGACAAGAACTGTGGCAAGTGAAAAATCATCGTGACAATTTAACTGCCATAGCTGTCTGCAATGCACTCGAACAAGTTGCATCGTGTGGTGATAACAAGTCGGTCTTTTTATCATTCTAATTTTGGAGCGATGAAAATCAATTAATTTTTCCCTTTGTACAGCATTAAAGTCCACTCAACATCCAATCTTCAGGAAACTGTCAACGTTTTAAGTCTAAACGATCAATCAGGCGTTCGGAATATCGGTTGGAGCAACGATGGTCAGCTGCTAGGTGTATCAACATCTCAAGGATCATTAACAGTTTTCGTGACGAAATTACCGCTACTGTCATCCGTGTCAGCACCTCGTATAGCGCTGTTGAGTAGTTTGGCTGAAGTCTCGCTCTATCAATACTCACCGGACAAAATTCGTGCACCGCCGGTAACAGTTCAGCTAGAGATCGAACCCACATTCATTGCCATTGGATCTTATCACCTTGCTTGTGGAATGAACAATCACGTTTGGTTCTACGATTTAGGACGCTCTTCAGCGGACACACCGTTGCTCATGGGTGATAGAGAATACATGGCTGCGATCAAAGAAGTTCGAATGAATTCATTACACTGTGCTGTGTTGTGTGGCGGGCAGATAATGTTGCATCCGGTGAGTTGCTCTTTATCATTAGAGACAGTAGATTTCAGATTTTATCAGTTTGGGACGATCGATTTCTCGATCTCGAATACAGATCTCTTGACCCTTTGTTTCCAATCCCGTTCATCATGTAAAAATCAAGAGAACCTTCGCGTACCGACCAGGAGCTGGTCTGATGTGATAGGTCCTAGTTCAGCCACTCTCGAAGGGTGGACGACATAGTCGGCGAGTGTCCTGTGCCTCAGCTGAAGGAGCTTGGGGCATTCGCATATAACTTGAAAACCCGTTTCCTCTTGCAAGCCGCAGGAGCACTCCGGGTCACCTAGAATCTTCATTTTCATTAGGTGCTTGTTGAGTCCGCAATGGCTGGTCACCGATCCCACGATCCTGCTCTTTTGTCCATCTCTCGTTCGGAGTGGGGAGGAAGCATTTGGTGTGCACTCCTCCTTCATACGCAGTTCAGCTCTTACCGTGTTTACCCAATCCTTTATCACTTTCGTATAAAGTGAGTTAGGGACAGGGATGTGTGGTTCCGGTCCAAATGTGAAAGCCGTCGAGCCGGTTCTGGCCAGCTCGTCAGCTTTCTCATTGCCATCCACTCCCGAATGTCCGGGCACCCAAACCAGTTTGACCCAATTCTTCAGCCCTATCTGATTTAGGTGTTCCTTGCATTCTTTCTCCAACTTGGAAGTCACAACGGGTGATATCAGCAACTTTGTCGCTGCCTCACTATCCGTACATATTACTATATCTTTGTCTCCCAGTCCATCACGCAGAAGTTCGCGAGCACTTAAAAGTGCTACTGAAGTTTCCGCCTGGAAGATACTTAGAGAGCTTCCCTAGACGAATCCAAGTTCCGATATCCGTTCCTGGGTGGTATATACCAGCTCCAGTCCCTTCACTCATCTTCGACCCATCCGTAAAACCAACTCATTCGCTACTAGGTAACGTAGTCACCCATTTACCCATTCATTCCTGTCTGGGAAGATCGCTTCAAAGTTCGTTTCGAAACTTAATTCTCGCTTCATGTAATCCCGTGGCATGTCAAAAATGCGATCAGAAATCATACTTTTGATCTTCCCATGCCCGGTGCAGAATCCTGAAGTCCACAATCCGTTTTGCGTCAACCTGTCCGCGAAAGCTTTCGCCTTCATTACTATATCTGCAGGTGGCACCGCTAGTAGAACTTCCAGGGCCGCTGTTGCCGTCGTCTTCATGGCACCAGTGGCACACACACATACCAGCCGCTGAACTTCTTTCAGCTTCTCCTTCGCCGCCTCTACATTTAGCCTTGGCCACCAGACTACGCAGCCATGGCTCATCGCTGGCCTCACTACTGCCTCATATATCCACAGTATTGCTTTGGAGGATAGGCCCCAGCTCTTTCCGATTGCATTTCTGCAGATCCAGAAAGCCGTTACAGCTTTTTGGGCCTTGTCTTCCATGTGAGCAATGCAATTTACCTTGCGGTCCAACGTAACCCCCAGATATTTCACCTAGGCGCTGGTCTCAATGTCTTTTCCGAAGAACCTCGCTTTTCCAACAAGCTCAGAGCTTGTGAGCCTTTTGCTAAAAAGCACCAGGCCCGTCTTGTCTGAATTCACTCGCAGGCCTTTCTCACGTCACCATCTTTCCACTATCCTCAGTGTCATCCTCATACAGTCTCCCAGGGTGCTCTCGAATTTGCCTTTGATTAGAACGGTAAGGTCATCCGAGTAAACCTGGGCAGCCCCTGTTGTTCAGCTCTTTTAGGAGCGAGTCCACCACTATACACCACAGCAGTGGTGAAAGGATGCCTCCTTGGGGACATCCTTTGGCCACCCAGAGGCTGGCCTTGGAGCAACATATATCGACCTCAACGGTCCTGTCTCTGAGTATCCTATCAATCCATCTAATCACAACAGGCGCTACTACTCTCTCTGTCAGCGCGCTGCCGATCAATTCAAATCCCGTGTTGTCGAAAGCGCCCTTTATGTCCATAAAACATCCGAAGGATATTTCTCCGACCCTAAAGGATTCTTCTATGTCAGCGACGAGGCTATGCAGAGCGGAGTCTGTAGACTTGCCTGTTTGATAGGCATGTTGTTTCACATGAAGTGGGAACCTCGTAAGGATTTCTTCCCTTACATACAGGTCTATCATTCTTTCCAGAGCCTTCAAAATGAAGGATGTGAGACTGATTGGCCTGAAGTATTTGGCTCCGTTGTGCGACGGTTTACCCGGCTTCGGTATAAAAGAGACTTTTACTTTCTCCCATTTTTCGGGAATATAGCCAAGGGCTAAGGAACTTATCATTATCTGCTGCAGTGGTTCAAATAGGATTTCTCCGCTCTCCTTTCGAAGTGCTGGAAAGATCCCGTCGTTTCCCGCTGACTTAAAAGGTTTAAAATTTTCTATAGCCCCAAATATTCGCTAATCGGATTTTAGCGAGCGCTAATCGCTACTGCGAGCAGTCTTGAATTTTAGCTATTAGCGGCGCTAGCAGCGACGCTAGTGTTTAGCGACGCTAACCCAACCATGCCCCACTGATATGCCTATTAGAGACAGTAAGAGGTAGGACTTTCGTTCGCTTCTTCCACATTTTTTGTAATCCTTAAATTATCATGGCCCCATGGCGGCTGTGACGCAAGTCTTACACACCAAAAAATTTACAAGAAACTTTGTATGGGCTTCTAGGCTTATGGGATTATTGTGGATTTCTCTAGCACTTTTCGAAAAAATACCTCGTACAGAGGAGGTGTGACGCAAGTTTTTATGCCTAACTACATTTATGCGTCACCCTCCTCTGATTTCAGAACTTGTGTAAGTTGATTGTGAGGGGTTTTTTTATTCCTTTAGATCGAATCACAAAATCCGGCGACAAGAGACCAACAACCTCAACTGTTTCCTAATAACATTCACGGCATGCAAGAGTCGGTCATAAGTTGCTTGGTTTTGACCGGAGATTTTCTCATCTTTGCCACCGACCTTGGGAATTTGGTCTATTTTTCGCTGGAGAACTGGACGACGGTAATCAAATATCGACACACCATGGGCATAAAAAAACTTTTCGCAGATGTTGAAGGAACGAAATTAGTTCTCATTGACGATCACAATCAAGGCTACGTTTATTCACCAGCCAATGAGGAGGTGGTTCTCATTCCACATTTCCCAAAAACAATTGTCGGAGTTATATGGGACTACGCAAAGCCTTCCACATTTGTTGCGTACGATGATAAAGTTTGCATCACTTATGTGTACATCAAACACACCATCGAAGGGAAGGTGGTGGAAAAAATTGGCGAAACAACTTTGGTTTCCGATCAAAATCCGTTAATGCTGTTCGATGGCGATCTGTCGGTGGGTTCCAGTTCTGGTAAATTGTCGTCGATTACACTGTCAACACACTTATGCTCCGGCATTGTCGAACCAAAAATCCATGTGGACAATCTGATCCGGTTGAGGAAGTTCACCGACGCTTGGGAATTGTGTAAGATGGTCAATGACAAAGAGATGTGGACGAAATTGGGAGCAGCTGCAATTGCCGATTTAGAAATTCCATTTGCAATTAAAGTTTATCGTCGCATTGGGAATGCGGCAATGGTTTTTTCGTTGGAAGAAGTTCTGCATATCGAAGACATCAATTACGTAACTGGATACTGTGCCATATTATTGGATAGAATTGATAGAGCGAAGACTTATTTTGCTAAAAGTGTCAATCCCAAGGTAATGCTTTGGCACGATTCTGTTGTCTTACATTTTTCATGAACTTTAAAATTTATGTGTAGGAAGCTCTCGAATTATGCCGCGATCTTCTGCAATGGGAACAGGCTATGTCTCTTGCGGAAACCTTAGCACCGGATGAAATTCCCGTAATTGCTAGAGAATATGCACAACAATTGGAATTTACGTAAGTGACTTAGGGAGCCTTCATATATGACGTCTGCATTTTTTCCTTGTTTTTGGACCTTCCCCCTTCCTCTTATCCACAATGTTCCGTACAAATGAAAATTTTTTTGTGTGAAGTGTCTGTTTTCTTCTTTCCCTCTTCCCCCCAAACGCAGACGCCATTCATGAACGCTCCCTTACGAACATATTGTTCATATTGTCCATCTGTTCTTTGAACAGAACCTGTAACGTTTTATGAGAACCTACCGAACCTCACCGGAAATAAAGCAACTGAGGTAGCTTGACCTGACCCGACTTCAATTTGCTATGGCTTCTCATAGCACGCGATCATTCGCTCAACTATCACAGTCACACGCATAACAGAATGTTCGGCAAAAAAAAAAGAAAAAGGTTTAGACCTTTAGGTTTAAGGTCGTGGGTTAAGTTGGAAATCGTACGATTCTCAGGCAAGAAATCCTTTTGGGTTAGACCGAGGGGTGGAAAACAATGAATTCCGTTTGACCCTGGTTTTTTTCAAGTTATTTTTCTTAAGAGCACGTCGCAAAAACGTGAACTGTCAAACTTGCGATGTTTTTTAAGACTAGAACACTGCGTAAAAGATGAATCTTACGCATATAATAGATGAACCAGAATTCAAAAAGTTTAGGTATGAAGGAACAAATTTGCTCTGAAAAAACATCGCAAATGAACTTCCAATGCGATGATTTTTTAAAGGAACTTTCGACCTTCATACTCAAACTTTTTAAATTACAGTACATGAGTTATAATCTTGAATAACTTGTTACTCATGCAAGATTCTATTCTAAAAAAACATCGCAAATTTGACAGCTCACATTTTTGCAATGTGCTCTTAAGAGCAAGTCCCAAAAAATTAAAGTGCTTAATTTGCGATGTTGCGATGTTTTTTCAGAACAGAATCCTGCGTAAATAACAAATTACTGTGAGAGGATGACTCTTATGCAAATAATAAATGAATCAGAATTCAAAAAGTTTAAAAATGAATGTACAAATTTGCTCTGAAATAACATCGTAAATGAATTTCGAATGCGATGATTTTTCAGAGTAACTTTCGACCTTCATACTCAAACTTTTTGAATTCTCATTCATCTATATTCGTGTAAAAGTCTTCTTCTCAGAGTATATGAGCTCTACAAAAACATCGAAAATTTGACCGTTTTCACTTTTGCGACATGCTCAAAAATATTTTTGTAATTTTTTTTAGGTTTTTTTAGACTTTTACAGTTATTTTTATTATTTGTTTTTAATTTTAATTTTTTTTTAGTTTGTTTTCTGTTTTTTTTTTTTTGAGTTTTTTTAGTGTTTTTAAAAATGTTTTCAGTTTTTTGAGTTTTCGCTCATACTGAACCTGGTCTTTAGCGTAGGATAGGATAGGATAGGATAAAGTGGATAGGAACGCCGAAAGGCTGAACCTTGCACCTAAGCCGCCAATGGACCTGTTGTGAACGCCCCCAGGACTTAGAGGTTATCCCTTTTTATACGATTTAGATAGTATAGCACCGTCTTCAGCGGAAGATCTCTTATGGATTTCGGATTCGGAAGTGCGTCCTGAACCATCTTCGTCATTCTATTGTTACCACAATGAAAACATTCAGTTATTGCAGAACACCATTCATATATGAACCAAAGTATTTAGCTCGGGCCATTATATAGGCGGGACAACGGCAGATGAGGTGTTCGGCGGATTCGATGTCCCCGCATTTGTTACACAGTGTGCTGTTGGCAAAGCCAATCGTGTGTTGGTGTTTATTAAGAGAGCTGTGACTTGTGAGGATATCCGTTAGCCTCTTGACGTCGCGATTGGAGAATGAGAGAAGTTCCTTTGTATGGTTTTCGATTATCCTAATGCATTTTTTGGCATGGCGTGCATAGTTGAGGGATTCCCAGTGGTGGGAGAAGGTTTTAGCCTTACAGTAAGATATTAGTCTAAACAGAGTGGAAGCTGTTACAGCTACACTAGGTTCAGGACCGACGAAAAAGCAAGACTCTAGTTAGTTCGTCAGCTTGTTCAATACCCGCTATGATCTGGTACCCAAACTAATACAACTTCGCGCAATGTGGAGAATAATTGTATTCGATATCTGCATTCTGAAACGAATGATGAGGAAATTTTGTAACTCTCTAGGGCTTTGATAGATGATTGGCTAACGCTGATAACGCTGATGTGGGTAACGCTTATATGTTCGTGTTACCGTGTGTCGTCTGTCCGTATCACGCAAATCTCGGCTCCTAGACCTCCCTGAGAGCTCAAACTTGTGCCATTTGAAAGATCTAAGACTCTAGATTTGCACAAATGCCAGAGGGAAGAGTATGCGTTGAGCAAATGTCGAAAGCCCCAGAAAGTTGTGAAATGTTCTGGAAAGTACTGTAGGGTTCTGGAAATTTCTGAAATGTTCTGAAATTTCTCGAAAATACTGAAAAGTTCTCGAAATTTCTCAAAAGTTTCTGGAACATTCTAGGACTTTCTAGAGCTTTCTAGAACGTTCTGGTACTTTTTAGAATTTTCGATAACTTTCGAGAACTTTATGGAACTCTCTAGAACCTTCCAGAAATTTCCAAATCTTTCCAGAACTTTCTATAACTTTCTAAAATTTTATGGAACTTTCTAGAACGTTCTGGTACTTTTTAGGGCTTTCGATAGCTCTCGAGAACTTTCTGGAACTCTCTAGAACTTTCCAGCACTTTCTACAACTTTCCAGAAATGTCTAGAATTTTCTTGAACTTTCTACCTTTTTACACCACTCCCAGATACCGATCCAGATCCACAAAATTTCCGAAATTCAGAAGTTCCAAATTCCAAAAATTCTACAAAAATTCCAAAAATTCCACAGAAATTCAAAAAATTTCCTCGAAATTCCGGAAATTCCAAAAACTCCAAAAATTGCATCGAAGTTCCAAAAATTCCACAAAATTTCCGAAAGTCGGAAGTTAAAAATTTCAAAAAATTCAAGAAATTCAAAAATTCTACAAAAATTTCAAAATATCCTCAGAAATTCCATCGAAATTTGAAAAAATTCCTCGAAATTCCGGAGTTCAGAAATTCCATAAACTCCAAAAATTGCATCGAAATTCCAAAAATTCCACAAAATTTCCGAAATTCAGAAGTTTCAAATTCCAAAAATTCAAGAAATTCCAAAAATTCTACAAAAATTCAACAAACTCCATCGAAATTCAAAAAATTTCCTCGAAATTAAAAAAATTTCCTCGAAATTCCGGAGTTCAGAAATTCCGGAAATTCAAAAAATTGCATCGAAATGCCAAAAATTCCACAAAATTTCCGAAATTCAGAAGTTCCAAATTCCATAAATTCCAAAAATTCTACAGAAATTCCAAAAATTCCACAGAAATTCCAAAAATTTCCTCGAAATTCCGGAGTTCAGAAATTCCAAAAATTCCTCTAAAACTCCAAAAATTCCAAAAATTCCATTTTAATTCCAAAAATTCCATCAGTCTGTACAAAAAAAAAAAAAATTGAATTGTGAACAATCCCGAGTTTCAATCGATTAAGTTGAATAAAATTATTGCTTTTTACAGTGGAAATTACTCTGAAGCCCTCCTGCACTACGAAAAGGGAATCAACTATCAAAATTCAGATAGTCTTACAGTTGAACAGCAGGAACATATAAAACTATGTCTATCTGGTATAGCCAGATCAAGCATCAAAAATGGAGATTACAGGAAAGGGGTGAGTTTAATTTAGAGGAATGCCGAAGCGTTTTTGCGAACCATTTCAATTGACAGGTTCAAATAGCTTTGCAAATCAACGATAAGGAACTTCTATTCGATTGTGGCGAGGCGCTTACCCAAATTGGACATCTGCAAGAAGCAGCCAATTTGATGGAAAAGGCCGAAAATTGGGACAAGGCTTGTAACTTGTACGTTCAATTGAAGGCATGGTCCAAGGTGCAAATGATTTTACCTCATGTAACAAGCACTAAATTACACGCCGCCTACGCACAAGCAAAAGAAAAAGAAGGAAACTTCAATGAGGCTATAAAAAGCTACACAGAAGCTGGCGATTTGGACAGTGTCGTTCGTGTCTACTTGGACCATTTGTCTGATCCACATAGCGCTTCAGAAATTGTATTGGAATCTCGTTCCGTTGAGAGTTCGAAAATGTTAGCCAAATTTTATCAACAAATTGGCGACTACGATCAAGCGTTACAGTTCCTTATATTATGCGGCTGCGTATCGGATGCTTTCGCTCTGGCTCAGCGACATAATAAGCTGAGGAGATATGGGGAATTGTTGGATACGTCAGACAACGCTCAACCATCCGACTATTTGGCTGTAGCGCAGTATTTCGAACAGGAAAAATATACGTTGCTGGCGGGAAAGTATTATTTCCTAGCAAAAGAATTTCAGAAGGTAAGAAAAAAATTATTTATTTTAGTCAGGGGCATGACAGTCTTTTGTTCTGATCTTTGCAAGTATTATTCAACGTGAAGTCAAAGCTAGCTGTAGTTGCGATTGAAGCTAACTTCCCCTGAATTCCCGACCCTATTCCTAAAAAAAGGAAGCTACCTCCCACCCAGATCAGTGTCTTATTGTTCGAACATTTCAAAAAGTTCATTCCAAAGATACATGTTGAAGACTGCCGTAATGACTTTTCCTCACCTGAAGACATATTCTCAGATCTTCCCAGACGATCGTGGGTCTGAGAACTGCTTATAAGGTGAAGAAGAAAACCTTTATTAATAAAAGTAACGCGTTGAACTATCATAACCATCGCGCGATAATTGAACTATCACGCGATAGTTGAACTATCGTAACTATCGCGCGACAATTGAACTATCACGCGATAGTTGAACTATCATAACTATCGCGCGATAGTAGAACTATCGTTACTATCGCGCGATACTTGAACTATCGTAACTATCACACGATACTTGAACTATCACAACTATCGCGCGATACTTGAACTATCACAACTATCGCGCGATACTTGAACTATCACAACTATCGCACGATGGTTGAAATATCGTAACTATCACAACTATCGCGCGATACTCCAACTATCACAACTATCGCGCAATAGTTGAATTATCGTAACTATCGCGCGATAGTTGAATTATCGTAACTATCGCGCGATAGTTGAATTATCGTAACTATCGAGCGATAGTTGAACCATCGTAGCTATCGAGCGATAGTTGAACTGTCGTAACTATCGCGCGATGATTGAACTATCACAACTATCGTAACTATCACGCGATAGTTGAACTATCGTAATTGTCGCGCGAAATTGAACTATCGTAACTATCGCTCGATGGTTGAACTATCGTAACTATCACGCGATAGTTGAACCATCGTAACTGTCGCGCGATAGTTGAACTATCATAACGAAGGAGAGGCTGAAAGAAGTTCAGCGGCTGGTATGTGTGTGTGCTACTGGTGCCATGAAGACGACGCCAACAGCGGCCCTGGAAGTTCTACTAGCGGTGCCACCTGCAGATATAGTAATGAAGGCGAAAGCCTTCGCTATAGCGCACAGGTTGACGCAAAACGGATTGTGGACTTCACGATTCTGCACCGGACAAGGTCAAAAGTATGATTTCTGATCTCATTTTTGACATGTCACGAGAATTTAAATTTAAATTTTTGCGTGTAAAAACTGAGTATTGAAAAATTATTCCGCTGATGGTTCCGGCATTTGTAACGCAATTTTTTTAACAAAACGTAATTTTGTTTTAAAAAAAGCGCTGTAATTTTTTCAGGAAATCAGAACTTTGAACACAATGTTCCATTCAAACAAACTTCTGCGTATTGTCAGCGTATTGTCAAGCGATATTATTAATTTTGGAAGCAGACTTACGGACTGCGTCACACTCTACCTTTAAAGAGGGTTTTTTTTTTGTGACATCAGTCGTTTTGGAAGTTTTCACTTGTTGAAAAAATTTCTATTTTTTAAAAAAAAATTTTCTCCGAAAAAAAATTGTCTTCGAAACAAATTTTCTCCAAAAAAATTGTCTTCGAAAAAAAATTGACTCCGAAAAAAAAACCTTTTCTCCAAAACAAACTTTTTTCAAAAAAGTTTTGCCTTAAAAAAAATTTTCTCCGAAAAAAAAATGTCTCCAAAAAAAATTTTTCCCTAAAAAACTTTCTCTGAAAAAAAATTTTTCTCCAAACAACTTTTCTCGAAATAATTTTTCCCAAAAAAAAATTTTGCTCTAAAAAAATTTTCTACAAAAAAATTTTTCTACAAAAAAATTTTTCTCCAAAAATAATTTTTCTCCAAAAAAAATATTTTTCTCCAAAAAAATTTTCTTTCCGAAAAAAATTGTTAATTTGTTCACACTTCCCACATCATCCCACATACCTCTCACATCATCCCTCACACTTTTCACATCATTCCACACACTTTCGACATCACTACACACACTTCGCACATCACTCCACACACTTCGCACATCACTCCACACACTTCCCACATCATCCCACACACTTCCCACATCATCCCATACACTTCCCACATTATTTCACATCATTTTCGGTCACTTCAAAAAAACATTTTCACATTTCACACATTTCGCACATCATTCCACACACTTCCCACATCATCCCACACACTTCTCACATCACTCCACACACTTCCCACATCATCCCACACACTTCCCATATCACTCCACACACTTTCGACATCACTACACACACTTCGCACATCACTCCACACACTTCGCACATCACTCCACACACTTCCCACATCATCCCACACACTTCCCACATCATCCCATACACTTCCCACATTATTTCACATCATTTTCGGTCACTTCAAAAAAACATTTTTCTCATAGTCGCTCTACGGCAGCGTAGCTCATTTCGGACCACTTTGACCGACTCCTGGCATCGAACCCCCCAACCGATTTCCACAAGACCGGTTCCGTTGGCTTCGTGAGATGGATAATTTTCATTTGATACGCATGATTTCCGGGCAAGAGGGGGCTCAAACTCTTCGTCTACTTATTGAGTACACACCTGAAAAGTTTCAGGAAAATTCGCTCAATCGTCTGAAAGAAAAACGATTTTGGGTTATTCCATGCAAAACATTTCTTCAAATATTCCACCGCTCAGGTCGGATTTTTTAGGAAAAAGGTTTCGGAGTAGGTTCAAGGAATCGAATAAGTGATGACCACTGACCACTTGAATTCGACTTTCATACAACCTGGTCGAAGAATTCGCAAATTGACTCTGACGACCCTGTGTTTTTGTGTTTTGTGTTTTTGACTGACAAAAAATTGTTTTCTAGTCTCTGAAATTCCTTCTCAAAGCGTCAACGTTCAGCAACGACGAAAACAGTGCACTCTCGCTTGCCATTGATTGTGTGGCTACATCGAACGATGATCGGTTGGCCAATCAATTAATCGAATTTCTATTGGGAGAAACGGATGGATCGCCAAAGGTAATTTTTTGTTTAGTTTTTTAACTTTTTTTACTAATTTTTTCGTTTAAGGATCCCAAGTACTTATTTCGACTGTACATGGCCCGAAAGTATTTCAAAGATGCGGCTAAGACCGCCGTTATTATTGGAAGCCAAGAGCAGATATCTGGCAACTATAGAAGTGCTCACGACTTGCTATTCTCCATGTACCAGGTTCATACAAAGAAAAATCAACCGAAAGTCACCAAGTTTCCCATTTCCTACTTTTTTTTTGCGATTTTTAGGAATTGAGACGAAATAATTTGAGCGTTGCATCTGATCTGAAAAATAATTTGGCGCTACTTCATCGATATACCTTGGTGAGAGTTCACGTTAAAATCGGCAACCATTTGCTGGCGGCAAAGTTGTTGGTTCAAGTAGCGTCGAACATTTCTCAATTTCCGACTCGTAAGTCAATCGTCTAACGAAAGAGGGCGCTTCATATCTCGCAATTTTTGCAGATGTCGTACCGATCCTAACTTCTACAGTCATTGAATGCCATCGTGCTGGCTTGCAAAAGTCAGCATTTACTTACGCAGCCATGTTAATGCGACCTGAATACCGCAGTCAAATCGATTCGAAATACATAAAGAAAATCGAAGCGATTGTGCGTAAAGCTCCTCGAAGTATAAAGGATGTCGAAGATGATTTCCAACAAGAGTCTACACCATGTCCGGTATGTGATGCGAATCTACCGTCAATGGAAGTGGCGTGCTATCAGTGCAAAACCGATTTGCCAATATGCATTGCCACTGGTCAACACATTGCAAGGGAGAATTTGGCAGCGTGTCCGGAATGTGATTTTCCGTGCTTTAAAAGCGAAATGTCTAAGTAAGAAATAATTTCGAATTGAAAAGAACGAAATGAAAAACGTTGTTCTATTTCAGAATTTTAGACTCAACCAATCAATGTCCCATGTGCGCGGAAATAGTGGATTCCAACCGTTTGAATGATGTAGAAAATGTGGCGTCTTATTTATCCGGGTTTTCTTAGATAAAGCTCTTGGTAAGCTTTTTTTTACGGTTCCTGGGAAATAGAAGATTCCAGGAGACTTTAGGACAGCAAGGAATTATAATCTCTCGGGTAATTGAAAAAAAAATTTCCCACAATTTTTTGTTTCCTTGGGAATTACAATTCTTGTGGGATTTTTTTTCTCAAAGTATTGTGATTCCTGGAGGTGGAGAACAACTTTTACTGAGCGATTGTCATTTCTGAGAAATTATGACTCCTGTGTAGTGTAGTAATGTCCAGCTATGTTGAACAAATATGTGAACATAATTCAGTGGACAGGCGTATTTACTATAGATTTTTAATGTCTTCTAACTATTCCGTCCATTCAAAACCAAAAAAGAGGAAGAAAATAAATAAATGAACATTAAGATACAAAACTTATTTTTAGTTTTTTTTATCCGTAACGTACAAACCGAAAGTAGCTCTCTCGTTTCCCTCCACGCCAGAGTGTCCTGGAACCCAGACCAGCTTTACCTGATTTCTCAGTTCAACCCGGTTCAGGGTCTCCTTCAACTCTTTCACCAGCTTGGACAGGCGACATGAGCGCCCCAATCAAAGCCTCACTGTCGGAACAGACTGTGACATTTCTTCCACATGCCTCTGTTGGGATTGCCTCCTGCACTCTTATCAGTGCCGCAAACGTCTCAGCCTGAGTCACGTTGGCTAACCTTCCTAGGTGATACCACCTTTCAACAACCTGCCCTGGAGAAAATACCCCGGCTCCCGCGCCTTCCGAAGTTTTAGAGCCGTCAGTGAAGCTCACAACTTCTTCATCCGATATGTGACTTGGCCAGCCTTCCAGTCATTCCGACCTGCTGGGCACGACAGTCTCAAACCGCCTCACAAAGTCTGTCTCCGGTCTCATTCGGTCCCTAGGCATCTCAAAGACCTCATTAGTGATGACCTTCTTGATTTTCCCATGGCCATAAGTGAAATTCAGAGTCCAAAGATCATTCTGTGATAACCTATCTGCCGTAGCAAAGGCTTTCGCCTTTGATTCCACGAAGACCGGTGGCAGGTTAATCAACGTCTCAATGGCCGCGGTAACACAAATGCACACCAGCCTTTGAATTCAATCTCGTTCAGCTCTTTCCTCGCACTCACTATGTCGAGTCTGGGCCACCACAAAACGCAGCCGTGACTCATCATAGGCCTTATGTCTACTCTATAAATTCACAGTATAGCCTTGGACGGTAGACCCCAGTTCCTCCCAAAGGAGTTCCTGCATATCCAGAAAGCTGCTATAGCCTCCTGTGCCTTGTCCTTGACATGCTCGATCCAATTTAACTTGTGATCGAGAATAACTCCCAGATATTTCACCTTCTTTCCAGGGACGATGTCTTTATCTTCAGTTCACCTACAAGTTCTTGACCCGACGTTCTCTTTCTAAAGAGAACTATGTCCGTCTTGTCCGGGTTAACTCTAAGGCCGTTGATCCGACACCATTCCTCAACTTCTTTCAGCGAGTACCTCATCCTATCGCCCAGCGTGCTCTCGAACTTACCTCTGATCAGAATTGTCAAATCGTCCGAGTACCCTAGGGCGAAAATCCTCTCGTCGTTCAGCCTCCTGATGAGGGAGTCCACGGCCATGCACCACAGCAAAGGAGATAATATTACCCCCTGAGGGCCCAGAAACTAGACTTGTGGCCACATACAGTTGCCTCAACTGCCCTGCTCCTGCACTGATCCACCTTGTCACCATCTGTCCTACTCCCCTACTTTCTAGGGCTCGGAGGATGATCTCGAAGTTGGTATTATCAGTGGACATCTCGGAAGAATATCATCTCTGATGTAGAAATCTATTAGTCTTTCTAACGTTTTTTGTACGAAAGACGTAAGACTAATGGGCCTGAAGTCCTTAGCCTCACAGTGGGAGGATTTACCCGGTTTTGGTATAAATGTTACCTTAACCGTTTCCCACGCCACTGGTATATTACCAATAGCCAACGAGCCACGTAGGGCTCCACAGAGCGGTTCCAATAGGATTTATCCACTCTCTTTCAGAAGAGCAGGAAATATCCCGTCGTTACCCGCGGACTTGAATGGCCTAAATCTTCCAATGGCCCATCTCACCTTGTCTACAGTGACAATTCTGCTGGCTAGAACCCAGTCCTCATCTGATGGTGAGTATGGAACTGGTTCCCCGGCGTCGCTTTTCTCGTCCTTGCAGCCCGGAAAATGGTTCTCTAAAATGGATCGCTGACGTTAGATGAATAGCAGGTTACCGACCCCCTAGATAATATTGATACGACGAAAGGCGACGGCCCTGATAATGATTATATATCGACTCTCTTCTTGAAAAATTGTCCCTTCGGACTGCTGTCGTCTTTGCTTCGCATTTTTAATTTGTCTCTGGAAAGTCGATTTCCTAATCGCTGGAAGGAGTCATATGTCGTTCCGATTTTCAAAAAAGGGTCGAAGGCTGACAGTGAATGCTATCGGGGAGTAGCGATACTGCCTACGTTCGGTAAATTGTTTGAGTACACTATGTGTAAGGTTTTGAGCGCAAAGTTCAGGAAAGTCATCTCATTATCTCAACATGGGTTTATGAAGATGCGCTCTACGTCTACGAATCTTTTGGAGTTCGTCAATGAGGCGATACGTGTGGTAGAGAGAGTTCACCAAGTCGACGTAGTTTACACTGACAGCATTCGATAAGGTACGTCACGATCTGTTGATTTCTAAGCTGAGAGAAATTGGTGTTCACTCATCGATGTTGCAGTGGATACGATCGTATCTGAGTGGGCGCAGTCAATATGCCAATCTGATGAAATGGAAGTCGCCACCGTATGGAGTTACGTATGGAGTGCCTCAAGGCAGCCACCTTGGTCCATTTTTGTTTCTTATATTTTTTAACGACGTGACGAAGGTCATCAGGTGCTTGCTCTTCGCTGATGATTTGAATGTATACCGTGCGGTCAGTTCGATCAGTGATAGTCTAGCTTTACATCGTGATGTCTTAGCGCTCCACGCGTGGTGCGTTCGAAATTCCTTGTCATTGAATGTCGGCAAATGTAAGACGATGTCCTTTTACAGGGTGCACAGTCCAGTTAGATTTCAGTATTGGATTGACGGTGCCGTTATTGAGCGTGTAACGGAATTTCGGGATCTCGGAGTGATGTTTACCGAGAATCTATCGTTCAACAGGCACGTTGACAATGTAATAGCGAAGTCCTACTCGCTGCTCGGTATTGTTAAGAGGATATGTCGGGAGTTTCGACATGTTGAAGCTCTTAAAAGTGTCTTTTTCGCGCATGTCCGATCTCACCTGGAGTACGACTCGGTTGTGTGGTCGCCGTATTATCAAAATTAAAGCGACAAGATCGAGTCGATCCAGAAATTTTTTTTTTGATACATGCGCTGAGACGATCTGTGAGGAGAGATTCGCAGTATTTAGCGTCTACCGTGTTTACCGTTTTATGTTAGCAGTTTAGCAGTTGTCAATCCATTGCAATGGAAAGTCTGTCACGGAGGAGAATGAACTTGTTGGCCATGATTGTTTTTGAAATTTTGAACGGTCATATCAACGTACCCAGTCTACGTGCGAGACTCTCGGTGAACGAGATGTCGAGATCGTTGAGGAGCACTAGGTATCTTGTGCTTGAGAGCCATCGGTCAAATTATGGTCTGTTCGAACCGATGAATTACATTTCGAGGACTTTTAATGTGTTTGCGCATATGTACACGCCATCCACGAGTCGTTTCGCTTTCAGATATCTAGTGAAATCCTATGTTATTACAGACGAAGTTATGAGAAGAAACGGATTTTTGATTTTAACCGAGTGAGTCTTTTAAACTAATTTGTGTACTTTTCTATTATTTGCATGTAATGATGTTGACGCCGTGTATGATATTCGAACTTGACGATGGCATCGCTGGCCCGAATCCAATTATTATTGACACACGCTGGTTGAAGCAGGCGTATGAAAGCTCCGACGGATTTACTGGGCCGACATATTGCCTTCAGTTTTGCTTCAATATGACATATATAGCCAGTTAGCAAATTTTGCCATTGGTTTTTCCAATAAATAAATAAATAATGTCGTCGAAGACCCTCCCGAAGTACGGCAATTGTAGAAGTGGATATATTCGGGGATTAGGACATTTTTCCCTAAAACCCTGAAACACGTGTTCTGTAAAACTTTATTCTCTGCACCTTTGATTTTGGAAACAACCTCCTAACTCTCATAGTTCTAGAGATATGAGTCGTCCCTCCCAATTCTAGAAGCGATCATATCCCAGGATAGGGTCGTTTTTCCCTAAAACCGTGAAATACGTGTTCTGTGAAATTTTATTCTTTGCAACTTTGTTTTTGGAAGGAGTTTTCTAAGTCTCACGTTTCAAGAGATATGGGTCATCCCTCCCAATTCAAAAGGGGGTAATATCCCAGGATTAAGCAATTTTTCCCTAAAACCTTGAAACACTTGTTCTCTAAAATTTTATTCTATACAACTTCGCCTTAGGAAGCAACTTTCTAACTCTCATAGTTCTCGAGATATGGGTCATCTCTCCCAATTCTAGAAGTGGCCGTATCTTTGGATTGTGCCATATTTCCCCGAAACCCTGAGAAACGTGTTCGCTAAAATTTGATTCTCTACAACTTCGCCTTCGAAAGCAATTTTCTAACTCTCATAGTTCTGGAGATATGGGTCATCCCTCCCAATCTTAGAAGTGGTCATATCACAAGGATTGGGCCATATTTTCCCAAAACCCTCAGACACGTGTTCGCAAAAATTCGAATATCTACAACTTTGTCTTTGAAAGCAACTTTCTACCTCTCACAGTTCTAGAGATATGAGTCTTCCCACCCAATTCTAGAAGTGGTCATATCTCAGGATTGGGCAACTTTCCCGCAAAAACCTGAAACACGTTTACTCTAAAATTTCATTCTCTACAAATTTGCCTTTGGAAGCAACTTTCTAACTCTATAGTTCTAGAGATATGGGGCATCCCACCCAGTTCTAGAAGCGGCCATATCACTGGATTGGGTCATCTTTTCCTAAAACCCTGAAACACCTGTTCTCTAAAATTCTCTACAACCTTACCATTGACAGTAAATCTCCATACTGCATAGTTAAGCAAATATAGACGAAAAACCACCTGCGAAAAACAACCGACTGACATTCGATTGGCTCTCATATCGGACTTACATTCGATCTTATAGCAATCGGTTCAATCCGCTCAATCTTATTGGACGTTACATTTAAGTGATAATCTTCATCCAATTCACTCGACATTTTGTAGGCTGGGAAGAAGACAGACATCGGCGCAGACACTTCTCTAACGAAGCAGAACAATGTCAAAACAAAAAAACGCAAAACATTTTAGTCTGCTTTTCTATTTCGTGCGAGGAAGTCGTCCTGGTGATTTTCTATAAAAGTTGATAACGAATTGTTACTTTTTCTTTTTGCTTGATGATAACGATTGAAAGGTGTGTTGCATGTAAATATTGTGCTAATCTTGAAGCCAAACATCAGTGCGAACATCGGTCGGTGTGTGCGGTGTGTTCTATTAATGTAATAGACTTTTGTCTGCTGTTTTTATTTTTTATTCTTTTCTTCTGGTGTGTTGCGTATTATCATGTTTATTTTATACATTTTACCCTAGAACATGCAACTAACATGCCAATACAAAAATAATGTGATACCTTGGTGAATGAAATGATGATGTCTAATTATGTGATGCTACAGAGAGAATAATTTGTTTATTTGGATATCAGTGAATGGAATTTCGGGTAAGTTTGTTGTTTTAAATATTTGTTTACCGCGATATTAATGCGTGACAATGGAAATATTTACTTCAATATTTACACAAACGCATACAGTGCGCGGTGTGTCCGCGATTGATGTATTTGTTGTTAAATGTTGTCGGATGTTCCAGCCACTAAATATGGTGCGAAAATCTTTTCGGTATTTTGTTTCAATATTCGCACTATTTTTATGTTGATGTTCGCTCTAATAACAAATCAATAACATTCAATTAATAGAGAAAGGATGATCCGTTAACCAGTCGTAAACAATTTTACTTGCGATAATTTATTTATGTGAACGTATGGTAGTTCTGGACGTTCTGGACTTACTCATTAGTTAAGTTGTGAATCACATTTTCATGTTTCGATTCAAAAAGTGTTACGTTCTGTTGATAACGAATAGAAAATGTGTTTACTAGCCTGTTATAATGTGACTTTATGTCGTCTGAAATAATTGATCAAAAATGTAATGGATTTTCTGTGTAATGGAAAAGGAAGGAAAGGCCAACAATTCAGACAATTTGTTGTAAATATTTATTAAATTCTTTGCATTTAAGTTGGAAGTATGTCTTGGTGTTTTTGACTCTTACTTTTTTCTTCGTACACAAAATCTCCTACTCCAAAGATGTTACAATTTTCTCAGACAATCAAAACATCAAAGGACGTTGACAATATTTTTGCGCCGAACTTTGAGATTTGCCCGCAACATAAGCTTTTTTGGACTTTCGATTCGCTAGTCTGAAAATTGTTTAATTTCTACGAGCACTGCTTTGGAAAGAGTTAAATAGAATTCGTAAAGAAATTAATCGTATGCATCGAATGTGTGGTAGTGCTATTTATTTTTTTTTTATTTATTATTTAAGCGGGCGCGATGAATCAAAGTAAACGCGTGATAGAATTTTTGCAAATCTGAAAACATTAGAGAGAACTTCGAATAGAGAATTTCTCAATTACGACAGTAAAGCAGGTTCCATTAGCCTTTCTATCGATAATCGTATGGTCAGTTTTTGTCGACGCTATCCACAACAGGCAGCCCAATCCCATCCCTATATATATGTGGTCACTATAGATTTTGTCACACTGTGTACGTACACAGAGGATAATTCCCTGCAGATGTTTTCCCTTCCCCAACTATCATGCTCGGAGCCCCAAAAAAAACATCCACAAACCCAAAAATCTTTGGGACAAGACACGATGTATAGGCGAACTTTGGAGTTTCCCCCCCCCCCCCTGCCCCCTTCCCCCTCCAAATCATTTTTTAAAAAAACTACTTCCTTATCTGATTCCAACGCACTTTAGATCATCAAAATCTGTTGAGAACGAGCCGAGATATCGCCAATCAAAGATGACCAATTTCCATATAAAAAGAGTTCGGTCCCAAATGGAAAATTCAGCCGGTGGCTACCCCCAAAAAAATCTTGGAACTGAGTTATTGGCCTTCAAAGTTTTCATACAACCCCCATATATGAAAATCCACCGACGGGAGCACGTCTTCGGCTATATCTCGGCGGTGAATGGGGTATCAAATGAAAGGTATCGTTCTCACGAAGCCAACAGAACTGGTCTTGTGGAAATCGGTTGGAGGTTCGTTGCGACTATGAGAAAAAAAATTTTTTGAAGTGACCGAAAATGATGTGTAATGATGTGGAAAGTGCGTAGGATGATGTGGAAAGTGCGTAGGATGATGTGGGAAGTGTGTGGGATGATGTGAGAAGTGTGTGGGATGATGTGGGAAGTGTGTGGAATGAAGCGGAAAATGTGTAGAATGAAGTATGAAGTGTGTCTGATTATGCGGAAAGTGTATGGGATGATGTGGGATAATGTGGGAAGTGTGTGCTATGAAGTGGGAAGTGTGTGGGATGATGTGGGAAGTGTGTGGGATGATGTGGGAAGTGTGTGGGAGGATGTGGGAAGTGTGTGGAATAATGTGGGAAGTGTGTGGGATGATGCCAACGAAACTTTTTTTCTGAGAACATTTTTTTCGGAGACAATTTTTTTACGAAGACAATTTTTTCGGAGAAAATTTTTTACGAAGACAAATTTTTCAAGAAATAGAAATTTTTTCAACAACTGAAAACTTCCAAAACGACTGATATCACAACAAAAGCCTCTTTAAAGGTAGATTGTGACGTAGTCCGTAAGTCTGCTTCCAAAATTAATGATATCGCTTGAGGTGACGCTATCGCTGATAATACGCAGAAGTTTATTTGAATGGAAACTTGAGTTCAAAGTTTTAATTTCCTGAAAAAATTACAGCTCTTTTTCGTTGTGTTAAAAAAATTGCGTCACAAATGCCGGACCCAACGACACGAAATAATTTTTCTGTACTTTCAGTTTTTGCGCTGCAAAAATTTGACTTTTGTTTCTTATTGCATAGATTGTTTAATGTAAATTAAATTTTTGCGTGTAAAAACTGAGTGTTGAAAAATTATTCCGCTGGTGGGTCCGGCATTTGTGACGCAATTTTTTTAACACAACGTAATTTTGTTTTGAAAACAGCGCTGTAATTTTTCAGGAAATTAAAACTTTGAACCCAAGTTTCTATTCAAACAAACTTCTGCGTATTATCAGCGATAGCGTCACCTCAAGCGATATCATTAATTTTGGAAGCAGACTCACGAACTGCGTCACACTCTACCTTTTAAGAGGTTTTTGTTGTGATTCTTAACAGTTAGACCGTGATGAAAAGTTAATTGATCATCAAAGGGTTTGCTGTTCCTTGTGTCTATCCATTTTATAATAAAAATGAGCGTGAAAGGCGTGAAGTCGTTAGTGTTGCAATAATCGCAAGAACAATAATGTCACTAGGTTTGTTGGTGTTCGACATTACTATTATGAAGTATATAAGAGACATGCACAAACTAACACTAGTGCAAGTACTCGTGTACGTATACGTCTTCCACATAGTTCAACAATAGCACAAATCTACTCGTCACTCTAACAGAAGACAACAAAAATGAAAAATCACACTGAAATTCCATTTTAATGGAAACAATTACATCAGTTGGTCGTGAGAGCGAAGTACTGGTGATTACTCGATGAATCATCGGTGATTACTCGATGAATCTTCGGTAATTTCTCGATGAATCATCGGTTATTCTCCGGTGAATCATTGATGATTTCCCTTTGAGTCATCGGTGATTTTCTGATGAATTATCAGTGATTCACCGGTAAATCATAGGTAATTTCCCTGTGAACCGTAGGTTATTTTCCTGTGAATCATAGGTGATTTCCCTGTGATTCATCGGTGATTCCCCTCTGAATCATCGGTGACTACGCTCTGAATAATCGGTGATTCCCCTCTGAATCATCGGTGATTACCATGTCAATCATAGGTGATTTCCTGATGAATTATCGGTGATTCCCATGTCAGTCATCGGTGATTTCCTTATGAATTATCGGTGATTCCCCGGTGAGTCATCGGTGATTACTGGGTGAATCGTCGGTTATTCTCCGGTGAATCATAGGTGATTTCCTTGTGAATCATCGGTGATTCCCCTCTGAGCCATCGGTGATTCCCCTCTGAATCGTCGGTGACTACCCTCTGAATCATCGGTGATTCCTCGGTGAATCATCGGTGATTCCCCGGTGAAGGGTGCACAGATAAATACAAAAAAATTTGTAAAAATAAAATTAAAAAACAAAATTTGAAAAAAAAAACATTTTTAAATAAAAAAGCTCGTTTTTATTGGTGAATTGCAAAACGTTGTTTGATACACGTTACGTATGCTGGTAGCTTAATGCACATCTAGTGCGTTCAACGACCTTCATACGTAACTCGTGAAAATATCAAAAATTGTTTGAGGTCCTGTTGAACTGCGTTTTCCAATCCTCTTTTGCACACTGTTTTCTTGAATTTAACTTTAGTTTCTCGTGCCAACTGTATTTGTCTATGTTTTGAAATAACATCGGTTTCATTTGATTCGAGAACTCACCTTGACCTCAACTGTTCTAGCTAAGGCTTACGACAGGCCAGGTCAGGTCGATCTGATGGTAAAATTGAGTTTGACCTGTCCTGATCTGAATTTTCAGGTCATAACCTGAAATGAGCTGATACGACCTGATGACCTGAAGTTGAATTTTGTTCTAAAATTAGAATGTTAGTGAATTAGGAAAGCAAAAATCAGGAATCAAGAAATCAGGAACCAAAAATCAGGAATCGAAAATCAGGAGCCTAAAATAAGGAAAAACAAAAATAAGGATAAACAAAAATTAGGAATGAATTAAATTAGGAAAAACCAAAATTAGGAATCAAGAAATTAGGAACCAAAATAAGGAAAAACATACATCACGAAACACCAAATTTAGGAAAATCCAAAATTAGGAAAAACGAAAATATGAAGGAAATAAATGTCCACCTTGAATGTCCACCTGAATTAGGCAAGCAAAAATCAGGAATCAGTAAAATTAGGAAAAACGAAAATCAGGAAAGAAATAAATCAGGAAAAACATCAAAGTTTTTAATTCCTAAAGAGGTCGCAATCTTATTTTTGGAATGTAGGGGGCTCTGCCCCCTAAGCCCCCGCGCCTGCGGCGAACTACTAACGTCCTGCAGGCTGCCTTCCGTGCATGGGGCTCTGACCCCGCTAAGACTAGTCACGAGTACACTATATCTATTGTTTCGACGCTCATCACTGATGTGATGTTTCTTTTGGTAAGAATCGAGATTCGTAAATGAAACAATGTTTCTTGTGGTAAGAGGGGGCTCGGATATGGCAAAGGCTCGCAAAATGCGTTTTACCATAACTGATATTAAAGATTTTTTACATTTTTATTTTCATGCTGAAATCATTTCAGGTCAACCTGAAAATTTTCAGGTTTTGCTCACAGGTCATATCAGGTTTCAGGTCAGTTTTGACCTGACCTGAAATTTTCAGGTTGACCTGACCCGATAGTAAGCCTTAGTACTAGCTATGAGGAGAAGGGCATCTGACTTTATTTGACAAAGACATCTATTTGTCCAGAATTTTCTTAATAGACGCTCATTTCTCGGACATATAAGTCAATTGAATATTTCAGTGAACGTGACCCACAAGAAGATTGGGATATCTTCACACAATGCTCCCTTCAGTTTGAACTAAACCGGTTCGATATTTTATAGTGCGTAGTGTCTGTTCAATTCATTTCATGAGACCTTTGTAGACACGGTGATTCAAAGAGACACATGCGTTGACCACACATATACGTTTCTTAATTGTATTCGTAAGTCATAAAAGTGTTACAAAAATTCATTAAAATTTATTACTCACATTCTTTACCGAAATTGGCACTAGAAACGAATGGAGTAGAAAAAAAAATAAATTCTTGAATATGGTAATTGGTGGACATTGTCAAGGCTAGCTAATTTCGTTGCTGTTGTAGAAGAAGATGAATTTATTCTACGACAAAACACATTAGACTTTTTCCATAGTTGTGTTATAAAAGCGAAAGAAGAGTTATCATGGCTAACCACGCTATTTGAATTATAAATGGAATTTTTGTTCAGTTTAATTTCCTGTAAAAAGAGAAAGACAATCAAATCATTTCAGGTCATTGTTCAGGTTCAACAATTAGATTAAAAGCATAACATGTGGCATTCACCGTAGTCTTCGAAGCTGCTACAATAGACACTCTTAACTCTTTTAAATGAAAAACTTTCTTGATTTCCTAATGCATTTTTCTACAGTTTATTAATTGATGACCTCAGATAATTCATCATTGTATAAAACCATTTTAATTTCCTATTACTGTTCTTAACCATGATATTTAGCTCTTAGTTTTTCGCATCAATGATTGAAAACACTATACATCCTTAATTGCTCTTTTTTCACCTATGTATCGTCGCTTTTATGTTTGCTTTACGGCCCGACGAGGTCATAATGGTCGATAATTAACATATTATGATTATATCACACTTTCTGTAGTTTGGTAATGTCTTAGTCTTTGTGTTTGTTTTTCAATAAACAAAACACTTAACTGAAAACTGGTGCATTGTTTGGGAAACAATATTCTTCTGTGCATTTCCGAGAAATTTTTAGACCAGTACGAAGTATGGGGCTCATGTTTCTACCACGATGTTTGTAATCAGGCGTATTTCGTTATTTTGTGGACGTGTTATTTTGGGGTCTTAGGCCTTCGTAGGAAAAATCTGCAAAAAAAGCTTCTCCTTCCGTCTGCTTGGGGAAATTTTCAAAATCTGAACCCAGGGTTACGGATGTAAAAGAGGTCAAGAACGTGGTTTTTTAAGGGTAAGTGAAACTATCTTCTCGAAATGGTCCCGGAAACTACTTTTTTCAGGCTTTAAATGAAAGTCATGGACTTCAGTAAACTTACGAAAAGTGGGAAGTGTGTGGTATGAAGTTGGAAGTGTGTGGAATGAAATGGGAAGTGTGGGTCTGTGAATGAGCTCTCGCTGTTTATTTTTAGATGGCTTCAGATAAAATTATAGCTGGCTACTGTCAGTCAAACTAAATTTTTTTACAACTATGATTATTGTCAATAAAATTCAGTAAACAATATAACACGTTTCTTAGCAGAACATACATTTTTCCTTCATTAAAAATTTTGTTTCAAGAAAGGTTCATTTGTACTTTTTGTACTTTTTTAAAATAAAGAAGAGTGCGGCTAAAGCTCATCGATTACTTGTAGAAGCTTATGGTGAACATGCTCTATCAGAAACAATATGCAGACACTGGTTTCGACGCTTCAAAAGTGCTGATTTTGATGTTGAAGACTGAGAGCGTTCAGGTGGTCCAAAAAAATTTGAAGATGAACAATAGACGACGTTACTCGATGAGGTCTCATTTCAAACGCAAGAAGATCTTGCAAAATCATTAGGAGTTGATCGAACAACAGTTTCCAAACGTCTGAAAGCAATTGGAATGATTCAAAAGATGTCATATTGGGTGCCACAAGAATTGAAAGAAAGAGACGTTGAAAGAACGAAACCACTCGTGAATTATTGCTTCAAAGACATAACAGAAAGAAATTTTTGCACGGAATTGTGACTGGTGATGAAAAGTGAATCTATTACGAGAATCCCAAACGATTAAAAGCTTGGGTAAGGCCAGGTGAGCCAGGTCCATCGCAACCAAAACGAAATATTTACTGTTCGAAGAGAATGCTGTGCATCTGGTGGGATATGAAAGGTGTGGTGTATTATGAGCTTCTGAAACCTGGTGAAACAATTAATGGGGAACGCTATCGACAACATTTAATGCGCTTGAAGCGAGCTCTGACCGAAAAACGACCAGAATGGACCGATAGACATGACAAATTAATTTTTCTACATGACAACGCTCGTCCACATATCGCAAAAGTTGTGCAGAACTATTTAAATGGAACGAACTGGGAAGTTCTACCCCACCCGCCATATTCGCCAGACATTGCCCCTTCTGATTACTACTTATTCGATTGCATGAATAACGATTTTATGGGACGTCGGTTCACTTCTTTCGAGGATATCGAATTGGTCTGATTGGTTTGCCTCAAAAAATGAGGAATTCTCCGAGACGGAATCCGTAAATTACCTAAAAAATGGGAAAAAGTAGTGGCTAGCGATGGACAATATTTTCATTAATGTATTCATTCATTTTGTTATTGAAATGAACGCTTAAAAACAGCAAAAAAACAGCGAGAACTCATTCACAGACCAAATAGATGAAGTGGGAAGTGTGTGGGATGAAGTGCCAACTTGTGTGAGATGAAGTGTAAGTGTGTGGGATGAAGCGAAAACACCACACTTCATCCCACAAACTTCCAACTCCATCCTACACACTTCTCACTTACATAAATTAAGTCTTTGACGGCACCAAACTAAAAAATTAGGTTTAGTCTGAAGGCAATCTGAAAAAAAATCTGATATGATCTGAATCTGAAAAGTCAAGATATGAAATGTTCAGATCAGATTAGATAATTAATTAAAGTAATCTGAACCGATGTGAAAATTCAGTTAATCCTTTTTTCAGATTCAGATCAGATAAAAACAATATTTTCCGAACCCTAGTCCGAGGCATCTCCCTAGGTAGAGGGATTTAGTGGGAAGTCGCTTCGAAAATCCTAGTCACTGACGTAAGCTCTTGTTTTGCTGATATAAAGACTAGACCGTTGAATCAGGTGCCTTGATGCAATCCACACCTTGAACGAATTACTTTTTCAACTTTCATAACATAGGAAATCACATCATCTTTTGATTCGTAAATTGATTTTTCCGTATGAGCAAAAAAGAGTGTATTGGTGTGTGTTCCCATTACAAGGTAGCGAAAGCTTACTTTCGCTGCATGTGCACCAAAACACTCTCGCATATACAAAAACAGTAGATTACAGTGGACGGTGCGGAAATAAAGCATTACATGAGGGGTCAGTTTTGTGAAATGAGTCAAACTCAAGAGGGTTAGTTGAACCTTTGATTAAAAGAATAAAGATTCTACGCTGTATTAATGAGGTCAAGAGGGTGTCTTTGAGCAAAAAGCTTTAAAAACTGTTTTTTGACGAGTGTAGAGTTTGTATCCCGAGCCGAAGGCGAGCTATACAACTGCACGAGCCGAAAACAGTTTTTAAGGTGAGTTGTATAAAAATACACGAATGAGTTTGCGAGTGTCACGAAATGATCCAGAATGGATGACCCCCCACTGTATGCTGTTTTAGTCGCTGTGCTATCCGAAAACGCGTCATTACATGTAGAGTAGATATACATGTAATGAGACGTTTCCGGTGGTGATCCTAAACATACATGTAATGAACAACTTCGGGGAGTGCTCACACATATGCATGTGATGACAAGTTTTCGGTGGGACATCGATTCAAATATCTTTCAAAATAGCAAAATACACACGCGATGTTTGGTTAAAATCTAAATCATTTATAAAATTTGATAAATGTTACATGCGACGGGGGCGAAAATGAGGGCGTTTGTTGAAATTTTTCTTGATTTCGCCCCTTTGCATGTATAGTTGTATCACAACAAAAACCTCCTTAAAGGTAGAGTGTGACGCAGTCCGTAAGTCTGCTTCCAAAATTAATGATATCGCTTGAGGTGACGCTATCGCTGATAATACGCAGAAGTTTGTTTGAATGGAACCTTGTGTTCAAAGTTTTGATTTCCTGAACAAATTACCGCGCTTTCTTTAAAACAAAATTACGTTGTGTTAAAAAAATTGATTCACAAATGCCGGACCCAACGACGACATAATTTTTCTGTACTTTCAGTACTCGCGCTGCAAAAAATTGTCTTCAAAAAAATTTTTCTCCAAAAAAATTTTTCTCCAAAGAAAATTTTTCTTCAAAAAAATTTTTCTCCAAAAAAATTTTTCCCCAAAAAAAAACTTTTCTTAAAAAAATTTTTTCTCCAAAAAAAACTTTTCTCAAAAAAAAAAAAATTCTCCAAAATAATTTTCTTTCCGAAAAGAATTGTTCTCCAGCGCACTTCCCATATCATCCCAAACACTTCCCACATCATCCCACACACTTCCTACGTCATCCCACACACTTCCCACATCATCCTACGCAGTTTCCACATCATTGCACATCATTTTCGGTCACTTCAAAAAAAAAAAAATTTCTGGTAGTCGCTCTCCGGCAGCGTAGCTCATTTCGGACCACTTTGACCGACTCCTGACAACGAACCCCCCAACCGATTTCCACAAAACCGTTGGCTTCGTTAGATGGATACCTTTCATTTGATACCCCATTCACCGCGATCTGACCACTACCAGCCGAAATATAGCTAGATATAGCGAGATATAGATAGTGCTCCTGTTGGTGGATTTTCATATATGGGTGTTGTATGAAAACTTTGAAGGACAATAACTCTATTCTAAAGATTTTTTGGGGGTAGAAACGAAAGTGATTTATACGTCTGGCGTTAGCGTTGGGTGACTGTGCTATGAGCAGTTTATAAATTTTAAGCGTGTCGTATGAGTGAACCCTGTGACATGTGTGTCACATACTTCATCATACTTACCCAACAGGGCGCGGCGTATACTTGAAATTTTTTTTAGAATCATGAGTGTATTCGGCGAGATTTCTAAATGCGCTGCCACGTGCCACACTGTAATAGTGATGCATCACAGGTCAATTTCGATAGAACCTCTTTTTATTGACCCAAACATTTTACACTCCATCCAATTATCACTTTTCGTTTCATGGTAAATGAATCATGTACATACATTGTCTCAAGTATATCATATCACATTGTCGTTTTAACTTTAACACTAAATTAATTCTCGAAGATGAAACTGATATACATAATGCACAGAACAGACACAGATAACTGCTTTGCATAAGAGAAAAAATTATTGGCTATAAAAAATCACTTTGAAAAGTTAGGAGTGTTTTCTACTTCTTTAACATTGAATTATAACGTTGCGATGACGAGAAATGGAATCACTACCGTGATCTCAGAAATTAAAAAAATATAAAAATTCAGATTTTTTGAATTCCACTCTTTGATAATTCAGTTAATTTGTCTAAAATGTTTATGATTAGTTGACATGGAACTGATGTCGTGAGTAGAAATTAGACTTTGACGACTATACTAAAAAAGAAAATTTATTTTGATGAAACTAGTGAAATTGGACAACTTTTCTAATTAAAGAATTCGTGAAAATAAACTTTTGCTCACGTGTTCTGTTTCCCTCATCTATGCTTAGGTAGGTGTCAATTGATTAAGATAAAGAAATGTATGATGGAGAGTGAATGTTAAGTGTAATCGAAAGTGTAAAACATCAAAAACTGAGTCCGAATATGTGGTCGGGTGTGACCCCCTGGCTGGTTCAGTTGATAATATCTTACCATAATAACACCCGTTTTGAAAATGATGTTCTAGTGAAATGTAGAGCATTAAAATGCTACAAAATTGCCGAAGAGGTCCCGATCGTCCAGGTAGCATAGTTGGCGAGTTGGTCTAATAGCGAAGATTGGTCCTTTTAGCCTTTTGTTGTAATATCTGGACTGATAGGTCGCTACGATTTGCTTTAAATATGGAATGACAGAGGAGGCCCTTCAACTGCGCCTAACGTCATCACAGTGGGGACAACGGCTATCTCCGTGTTCATAAATCTAGTACCGTTGAAACATTTCTGACATACGTTCTGAAATTTCGCTGTAATTACACTATAGTAATGACAGATTACAGGAAAAGTATAAAAATATTTGACATTTTGAAAATTGAAGAATCCCGCTCCAGCTTTGACGAATTCGAAAATGATAAATGAACTGACCATGAAATTGTACTAAATCACCTTCCCTACCTATTTCTAAAGTCATGTATCTTCATGAGCTTAGGAGCAAAAGAGAGGTATGAAGAGTTGAGATTATGATTTAGTACATTTTTAAATTCTTACATTTTGACGTTCAATACTTAGAGAAATTCGTCAAAATTTGAGTGGGATTTTTAAAATGTCCAAAATTTTTTTATACTTTTCCTGCAATCTGTCATTACTTTAGAGCAATTACAGGGAAATTGCAGAACTTACGTCAAAAATGTGTCAATGGTACTAGATTTATGAACGCGAAGATTACCGTTTTTCCCACTTCCCACGCGTCACCGGTCTGGCATTTTGCCTAGGCCATCACAGATCTTAAAAGTTCTAAAATTTGATACGACCCCGAGGGATCGAGGGGTAAACGACTCCGGAAAATCGCGGCACAAGCTTGAAAACAAATTTTTAAAAAATCTTCAGAAAATCACTAAGATTTTTTTCAAATCTCTAATTTGGCAAATTTTTCAAAGAAAATTGAAGTTTTTAGTCAAATATGCTAACTTTGACGTAAAATTGAAAGGAAATACATACAAAATCACAAAAAATCTTCAAAAAATCACAAAAAAACTTCAAAAATCAACAAAAAATCTTCAAAAAATCACAAAAAATCTTTGGTACACGATGTTTGGGAGTCGTTCACCGCTCGCTGCGGATGTTTACGTACGAAAAAAATGAATTCAGCTGGACAAAATGGCCAGTACCGGAAACAAGGGAAGGACCTGTAATATCCATTTGTAACATTTTCAACTTCTCTTAGTAAAACTGTTCAGTTGTAGCAAAAGGTGAAAATTGTCTGAAGCGAATACAAAGAACACACAACGTTTTACGTTTGAATTTTTTGAGTTAATTTTCGAAAATTTTATTGATTTTTCTATAAACGAAAAAATTGTCAAAATTCGCAACTCGAAATTTTGTGAAACAAATTGTATTTAAAGGTTCGGCTGGACGGAAAATTATTTTATATCATTCGGACATATAATTAGCCATTTATATACCTGAAAGTAGGGGTATAATGACCATATTAAGTCGAGTTTCATACAAACTGGGAGGTATATAATAGGCATATTATGGTCGACTCGACTATAATTTTCATTATAATCCGACTATAATTTTCGATTCGACTATAACTTTCATTATAGTCCGACTATAATATCATGACTTCAAATCTCAAAGGAAATAAAAAAAAGCCACGAGTCAAATGGCGAATTATATACCCAATTGATATAAACTATCGTATTAACCAAGGGATAAATAGCTTGATTATAGTCTCGGTACGTGAATATTCCTCGGGGCATAGCACATATGACATTCACTTCACCTCGACTATAATCGCGCCATTATATCCCTTGGTTAAAAGTATACTGTTATGCAAGTGATTCTCATAAAGTGAAATTTTAGGCGCCTCTGTTGCATAGAACGTTGTATGCAACTCGGTGCAAAGTAGTTTCTTGGGTACACGATGTTTATTATGACACTTATCCTGCGGCCTCGAGTCATAACCACACATCTAGTGCCTAATAAAATACTTGCCTTGCAAGCGAGTGGCATAAATAACTATTTCTTAATTAAATATCAACATCAAGCGTTTAGTAGAACCAATGTTTCATTTTACAACATCGAACCAATCTCTTTTTTGCTACCTTTGCGTATTTGCCATTTCATTTTAAAGACAACTAAATCATTTTCTCGTACACTACATAGAGTGTTCTATTTTAAAAATTTCACTAAGCCACATAAAATTTCCAATGATATTAAAAATGTGGGGAACACTTTTACGGTCCCTTATGGTGTACACGATGAAGTGGTTTTATTGTTTTCGTTTTAAAACTTAATAGGGAACTTAAAGCGTTTATTAGATGTTTTGTATTGTGGTAATGTTTCGCAACAGCACAATTTATACCGGCTCCACCGCTGCCATTAGGACATAACGGTTAAATGTTATCTATGGTTACATACTTTTGTAGTTGAAAAATGGTGATGATCTGATGAGAAGGATGATCGTTGTGTCCAATTAACAAAATGCAGTTCATCTTCTAATTACCTTCGATACGGCGTAGTGTCTATACCGTTTTGTTAGACCCTGTTGTATATTGTTTTTTTCATCAAGGTCGAGGAAGTTGAGGAAATCTTCGTAGACACCCTCCTGGTCCTGGGTTGGGTTGGATTTCATCTTTTACCTTGACCTACCAACCTCTTTCCTTGGTCGACATGCTCTTGTCTCCCCGGAACCGCCTCACAGAATTACTTCGGGGAGTAACTATCCGGCCAACTGCCTCTCTTCGCTGATTATCTCTCCATGCGCTTTGCGACTTCCCCTTTATCTTTGCAATTACATTATCTGCCAAATTATGCTGTCTTCATTTACGTCTGGCCTTCTCACAGCCCTCAGCTCACATTGCTCCTGTTCGAAACGGGAGCAGGCATACATAAGGGGCCGTCCATAAATCACATCTGCTTTTAGGGGGAAGGGGGTCTGAGAAAATAGACGAAATATGACAAGGGGGAGGGGGTGTTAACCAGAAACAGACGTCATATTTCAAAAAACTACAATATCACTTTTTATCATCATCAAACTTTATGGATTATTAGTGTACCTTTCAGCGTGTGGTCTTCATGCCGAATAAAAGCAGACGTCCCTTACGTGGTCCGCAGTTTCTTCTCCTTTATCGCATGTTGTGCAGAAAGGTGACTCTGCGAATTTACACATGTGCAGGTATTTTCTGAAGCACCTATGACCCGACGGGAACTGTGTCAGGTGGAAATTAACTTTAACCGGGTCCTCTGAATCCATGTCGTTAGGTTCGGAATGAGAATTATTTCAAACTGATGTCTATAACTCATTAGGTTACGCACGCGAAGGAGATGGAAGATATTAATAAAATTGTGATAGAAAGAGATGCAAATAGTCGTCATGTGTGACATACTTTATGAATAATCCCTTACCCAACCTCAAAAATGTTACAAGCATTTGGGAAAAACTATGTAGACGTTTCGTGTATTGTACGGGGCTAAAACTTCTTGCAAACAATTAAATGAACAACAAAGGCATCGTGAATGCAAATATAAAAATATTTTTCTTGAAATAATATTTGCAATTAAAAGATGAGACTGACCTTTTAGTGAGAGAATGTTGTAAATGTGTGATGAAAGATTTCGAAAACGAATTCGCAAAACACTCACTCTCTGATTTACAATGAACTGATCATTTTTATTAGAATAAGAAAAAAATAATTTCTTGCAAAATTATACTTCCGGTTCGCGAAAATCGGCACAATTATTATAAAACTTGAGGTGTTTTTTTAGTTTAATCCAAACTTCGTTTAAATTGTAACAAAAGTTTTATTTTTTCCTACTGCATATTCGAGCAATAAATTGCTCATCATCAGGGGACATGCATCAAACTAAAGAACTTTAAAGTTGTTTTAACACCTTCAAAAGAACTGACTATCTAAAATAATTTTTTTAAGGAATCGCACGAGAATTCTGCTTACACTTGTGCGATGTGAATGTTGTGGAACTATTTTTCACTACATTTACTGACAATTTCTGTAAAAAAAGACAATATTTCTCGGTCTCATAGTCTTCAAAATGGAATTTTTTCGCTGAAACGACTTCAATTTTATTTATATTCATAAATATATTTGAATGTTGAGTGATACAACACCCACGTCATTAATTCGCTGACGTTTGCTATTTTCTTACATGTGCGAATAGCTTATTATAGCAGATTATTTTAATAGAATTTAGAATTCAACTTAAGCAAATACACATTTTGTATTTTTATCATCAGATTTTTCTGAAGTCACAGAAAATACTCAAGGTAATGTCACAGGCCCTCACGGATTTGTCTCTGCAGCACTAACCTGAGTACTGGTATCAACGAGTAAAAATATTCACCTTGATCTACTATATAAGTTAGCCTTTACGAGAGATTCACTATACCTCCTGCTTAACGAATTATTCGTAAAAACAGCCCCCTTTCGTATGCGGCCTAGCTGACAAGTTTGGTTCACTCCATGGACCCTAGAACGCGAACGGCTTAACTCATTTCCACAAAATTTTCATTCCCATCGTTTTTAAGATCACCAGATGACCGGATCGGATATCCACCATTTGACACTTAGAAATATCGCTTAAACGATCTCCAAATAAAGTTGGCGATGGACGGACTTTGGTTTTTTCGTTTTTGGCATGTCTAGTCTAACCAACAATCGATGCGCTTCCATTTCCCGCTGTCAATTTTTTATTCATAAGACAAACTCCTGCGAACCTATGAGACCATATTTTATACTTCGTACGGGTCTCAAAACTTCGAAAGGGATGGGTGGACGATAGTTGATTTTCGTTTTTCTGCGTAAAAAGAGTTTGTTTATACGCATAAAGGGCTCCTTCTCCTTCCTGTTCACGACAGGTGGCGTCCCAAACCTGGCCCACACACACACAGAGCATATTCGTAATGGGACACATCAATGAGATCTGTTTTAACAGAGGGAAGCGCAGACCAAATTGAGAAAGATATTAAGAGCATGTTGCCCGGCATTTGTGACGAAATTTTTTCAACACAACGTAATTTTGTTTTAAATTTTACAAAAATTATTTCAAGAGATGGAAGCACTTTCTATGCTGAAATTGCATTTTACAAATTTACTTCGAAAAAAAAAAATTTATCAGAAAAGAAAATTTTCTCAGAAAAAAATTTCTCCGAAAAAAATTTTCTACAAAAAAATTGTTCTCAGAAAAAAAATTTTACTCGCATCACCCCGCGAAGATGAGTCATTACCTAATAACAGTTGCGGTATGTTTAATTTTTGCGGGACTTAGCAAGTCAAATAAATTACAATATGGTCTGGACATTTTTAATTTGACTCGAATGGTTGCATCCAGCGCCTTCGGCTTGGTATGCAAACTCCCTACTCGTCAAAATCAAAATGTCCAAACAATACTGTAATATGCTGTTCTTCGAAAAAAAATTTTCTCCGAAAAATTTTTCTTAGAAAAACATTTTCTCCGAAAAACAAATTTTCCACGAAAAAAAGTTTTATCAGAAAAAAAAAGTTCTCCGACAAAAATTATCCCACAAAAAACA
>CM055403.1:172174340-172256758 GCA_029228625.1 Pseudolycoriella hygida
TAGAAAATTTTTGGAAATTTGGAATTTCCAAATAATTTCCAAAAAATAATTTGAAAAATTTGGAAAAGTTCCAAATTTTTCAAAATTTGTAAATATTTAGAAATACGATTTTTCAAAAATAGGCCCTGTGTCGCATCATGATCACATGACCCGAAAGCATTGGAAAAACATAATTTGGTGTAGACGAATGTAGATGAATGTGGCAAAGCCGTGAGACTAAGTCCATTGCCACACCAAGTTGATTTTAATCAGGCAATACTTCGAAAAATTATGGTCACTTGACAGGAAAACATTGAAAAAATCGATTTGGTGTGGACGAATCTAGATGTTCACAATTTTCTGCACCATTTTTTCTGAAACAAATTTTTATTTATTTTTAAACAGGAATTTTGCTTTCAATGATCGCATTGCTACTAGCTGGCACGCTGCAGCCATCTGTTCCAGGAGCTGTTTATTTTATTGTATTTTTGGGAGCTGCAACATGGTGGGCATGTTACAGAGAATTGGACAGGTAGAAAAGGAAAAAGAGAGGTGGAAGCATCTGGCAACTGTCCAATTTCGTTTTTTATTTGAGTTTTTGTGCGGACTGACTAAATGCACTTATGTGCCCTGTCAACTTGAATTTTCTTTGTACAAATGGCGACAACGAACGTGCGAAAAGTACGAAAAATAGGTCAACACAATAATCTCAATTAAAAAAAACAAGAAAGAGAAGATGAGATGAGTAAGAGAGATGAAATAATGGAGATGCCAGCGACGTCCACCTCAGACACGAATTGACTTCCAATAATTCTGAGTTTTCCTTTCAAACAGAGCTTTTGCAGTGATCTGCCGAATTTTATTGGTTTTTCTGGCTGTACATATCGTCGCATTGCTTGCATATCAAACTCCCTGGCCGCAAGAATATTTCACGGACAATAGCACAACAATAAGGCAAAGATTTTATTTCGAGTTATGTTGAGATGATGCGTTGAATTTGAATCATTGACAGATTTCTCGGATTCAGTTCGTTGTACATATATCCCAATTGCACACCAGAAAGTGATTTTCGTGAATTTTTCTTCAATCAGGATGCCAATTTGGTGGCATTTTTAAATCCGGTGGCAATACTTCTTTGTTTCTTCACACTCGCCATATCGTCGGGAGTATCGCTGAATACCAAGGTATATTCAATGTGCTTGCTAGACCTACTAACTACCAAATTCTAACTTGTAATGGGTAAGGTAACTCTTCTAGTGATTAACAATTCAAATTCAACTTACGAAGCTAACTTACGCTCTAATGGGTTACATCCTTTCGTGTTATTCATTTTTACGTCATTCTTAAGATCTGATTGGCTTTTCCTCTAAATTCTTTTAATTTATTTATTAATTCCTCTGGCAATCTGCCAATTAGTTTTATTCGAGAGTTAATTAAACACCAGTTGATGTATACAGTCGAGTGCAAATGTTGAACAATTGTAAAATGTTTAGTTTAACGGAATTTTGATTATGACAAAGTATTTGGAAGTCTCTGAATCTTTGGCTATTTCCTGGATAATGCATTGTGTAAATGCACCTCATGGGGTTCTTTTCTATATTTGATTTCATGACAAAGTTTCGTTACTAGATGGCGTTGTCGTACGATAATTTTCCTCAGTTTCCATTAACACACTGGTAGCAGCAGAATATTTATTTTGACAAAATTCTTAGCAAATTCTGATGGCTTTTTTCAAAACTTTGCAAATCTTTGAGTGGAAACATTTACTTTTCGAATCGACGCTAACTTCACAATAATGTTTACGCAAGCGCTCTGGCGCTCTAGTCCATGGAATTGACAGTTCTTTGTCAAAAGTTGGCGTGTCCTACTTTTGCTATTCAATATAAAGTTGATTGCAATTTTAAATAAGAACTTCGTACTTCTGCGCAGGTTTTCGCGTTGTTAAAATTGTAGCACATTACACACAAGGTGCGTACGTATTCCGAGGGCGCAGCGCGAGGAAAGTACTCATCGCGTGTGTATTGGCTATTTAGAAATATATTTTTCTGTAAATGCGAGAGAATGTTGGTGCACACGTAGCGACAGTAACTGGGGTATTCCACGGATGTAACGCGAGACTAACGACGTTTACTCGTGAACGTTAAGTCGCACAATATGTTACTATAGCTCGTTAGGAACCGAAAGAAATTCGTTTTTTAAAGTGTCAAACTATTTCGTTGTGTGACTTTTGGTTCGAGAGTAATCACCGTTAGTTTGGCGTTACACGCGTGGAATACTCCAACTATAGATTTACATAGCAATGTGACTGATGCGAAATTTTTGGAAATAGACAGCCCAGAATTTCATTCATAAATCGAAAGTTATGAATGAAATTTGGTGTTGTCATGTTAGAAAAATTTCGCATTTGTCACTTTCGTTAGGCACAGTAAGCTTTGGCTTCCTTGTATGAAGATACACACACCAATACACTTTGGCTTATACCACCTGGGTGACAGTTTCTTGTTAAATATGATAAATTTCATCGGTATGTTAAGAGGGAACCAAGGGAACATTATTTTCATTTCATTCACTCTTAGTGCACTATCCATAATAAATTGAGATAAAACACAGCATTTCCTTTTAACACCGCATTCTACCCTGCGTTACCATTACGAATTTGCTGGCGTTACCATTGTTTTATGCAAAGTGGTATATTTTTCATATTGAGAGAATGAAACTGGCTCATTCCATGAACCATTCTACCGTTGTAAATAATGTAAATGCTATAGAAACTGAGTGTACACAAATGTATTTTCGTTCACTTTTTTAAAAAAGTCACCAGTTTGTATTGAAAAGCAAACTCACAAAGTAGTAACCTTGTAACCTCGAGAAGGAGTATTTTGCTCACGTTTATCATGGGCGCGCGGTAGTAATGCCACAAAAAATTAAGAAATTTTTTCTTCGTAGACGGCGCGGCGGAACTATATACAGCTAAGTTTTTACTTTTTTCCCTTGCGTCGTCGTACCCCCCTGATACCTAGTTTTTCGGATTATACGTACAATTTTAATTGAAATCGATATTTTACTCATTAAAATCGGTCCAGTGAGTGTATTCAAAGTATGGGTCAAATGTGAGCAAAATTTTTGGACTCTGTTAGGATGTAGATACATGATTGGTGTCCAAGGAAAAGTTGTTGGTTGAGTTGGGTGTGTAGTGTGTCAGGGTGACCAACAAAATGGCCGACGGTGGTACGGGACGGACTTAGGGGAAAAATCAAATTTTATTTGTTGAAGATAGATGTTTCGTGTCAAACAAACCTTTTTTTCGCCTGAAATTTTTTTCACCGAAAATTTTTTTTCGCCAAAAAATTTTTTTGGAGGAGAATTTTTTCGCCGGAAATTTTCGCGCCGGAATTTTTTCCCGGAAAATTTTCGACGAAATTTTTTTTTTTTGCCGAAATTTTTTTTGATCGCAATTTTTTTCGCCGAAAATTTTTTTAGCTGGAAACTTTTTTCGCTGAAATTTTTTTCCGCCAGAATTTTTTTTCGCCGGAAACTTTTTTCGCCGGAACTTGTTTTCGCCGGAAATTTTTTTGCGCTGGAATTTTTTTTCGCCGGAAAACCTTTTTTTGGATAAGAATTTTTTTGGCCGAAAAATTTTTTCGCCGGAAACTTTTTTTCGTCTGAAACTTTTTTAAAATATTTCGGGCGATTTTATCAGAAATAGATCAAAATTTAGCGTTAATTTAGAAATGTGGCATAGATTCGTCGCTTTTATAGCAGACAGTTTCTGTCTATTCTATATTTGAACAATCCACGACAAAAAGTTTGGCTGATTGGGACGTTTACGCCTCTTCAGTACACCTTTGTCGCAAGACCATGTGTATATCAGCGTGGTCACATATTGAGTGAGTAATCATCTCGACTATGCGACCTTATATACACCTCGTTTGTGCGATTATTCGAAGAGAAACTCTTTGGCTTAGTAGATCCGTTGTTATGTTAACATTTGGAAGTACTGGTCAAAATTTTGTTATGCTGCTTGCATCTGCAGCGTTGATATCTTCAATTCGGTCAATGTTACTTTGATCTTGCAATTTTTAAAATATTTCGGGCGATTTTATCAGAAATAGGTCAAAAGGTGAGTACCATTGAGTACCGGTTTTCCGGCCGAATTTCTTTCGATGTTTTCAGTGGTACTACATCATGTCGTTTTTGTAAGGATTGAATTGGGAACCCTTCACAAGCAAGACTTTACATTAAGATGAACGTGGTAAAAAGGACATCTTGGAATCCCCATGTTTAAGACAAGAATTACGAATCTATTTTTTCATGAAAATGAAAGAATTTGACATCCCCGGTACTCACCGTTAATTTTTTTCGCCGGAATTGTTTCCGCCGAAAATTTTTTTTCGTCGAAAATTTTTTTCGCCGAAAATTTTTTTTCGCCGAAATTTTCTTTCGCTGCGAAATGTTTTTTTTTTCGCCGAAACTTTTTTCTCTGGAATATTTTTTTCGCCGGAAATTTTTTTTGGAGAATTTTTTTAGCCCAAATTTGTTTTCGCTGGAAACTTTTTTTGCGCCTGAAAATATTTTTCACCGAAAGTTTTTTCGCCTGTAATTTTTTTCACCGGAAATTTTTTTTCGGGCGGAAATTTTTTTTGCCGGAAATTTTTGTTTTCGCCTGAAACTGTTTTTCGGCCGGAAATGTTTTTCGTCGGAATTTTTTTCCGCCGTAAATTTTTTTGCGCCGGAAATTTTTTCGACGAAAAACTCTTTTTCGCCGAAAACTTGTTTTCGCCGGAAACTTTTTTCGCATGAAATTTTTTTTTTCGTCGAAAGTGCTTTCGGTCGGAATGTTTTCCGCCGAATTTTTTCCGCCGGAATGTTTTTCCGATGTAAAAAATTCTTTTTTCAGCCGAAATTTTTTTCGCCGGAAATTTTTTTTCGCCGGAAACTTTTTTTCGCCGGAAATTTTTTCCGCCGTTTGTTTGTTTCCTCTTTTCTTCCAAAACTACTGATATCATAACAAAAACTCTTTTTAAAGGGGAAACGTGACGCAAGTCCTCGTACATTCTTCCAAAACAACTGATATCAATTTGGGTGATGCTTGTAGGAACGCAAAAAATTCTTCTGAAATATTTCTACATTTGCTTAAAAAAATGCGTCACAAATGGAGGACCTTTCCAAAGTAATAATTTTTCTGCACTTTCAGATTTCGAACGCCAAAAATTTAACTACCCGTACTCCACACATCACGCAAAACTTTTTTTTTTCGTGTCAAATCTGAAAGAACACAAAAACTATAACACTGGGGGGTCCGGCATTTGTGACGCATTTCTTCAATCGAAAGTGAAAATATTTCAAAAGAATTTTTTGCGTTCCGAAGTTGCAAGCGTCACCCAAATTGATATGAGTTGTTTTGGAAGAAGGGACGAGAACTTGCGTCACGTTTCCCCATTAAAAAGGGTTTTTGTTGTGATATAAATCACATTGCAAGAGTGAAAGAGATGAAATACATAACCCAGGTTACAATGCCGATGGAATTAGCCATTCTATTCAGTATTTGCTATTCAACGTGAAGTTGGTTGTAATTTTGAAATTTCATTCATAAATTTGCTTACTTTTCATTTTATGAATGAAGTGCCAAAATTGCAACTAGTTTCACAGCAAACGTAAACAAATTTATGAATGAAATGTCGAAATTGCAACCAACTTCATGTTGAACAGCATTATGCTGATGGTGGAAAAATGGCAAAAGGACGTAAGTCATGTACCGTTAGTTTTCTCGCATTGTCATCTCTTTTGTTCTACCATTGTGACATTGAACACAAAAGCTTGACTTACGTCCTGTTGCCATTTTTCCAGTTAATTTAACTTGATTAGTTCGCCAACTTTTGAAAAAGAGCTGTCACCCCCGTCTCTACTCACGAAGGTATAATTTCAAAATCCAAGTCTTATGTTATCGAAAGTGAAGTTAAAGTCGATTTAAAAATCAAATTTTGTACAATTGACTGCCACTCGAGCGACAAGTGTTGCCTCACCTAGTGTGTTAATAATTAGATTTCCTACACGAGATGGAATTTCCGCCACTTAAACTGATCGCTAATTTTCTAGTTCGTAGAGCTGCTCCTTGTGTCAAAAAAAGCTGACTTTTTTCGCGTCACAAGTCCACATTACTTAAACTTTCGTGGTGAATGCTCTTAACAATAGGCAATAAATTTTCTTCCATTTGCCGTGTGTTTACTAACCGAAATGTTGTTTTTTTTTGCACCACTTTAATGCTTCCTAACCCAAAATCTTCTGCATTTTGTGTTTGCGGACTGGATCTTTTAAAGATAAACTTAACCACCAAACGTGCCGGAGCATTTTCACAGTTAGAGAATGGGGCACAACACATACGGCAAGTATCGTTTCGCTTGAAAAAGAAAACAATCAGCAAAAAAATGGCCCGAAGTCAGTGGCATGGAGCTGCTGATAAAGTTCGAGTAAGAATGGAAGACCTTTCAGTTATTCGATTTTTCTGTTTATTTTATTAGCGGCTGATGTTTTCTTCCTTTCGCATTTTAATCTTTTATTTTTTTACTCAAAATATAAATAAGGTTCAGACTTACAGATCCATTTATCTCTTTTACTATTTATTTGAACGGGATGTTACCTCGAATGTATGAACATTTTCTTGTTAATGGACCGACTTTACACTATACAAGACAAGACATGAAATTACGAACTCAAATCATGTTGTATATAGATGGACGAAGCTTCAATTTGACTAACGATTCAATAAAATGGTTATCTAGAACAACCATAAACTGCCCACATTTTCTGTTTTCCATTTTTTATTTCTTTTTCATTTTTTGCTTTTGGTGTTTTTTTTTAATTTTTAGGATCTTACCAGCTGTCAGCCTTCTGAACCAAATGAAACGACGCCAGTATGTATTTATTTATTTTCTTTCTGTACGCTCGTCTTTTTCTTAGTTAAAATTATTTTTCATTTTAATTTGTGTAACTTATTTGGCTGTTTCATGATTTTTTTGATTAACTACATGCTTTCTTATTAATACAATTTTTTCGTTTAATGTAACGATTACGTTAATGAATGTGCAATCGTGTAAATTCGTTGACTTTGAAATTCAAATTTTGCGCCAAAATTGTGTTCCACACACTATTGCATTGTGGGAATTAAAAAGTAAAACAAACAAATTACTTAAAAAAATGGGCAATCCTCAAGGAATGAACACGATTGTTACCCAAACTTCGATTAAGAGATGATGGAAAATAAACTGAAATTCTTTCTTTAGTTAATGAGAAGAAGTATGAAGAATTTGAACACATTTAAGACGTTCAAAAGGGAGCCTAGTGTGGAAGGCGCTGGGGAAGGATCTATTCCAATGGATGATCTAAACGGTAAGTTCTGAAGTAATTTTTTTTACGAAAACGCAAACGTCGTTAGAACTACATGACCTTTGTTTAACAAACCCAGATAACAATTGACCCCACGAAATGTACATAAAGTGCCATCGGAAAATGTGCTGATCGCATTTAATATTCTCCAGTTCCAGGACATTTAATGTATATTAAAAAGCGCTCTTACCGTTACATCTTTTCTTTGGAACGTGAAGTGCATTTAATGTACATTAAATGTGAATTACATGTGTATCTAATGTACATTTAAAACACTTTGAATACACAACTAATGTACCTTTTATGTACTTTTTAGTGTGAATTACTAGCACATTTCATGTATATGTAATGTTATGTAAGAAAAGAAAGGAAATTTAATTTAGTTTTCCGACTTTTCTATTTCGGTTTTTCTTATTCTGATGATCGCTACATCCTCCATCTACAATTTTTTATGCCGAGCTCTCATTTTTTTTTATTAGAAAAATTTCTGCCATTTGCGGGGCTTGAACCCAGGACGCTCGGGATTATGAGTCGACTGCTTTACCAATTGTGCCACCGGACACTTATGTGTTGGTGTGTTAAATTTGCATAAAGTTTTAAATTATAGAAAGTACATCACAAGCACATTTTTGGTACATTAAATGTGATAGGAATAGTGTACTCCTTATCACGCACATAAAATGTGCGAAAAATGTACTTGTTATCAAGTGCAATAATTTCGAGTTTTAATAGCACAAAAAATGTGCCTTTTATTTACATCGAAAAATGTACTACATCACAAGCATATTTTTGGTACACTCAATGTGATAGGAATAGTGTACAACTTATCACGAACATAAAATGTGCGAAAAATGTACTTGTTATCTAGTGCAATAATTTCGAGTTTTAATAGCACAAAAAATGTGCTTTTTATGTACATCGAAATATGTACTACTTTACAGGCACATTTTTTGAACATTTTATGTACATATTCTCAACAACATTGAATTTCGCACATTTAATGTACATTCTGTGGGGGCAACCACATTAAAAAGTGTGATCTGTGTAATCTGGGTAAATTTCGAATATTTATGAAGCGAAATATAACTGATGGTATCGCATAACGTCAAGTTTTACCAATCTGCACTTTGTTACAATTTCAATGCGACCAAATGAGATGCAGGGAAAGATGTAACCTGAAAGCTTTGTCCAATTGAAAATGCAACTTTGACCTCTTGCATTTCATTGAACACTTGCGATATCTTTCAGCATCTTAAGTTCACACCCGGTCTCATCCTTTCTTTATCTGAATGCATTCTTGCATCCAATGGATTCCAGAATATCATCATCATCATCAAACTTTATAGACCGGTTAGATCTTTCGGTACATCATAGATGGCACTAGGTTTGTGTGCAATTTACCACTGACAGAGTAAAAACTTTGGTAACGAAAGAATCTCTTCTAGATGAGCGAAAGCTCACAAATATTGCGGAACTAGTAAAACGAAATGATCTAGCCTCTGACACGGACGGGTTGTAACGGCGGATTACTATTATATATGGTTTTTCATATGAAGGTGAACATGACCATCCTTTTATCTCTTTCATACGTACCATCGAAGAATGAGAGGATCATAGTAGGCTGTACACTTTCATATGAAAAACCCGGTATCTTTCGGTGTGTCCAAGGGGTATTTACGCTGCAACCCGGCGATCATGGACTAACCTCCTCCATACCCTCCTATGCTTTGTTCGCCCAGTGAAAGTTTCTAACTTCTAAATCTGCCCCAAGGGTGTGCACCCGGAGCCTGTGGATTTGGAGGCTGTTGATCAATAACGTCCACGTTTTTCTAAAAATTTTTACCCCCTTCCTCTTCTGCTTTTAATTACGTCGAAGTCTGTAAACCCCCTCCCTTCCTTCATCAATCAAATAAATATTTCTTTTCCCATATTTTATTTAATTCCAAAGGTTTTTTAGCTGGTCTTGCATAGAAATAACTGAACAGAAAGTATTTTCTCTCTGTCGTTCTTTTGCACATTTGAATATTAAGAATTAACATATGCAAGGGATGTCAGTCTCGGCTGCAAATGAAAAATTTCATAGGCCACTTTTCCGGGAAAATTCTGTAAAAGCCGTGGCATGTGGAAAAGTGGTTAATTTTGACGGTTTTTCAGGTAATGCTCGGAGTTTTCGAATTTTAGCTCCGGAGTGAGATTGGCTAGACAGTTGGTTTCTTCGGGAAAGTTATATGAATCAGTTAGAAGAATTGGTGAGACGAAGTGTTCCGAAGGCAGGCGAAGGTGTCACGAAGTGTTCCGAAGGTAGCCGAAGGTGCCACAATGTGTTCTGAAGGTAGCCGAAGGTGACACGAAGTGTTGCCAATGTAGCCGAAGGTGACATGAAGTGTTCCCAATGTAGCCAAAGGTGACACGAATTATTCCGAAGGTACGCGAAGGGTATACGAAGTGTTCCGATGGTAGCCGAAGTTTTTTTTGGAGACATTTTTCTTCTGAGAATTTTTTTTTTTGAAGAAAAAATTCTTTTTGAAGAAAAATTTTTCTTGAGAAATTTTTTTTCGGAGAAAATTTTTTTTTTGTTGAAAAAAAAAAATTTTATAGAAAATTTTTTTCGAAAAAATTTTTCTTGGAGAAAAATTTTTTTGGAGAAATTTTTTTTCGAAGAAAATTTTTTTCGGAGAAAATTTTTTTCGAAGAAAATTTTTAGTGGAGCTGGTGACAAGATGTGGTTTGAAGTAATATTTCCGAGCAGATAAGAACGGTTAGATCGGTGGCGAAAATGTTGTTGACGGATGGATCTAAGGCCGCGAAGGAAGCAGGGGCTGGAGTGTACACTTCGGACACTGCACAGGGCAGTTGGTTCCATTTGGGAAAAACTTGCAGCGTCTTCCAAGCAGAGGCTTACGCAGCTTTCATGGGAGTTCGAGAATCATTGCCGAAGGAGATGAATTAGGGCGTTCATGTCGCCAACCTAGGCTAGTTGAAGAGGGAAAGGATTATCTAAACCATATGGGACTGAATAATCGGATCACCTGATTTAGGAACCTGGATACTCTGTGTTGTAAACTCGTCGAAATCATAATATTAATCAATGCGAACTTCATAAATGTTAATTGTCATTAAGAGATGGAATCAATAAATGTTTCTCATTCCGGCATTAACAATCAATAGAGACAGTTGCATTTTTAATTCGCTCTTTGCAATTTACCACATTCCAACACTCTGGCATGGAGGGAAATGATGATGAGCTTGCTAGGGTAGGCTATGACGAGCGGCGTGGAACCACATCTGGCCAATACCCAGGCACTATGCGAGGATGCATTAAAAGAAGGGTGCGTGCGGTACGCTGGAAAGCGTATGAGGGAGGCGCTCATACAAAGCGCTTCTTCCCGAAGCTCGACGCGAAATGGGCCGATGACTACTGGGCACTGTGGGCTAAACCAGCACCTGAATTGGCCACGGCCTTCGGAACCCGCAAGGTGCTCTTGCGGATTAGAAGCGAAAACGGGAATACACGTGATATGTGATTGTCCTAAAGTCCTCCAAATTAGACGCAGAATTCTTGGGGACCTGCCACTTTAGACAGGTTCTTGGAAGCAGCAGGAAGGCTCACCTTGCGACTTAAACGATGAACGGGAAAACGAACAAATGATTGTGGGATCTGTGTTTAATTAGGTCGTCCAAAACTGATAAATCTTCTTCCAACTTCGCAGAGCCCCCTATCCCCTTTTGATCGACGTTATTTATAAAGAGCCCCTTGGGATCCATTGAACGTTTCCGTACCATCTCAGACGACTAACTCTTCCATTGACGTAAATCCTAAATTTTTCCAGATGTTGTCGTTTCTAATATTGATATCCCACTGCTCCCTTCTATATAACCTTTGTTATGCTCTCAAGCACTCGCATATCTGAAACCTCTGAGTCCTGCAGGAGATTTCCGCAGTCCACGCAACTTTCACTTCCACATAACATCGTTGGCCCGAAGATTGATCTGTGACTTTGTGCCGCACATATATGACCTCAACTGTCAGGTCAACATTTTCCTCCTTTCTTCAAATTTCCTAACTAACTTGCCATCATCTGAAAAAATGATTGGACTCGACAAATTGATTCGGGTTCAGGTCGGATTTTTAGTCGAGTTTCGGGCGGACCGCTCACCCCTACAAAGGATGTAGAACGAAAGCTACACACCTTGGGTTCGAGTTCAACTTATTCGATCTACTTCACGACGAGCTTCACAATTCAATTACAATTATTTCACACAAACCTGTAATTTGATTTTCTTTTTCAGAAAATGGAACTTACGATGAAGATATGCCACCAAGTCTCTGCGAACAATTTTGTTTTGGACTGGAGCAGGTCGGCGATTTTTTGTTCAAAAACAGTTACATCTTATCAAACATTATAATGATGGTGAGACAAGCAGGAAATTATGTTTTTTTGTTTCATTATTTTGGCCGATAAATGTAGGTATGGAGCATTGTCTACCACAGTTGGATTACGTTCATATTCCTTCTATGGGCCAATTTGTTGTTTATTATACCAAATCAACGGAAAAACATGCTGCGCTGCAGTCCATTTGTTGTCATTTATGCTGAGCTTCTGCTAATAGCGCAGTACGTGTATGGAATGAACTTAACAGATGAAGAGCTGCCATCAAATGTAAGTCCAGTTATTGTTGGTTGATTACAGGAACGCATTATACAGTTTAGAACAAGTGAAATTTCCTCATCGATGTTTCAAGAACAGAACTATATGCAACGAAACCCGTTTGCAATGCTACCTGGGACTGCATTATCTCGTATGAAAACCTTATCGCCAAGACCCACTGTGTATTCGACATTTTTCGCAATTAATTTTCTTTTTAAATCACAGAAATTGTCTGTCTGTTGCTCGGCCATGGAAATATTGTTTTCTTCCCGGTAATCGAGTCTTTTCCCGGCAACCAAAAATGAGCCAACGATTTCCCGGTATCGCTGGTACCATTTCCCGGTGCTTGTGGGGAATGTGCGTCAATAGAACTTTTTTTTGTGTTCCTTAATTTGCAAGTCGGGTTTTCAATATCAATCCAAGGAGTAAAGCGTTGCAGGCGAAAATTTTGATTGTAGGGTTCATTGCAAGTAAGAATTTTATTAATTGACTTCCCGGTGGCTTTGTCTTCTCCGCTGCTTTTGACTTCCCGGTGGCAATTGCTGTATGGTGAAAAAATTTCCTAAGGTATAATTTCCCGGTCGAAACGCAAAGAATCCTTCCCCTTCGGCCTTCCCGGGAACCAATTTCTTTTATCAACTTTTCAGGATCCAGGACCCCGCGATCCCGCATAATTTGCGTGCGAGCTGTAGCTGTTAAGTACAACGATGAGAATTCTAAATTCAATTCAGAAATTTTCGAGTATTTTGAGTATTGGACCTCGATTCTCATGTCCTTCGTAACTTGCTAAAGGGATCATTATATTGGACGCGATGCGAATTGCATCGCATAAGGTTTGTGTGAAAGTTCAACTTGTCAAAAAAAAATATTTTCATCAAGTTGAGCTTTCACACAAACCTTTTGCATCGCGTCCAACATAATGAGCACTTAAGAGTGGTATATGGGATTCGTAAGTGCACGAGAATCGGTGCTTTGAAGTGCTAACATATGCGAGGAATTTTCGAAAAAATGTTTGATTTTTAGAAAACTTTTATTTGCATAAATTAATATCAAAATCTGCGAAAAGCTTTTGAACTTTCGAAAGTTTTTTGAATGATCGATAAGTAATTTTGAAAAATGTTTCCGGTAAGACTTGGAATTTACTGCATTTACTAAACGTCGGTCTGGGCCCCAAATGAAAAATTTCATAGGCCGCTTTTCCGGGAAAACCCTTGAAAAGTCGTGGCATGTGGTCAATATTGAGGGTTTTTCAGGTAATGCTCGGAGTTTTCGAATTTTAGCTCCGGAGTAACAATAGCTAGACAGTTGGTTCTTTCAGGAAAATTATAGAGTTTGATCAGGAGAATTTTTTGGGATATTCAGAAATCTGCCAAAGTGACGACATCTTGGATTTTTGTTAGGTATAAATTATGATTCTTTGGGTTTTTGAATTTTAGCTCCGGAATGACACTTATTAGAGAGATGGTTTCTTCTAGAAATTTATAGAGTTTGGTCAGGAGAATTTTTTTTGTATCTTAAGAAAATGGCTGCCAACTGTCAAAGTGACATCATTTTGGATTTTTGCTACATTCTGAATTAGAATACATGTACAGTTGGTTTATTCGGCAAAGTTACATAGATCGGTGAGGACAGTTAGTACCACGAAGTGTTTCGAAGATAGCCGAAGCTGACACGAAGTGTTCCGAAGGTGGCACGAAGTGTTCCGAATGTAGCCGAAGGTGACACGAAGTGTTCCGAAGGTGACACAAAGGAGACAACTTAGTGAGAACAATTTTTTTGAGAAACTTTTTATCGAAGAAAGTTTTTATTGAAAAAATTTTGTTAGAAAAAAATTATTTTTTCAAAGAATATTTTTTTGGAAGAAATTTTTTTCGAAAAAAAAAAGAAAATTTTTCATAACAACTGAAAACTTCCAAAACGACTGATATCGCATACAAAAACCTCTTAAGAGTGAATTCGCGAATACCTTCACCAATCTGATATACACCACCTCGTCGATTATCCGAATTTTGGTGTCAATAGAATATGTGGACTATCTTGAGAAAATCGTAGAAGAAATTTTTTTTTTTTAATTTTGTTCAGCCGCCAGAAGTGGTCAAAAGTACCTCTGCACCGGGGTCGCTGAAAACGTGTTTCTTCCGAGGGGCTATTCACTGGTCAAAAATTTGTACCGAAAATTCCAATTCCATAAAAAAATTCCAAAAATTCCACAGAAATTCGAAAAATTTCATCGAAATTCCGAAGTTCAAAAATTCCGAAAATTCCAAAAAATCCACTAAAATTCCAGAAATTCCAAGAATTCCAAAATTTTTACAGACATTTTAAAATCTACACAGAAATTCCATCGAAATTCCAAAAATTTCATCGAAATTCCGAAGTTCAGAAATTGCGTAAATTCCAAAAATTCCACTAAAAATCCAGAAAGTCCATTTTAATTTCAAAAAATCCATCGAAATTCCGAAAGTTCCACAAAAAAAAGTTCCGAAAATTCCAGAAATTCCAAAAATGCAAGAAATTCCACAGAAACTCCAAAAATTCGACAGAAACTCCAAAAATTCAACAGAAATTCCAAAAATTCAGCAGAAATTCCAAAAATTCAACAGAAATTCCAAAAATTCCACAGAAATTCCAAAAATTTCCCAAAAATTCCACAGAAATTCTATCGAAATTCCAAAAATTTCATCGAAATTCCGAAGTTCAGAAATTCCGGAAATTCCAAAAAATCCAAAATTTCCATCGAAATTCCAAAAGTTCCGAAAATTCCAGAAATTCTAAAAATTCAAGAAATTCCACAGAAACTCCAAAAATTCTACAGAAATTCCAAAAATTCAACAGAAATTTCAAAAGTTCCACAGAAATTCAAAAAATCTACAGAAATTCCAAAAATTCTGCAGAAATTCCATCGAAATTCCAAAAATTCAGAAATTCCAAAAATTCCACTAAAATTTCAAAAATTCCAATAATTCCAGAAATTCCATTTTAATTCCCAAAATTTCATCAGCCTGTACCAAAAAAATGAAGTGGATAACCCCTCGGGAAAAACGCACTGTTTTTGGAAGGCTGTAGAGGGCGTTAACAGCGGCGACCAAAGAACCTAATATATGGCGAGAAGCGCAATGATTCAAAGCTTCAAAAACACCATAGAGATCTTCTGGTTCGAACTGTTTGTGGTCTTGGTAGTCATTTTTGTGAAAAACTTGGAATTCCGTAGCGTTTCTCTGAGTCTGCCTCTCATATAACTAGATTCAGAAAAAGTTCAGAAAAATTATTTCGTTGTTGACCACAATTCAAACAAATATTTGCGTATTATCAGCGACAGTGTCACCTCAAGCGATATCATTAATTTTGGAAGCGGACTTACGGACTGCGTCACACTTTACCTATCAAGAGGTGTTTGTATGCTTTTTGATCAACCGCTCGATTTCAAATGTAAAAATAAGTTAAATAAAACGTCTGATAACTTCACATGGCAGGGAAAACCTCTATATTTCTGATTCGTCAACGAACGAGTGCGTACCAGCTGTTGCATAAATTTACAATTTGCTAACAAATATAAAAAATGTCAAGTCAAAAATTGGTTATACGAAGTTTTTTCAACGGAGCTACATGTTTTTCTTGCTCTCTTTTTTGGAAATTTAACTTAGTCATTTTGACCGCAATCGCGAGGCAGTTGTTGAAATATTTCGGATCAGCGACAACATTCAGCTCACTTCATTTTATACAACGGGAAGGATGACTCCTGGCGACTAGACCACTTACGTAGAAAAGAGCTCATTAGATGGCGCAACGTTCGTTTCACACAAAGTCTGAGTCATGAACGGGAAATCTTCATCCCAATTCTGACCATTTCTTATGCGAATTTTCAAATTTAATTTACTTTTCCAGTTGAATGGAATCAATTTGACGCAAATTGGATTTACTCGTTATCCCATTCCCTGTTTACCGTTGCTGTTGAAGACTCTTTTCACCCTCACATTCTGGGTGACATTGCGACAAAAAGCCTTCGAGTCTCGTATTCAAAAACAGTCATCAACATTGGCTCATTTGGCTGCACCGTTCCAAGTGACCGTTGGAGCCGCAACAACTTCCGATATGGCAGCTAAAACCGATAACAAGAAATCGAAATTCATTGTCATGGCCGGTAAAGTTCTCAATGCAATATTCCTGCAACTATGGATTTGGATCGTTGTGCTGGTGCTGTTTTTATGTGCAATTTATGGCCAAAAAATGACTGCTTTCCGCATTGTTTACATGACACTCGTGTTGGTGTTTTTAATTACGTTCCAGGTGATAAAACTCAGGCAATTGAAATGAAATTTTCTTTTTCACATTTCCCCATTCGTAGTGGTCGTTCCAAATATGGCGTCGAATAATGTACACATTTTGGGTGGTTGTCATCGGCTTCGCAATGTTAACACTGATCATGATCTACACGTATCAATTCGATGGATTCAAAGATTATTGGCTCAAATATTTCCATATTCCCTATGAATTGTACGTCCAGTTAATGTGTCCGACGGTGAAAGTAATTTTGAATTGTTTTCCAGGCAAACGGATATCGGTCTCGAAGAGTTCCAAACCAAAGACTTATTCCTGAACTTAGTTTACCCGACGTTGGTCGTTATCATAACAGTTGTACAGTTGCAAATTTTCCATAAAAAATACTTGGAATCGTTAGACGCACCAATCAGCCAAAGGTAACCATTTTTGCTCGAAGCGTAAAGGAAGATCCATAATTTTGATTTTGATACATAGAAGCACTGACGAACAAAGCAACAATCCCACGTCCAGCGTAAATTATGGAAATTTGGAAGCAGAAACATCGGATGATACCATTTCGAAGGAACAGAGAAACATCCAGCTGAAAGACTTGAAGGGCGTTACAACAAAACAGGTAAATTTATGTTAAACGTAGAGGGGAAACGGTCACATATGAATCTGTTGGGATCAAAAGTCGTTCTATTGCAACTGTCAAAGTGACGTTATAAACGTCAAATACTTATAAAAATTTATAGATTTTTCATTCGTCTTAAATTGGACCTTTTCCATAACTACTTTATAGCTTTGACATTTAAAATGTCATTTTGACAGTTAGAATAGACCAACTTTTCATCCCAATAAACTCGTATGACGTCTGCACTTTCTCCTGGTTTTTGAACCTCCCTCCCCCTTATCTGTAAGAAACTAAGATTTTTTTGTACGAAGTGTCTGTTTCATATCCCCCTCCTCTCTAACGCAGACTTCATTTATGGACGCTCCCTTCAATGGCGTTCCACTCAACTGAACTGTAATTTATTCCTCAAATTAAAAATGTCAGCGGAAGATAATATATTCCAACGGCAGAAGGAGTAGAGATTAAGACGCGTCTGCAAACTATGTCTTTTTCCCGGTAACCAAATTCGACTTTTTGATTTTTCCCATTATCCTGAAAATTAGAACACATTTCCCCGTGACGAAAACCTCATTTCCCGGTGGTAAAACTCAAATTTTTCGTTGAACAAAATATATGTGTTATGAAGCTTGTGGTGTGCTGCTAAAATCTCAAGCGGAGCAAGTGAGATTTTTTTGACGTTTTCTTACGAAACCGTTAAGATTTTTTCAACGAAGTTGTTAAAAGCTCAACCTAAACTTTGTTAAAATTTTGTTAACGGAGTCGCTAAAATATTAATCAATATTATACAGGCCATTCTCAATGAAAAGAGCGATATCTATTATCCTCGTAACGTTGATGCCGTGAACTAAAAGAGGAGACTCCAAATGTCAAAACTCTCAAATAAGTTAGTCTGCTTCCCCGCATGAGAGCTTCCCCGCATGAGAGCTTCCCCGCATGAGAGCTTCCCCGCATGAGAGCTTCACCGCATGAGAGCTTCCCCGCATGAGAGCTTCCCTGAGAATTGTGGGAGGATGGTGCAGGGAGAAAGGTCAGGCAGTTACCCTACCAAGACGGACCTGGTGCTGTTTACGAGAAGACGCATAAGGGCTGACTTGGTGGGAGGCGTGAGACTCTTTTGGAAGAAAATTTATCCAGTCGACAGTGAGTTGAGTTGGATAGCGCAAGTAAAGACAGGGCGGATCTGCAGGAAATCGTTCGGTAGGAATTGGGGTATACCATTCAGAGCGATACTGTGGATATACGAGGCGGTAGTTAGGCCGATGATGAGCCATGGCTGCATTGTGTGGTGGCCTAGGCTCGACGTGGAGGTGGAGAAGAAGGAACTGACGCAGATTCAGAGATTGGTATTTTTGTGCGCCACTTGGGCTATGAGAAAGACATCTATTGATGCTATGAGAGTGCTGCTAGCGGTGCCACCCGTAGATGTGGTGTTTAAGGCTAAAACCTTCGTCACGGCCAACAGGTTGGTGCAATGGGGCGAGTGGACTCCTAACTTCGGTTCCGGGCATGGTAGGGCTAGGGAAATTATACCTGACACAATTTTCGCGATGCCTCGAGACTGGATGAAGACCAGATTGGATTTTGTGAGCAACATTGGCGTTCTGTTTCCGAGCAGAAACGAATGGCTACGAAACTGGCCCAACGCCTTGCGCGGGAGCAGAAAAGTAAGGTTTACCGACGGATCCAAGACCGTGGAGGGTGTGGCTGACGGAGTTTATGCCCCAGAAAGCGGCGAGAGAAAATCTTTTCACTTGGGAAGGTTTATCAGTGTCCTCCAAGCTGAAACCTTTGCGACTCTGATGGGTGGCGGTTATTAAGGCGCACTTTCATAGCACTTTTCTGGTGAGGAAATAGCGTCGCGCATCACGACCTCTAAACTAGTGGACGAGTGCAAGGAATACCTGAACTGGATGGGACTGAGGAATCAGATCACTCTGGTATGGTCGCCCGGGAACTCGGGCGTGGAGGGTAATGAAAAGGCTGATGAGCTGACTAGGCTGGGCCGGTCGAAAGGAACTAGAAGCGTTTTCTACTTTCAGATCAAGAATACCTAACGAAAATGAAATTTTGCTGCTAATTCACCACACGCCTCAATGCTTTTTCCACAGAAAATTGTATGGAATCGCCAAAAGTTCCATTTGAACACATGAAAATTCGTGGGATTCCTCATCCAGAGAGTTCACCGTTCAGAAAACTAGGATCTCATCACATTTTCGCATTTTCCTTTCCGGTCAGCTCCCGGTCAACTTTACCTCCTGGTCAGTAATACTTCCCGGTCAGTTATACTTCCCGGTCAGTTATACTTCCCAGTCAGTTATACTTCCCGATCAGTCATACTTCTCGGTCAGTCATACTTCCTGGTCAGTCATACTTCCCGGTCAGTTATACTTCCCGGTCAGTTATACTTCCCGGTCAGTTATACTTCCCGGTCAGTTATACTTCCCGATCAGTTATACTTACCGGTCAGCTATACTTCCCGGTTAGTTATACTTCTCGGTCAGTTATATTTCTCTGTCAGTTATACTTCTCGGTCAGTTATACTTCTCGGTCAGTTATACTTCTCGGTCAGTTATACTTCTCGGTCAGTTATACTTCTCGGTCAGTTATACTTCTTGGTCAGTTATACATCTCGGTCAGTTATACTTCTCGGTCAGTTATACTTTCCCGTCATTTATAGTTATAACTTCCTGGCGAATTTGCAATTTGTCTTCCCGCTAGTCTGGATGCATTTTCCGGTATCCAAGTTTTCGGACCTAAGATTTCCTGGTATCCTCAATACTGAGGATACCGACTATTTCCGAATGAGGATTTAGACACACCCACATTTTGATCAAAGTCTCCAAATTTCTACATTTTTTCCATCAATTACAGATCTCCGAATTAATCACTTTTCTGTACGAGAAAGCCAGAGAGCTTCTGGAATTCGTTTGGCTCTTTCTGGAAATTCACTTCACCAAAGTCATCCTATTTGTCGCATTTGCATTGGGCATTAGAGAAGTGTCTCTTCTGCATTTACTCATAATACTGATGGCATCGATCGCTGTTACATCGCGAACGTATGTACAGTCGGTGTTCACACGTTGTATTTCTCTGGTGATCGGAGTACTTTTGATCCTGAAAATGATTTATCAAATCAAGTACATCGATCAAAACAAATACAACATTTACTGCAATTCAACGGGTCCGGTAGATCCAACAAATGAAACGATCAACGATCCAGCTATCAACGACGCGAATTGGTTTGGTTTCTATAAGATCACTGGGGACGCCACTCTAGCCACGATTCTGAAAGGATACATCGGTTACATTTTGATAACAACAATTCACACCATCATCCTGATGCGGCAGAAACGCAAGCGGTTCTTGAGTGGAAAACCTATGACAAGACCCAAAGTCTTATTTCCACGAATCAACCGACAAGATGCCGATAAAGACGTTATTTCCATGTTGAAATATATGGCAAACTTTATTTTTTACAAATTTGGGATCGAGGTTTGTATTGATGCGAGCTGTCAAACTTCGAGGGAATGAAAAAATTGTTTTTTTAGATAACGCTGATAATGCTCGTGGCGTTGATTGGAACCAGAATGGATGTTGTCGCTTTGTTATACTCTGTGTGGCTGTGCATCCTATTTGCCGCTACGCGTGAAAAACAGAAGCAACTGTGGCCATTCTTCCAATGGTTCATTTTCGCTCTCATTCCCATTCAGTATGTCGCGGTGATTGGAATACCGCCTTACCTCTGCGTTGGTTCGTTAACTTTTTTTGTTTAATTTTGACCTTTGGATACAAATTTTCGATTACCAGATTTACCGTGGAAGACAGAGATCCTGAAGCATCTGCAGGAGTGGGCAATGTTACCGGAGCCAAGACTTCGTGATCAATCCAGCAAATTGCTTTTGGATTTCATTTTGCTGGTGTTTTCTTGCCGTCAGGTAAAGAATATTGGAAATTTCTCTGAGAAAAATTTGTAAACAAATTGACTCCCTAGATGTTGGTGTTTCGCATCGAAAATCAATACGAGGAAACACAAACCCAATTTCCTGGTGGAAGCAATAAGTCAGTTGTTGAGGACATCCATAATATGACCACGAAACCAATTTCTGACTCTCACGATTTTGTCACATTCACAAGAAATTGGCTGGACATCCTAAAATGTGCCATATTTTTGGGTTTCTATTGGATGGTAAGTGATGTTTCCCACTCACCAGTAATTTTGGTGCTTTTGTGTGTTTTTCTGGCTGTTGAAAATTATTTCTTCAAATATCGATTCAAGAAAATATAAAATCAATAAATGAAAATAGCCCCGTCCTCTGTAACCTGTGACAAGTATAAATTACTTGCATGTGGTATGAATTTCGTTTCAGAAGCACATCAATACTTCTTAGTGGAACAAGAAATTTCGGCATTTCTTTTTGCTTGCATACAATAAAATCGAAAATTAAATATTTTTTCAGACTTTGGCAATCGTATTTTTGGCTGGAACAAATCGTATCAATCTGTTTTCACTTGGTTATTTGATTGGATCGTTCATATTTTTATGGCAGGTAAGAAAAGAATCTCGAAATAAACGTTGTTGTAGTGCGTGAACCTTTGGTCAAAATATCTTCCAACTGAATTTGGGTCCGGCGTTTGCGACGCATTTTTTAATCAAAAATGAAAACATTCCAAAAGAATTTTTTGCGTTTGAAAGCTGTAAGCGTCACCCCAATTGATATCAGTTGTTTTGGAAGAAGGGATGAGAACTTGCGTCACATTTCCTATTAAAAAGGGTTTTTGTTTTGATATTAGTAGTTTTGGAAGAAAAGAGGAAACAAATTTTGGTGAAAAAAATATGCGGCGAAAAAAAATTTTAGGCGCAAAAATTTCCGCCGAAAAAAATTTACGGCGAAAAAAAATTTACGTCGAAAAAAATTTCCAGCGAAAAAAAATTTGGGGACTGCGTCACGCCCTCCGCTACCTCTGAGGGCATGATTAAAAGCGCCGCGCCGCAGGCAAAAATTTAGATTTGCCATTACTTGTTCTTTAGGCAAGTCGAAGAATTGCTTAGTTGCGCCGCAAGCAAAACTTTGGACTGGTTTTCCTCGTACTTTAGGTAATTCGAAGAATTGCTCAATAGCCACACCGGGTAAGGCGCCGCAGGCGAAAATTTTGGATAACTCTCTCGTGTTCTCTAGGTAAATCGAAAAACGGCTTAATTGCCGCAGGAGAAATTTTTTGATTGTAGGACTTAGGAATTTCAATAATTGATGACTTCGTTTTTGTAAAACGCTGGCGTAGGCGACAATATTTAGGCTCTTAACTAGTTTCTTAACTAAATCCAGGTGTTTCGAGCGCCTCAGGCGGAAATTTTCAAAACTTGGATCCGTTTCTCTTTTTTCAGCCTTTGGGCGGTCCCCTGACGTGGCGGTCCCTGGGCCTGACTGAAAAGTATTATCAAGAGGAGTGTTGGTATTGAAGATGGGCAAAACTTTTGAATTTACGATCGAAAAAATCGTCAAAAACACATTTTTTAAAGGTCGGAGTAACTTTTTTGCTTATATCTCCGCGATTTACAAACGGGGATTGCTTTTCAAGTTTTTTTAATGAAAGATATAAATCTCAAAAAACTAAAAAAAAGTTGATGAAAATTGATTCACTGGAGTGGGCCAAACTCTTTTTCATGCATTTCGTTACATACAAAAAAATTTGGCTGTGATTCAGAGGTAGACGAAGGCTCAACAGTTTTCAAGAAAAAAGTATGGAAGAGGCCTTTTCTTAGAGGCAGATTTTATCCGCGCCATGAGATTTGTTCCATCACTTCTGAGGACATTGTTATATATCAGAAAGAAAGGAACAAATCTCAGAGGGGAGGCGTAGAAAATCTCAGGAAGGAAGCAAAGCCCCTGTTTCCCTAGATACGGCGCTGTGCTCTGCTGTGCCGCAGGCCGTAATCATAATGAAAACATAAAAGGGCGAGGTCGAAAGGCGGCAGCCCCGCAAAGGGAAATATCACTCTTGCGGTGTCTAAAAGACAGCGTTGTTTGGGGCGCATCTAAGCTAGCCGCAGGCTGCCATAGAATTACAATCCTTCATATTCTATGAGATATTTTAAGTTAACGCCAGAAAAAGAAAAGCCACAACAAATTTTGGGCGAAAAAAAATTTACGGCGAGAAAATATTTACGGCGAAAATATTTTTCAGCGAAAAAAATTCCGGCGAAAAAAATTTCCGACGAAAAAAATCCGGCGAAAAATTTCCCGTCGAAAAAAATTCGAGCGAAAAATTTTCCGGCAAAAAAAATTGGGGCAAAAAAAATTTACGGCGAAAAATATTATATGGCGAAAAAATATTTCCGACGAAAAAATGCCGGCGAAAAAAAAATGACGTCGAAAAAATTTCATCGAAAAAAGTTTTCGGGCGAAAAAAGTTTCCGTCGAAAAAATTTTTGGGCGAAAAAAATTTTCGGGGGCAAAAAAAATATTTACGGGCGAAAATGTTTCTGACGAAAAAAAAAAGTCCTTCGAAAAAAAATTTCCGGCGAAAAAAACATTTCGGGCGAAAAAAAAATTTACGTCGAAAAAAATTCGGGCGAAAAAATTTTCCGGCGAAAAAAAATTTACGGCGAAAAAAATTTACGGCGAAAAAATTTTTCAGCGAAAAAAAATTCCGGCGAAAAAATTCGCTACCGCGCGCCCATAACTCCTCTACGGAACTCCAAGCCCTAGTGCGTTCCTCGGAACATTTTATCATCTAAGAGGATTTATCGCTTTTCATTTACAGGGTGCCGATTTTTACTTGCGGCCAATTTACACCATCATACGGTATTGGAGCTATTTAATTGGCTACAATATTTTCGTCATTGGAATGAAAGCGTTGTTGCAAATACCAGCGTGTATCTTCACGTCAGAAATGGAAAGCATTTGTTGGCTGAATCAATTATTCGGCATCAGCTGCATCAGGAAATTTAATCAAATTGCAACGGTAAGAATACAAACTTCCACAAATTGGCTACCCTTTCGGAAAATTCAGCGAAAGAAAATGTAATTAAAAAATGTTTCTTACAACAGGATTCAACATGTAAAGTGCCAAGTGAAGGAATTGGATTGGTCTGGGATGGAATTTGTTTTGCTTTCCTTTTGCTGCAACTTCGAATATTCCAAAGTTACTACTTCTGTCACATCATAAATGAGAGTAAAGCGAGTACGATATTAGCTTCAAGGTAAGTTGATGCTCGAATCCATTTCAATTGAATTGTTTCGTCAAACATTCGTAACGTGTACAGGGGAGCAGAACTGATTGAAGGACTTCGTCGCAAACAAGTGAAATTACAAATTCAAAGGGAAGAAGAAATTTTACTGAAAATCAAACAGAAAATGGATCGAATTAAGGCAAATCAACAAAAATTCCAAACTTCATCTGCAGTTGATGGACATGAAATGGGTTCGTATTCTGCAATTTTTTTTATAATTTTTCGTTCAATGCTTCCGACTGGACATTATTTAAGTTTTAAGTTTGTCAGAATCGTTAAATTGTTTTTGTTTATTTTGTTGTGTGCAATAATCACAGGTAAGAAATGGAAGTTTCCATTGATGTACCGACTCTTTAGTTCATTTCCAATTTGATTTAAAGTTTTTAAGTGTTTCTTTCAATAAAAAAATTATTCAGAAGCCGTAGCACCATTAGCACGGACCACAAGCCTGTCATCTTGTGCTGGTTATCATACCCCCATCGAAGATGAGGTCGCCGCATCTGAACTGCCATCTGATTTCGGTCGCAGTGTTTCAGTTTTGAATGCACAAGCTCCATCACCAATGTCTGCGGTATTGACAGTGTCACTAGAAGGATATTTGGACCATCAACAGATATCGTATGGATCGCCTCCCAGTTCCGATATAGCTGTCAGACGTGGACCAAGTTCAGAGGAATCGTATCCCGTTTTTTCACCGTTGCCAACAGTAAACTTTAGAACATTGCTACACATCAATCACTGTAAACAAAGCTCTGTATTTCGGATGAAACTTAGGGCAGCATTAGACTTTTAAGACGAATTGACGTTTAACTCGATAGTTTTTTTTAGTCTTACGACAACTGGTAACAAAATGTTCAAGCTAAGTTTCAAGATACGTAACTTTCAGTAACATGTAGAGTCTAGCCACGGTCGCCATTTACAATCACAGACCCATTTTCATGTATTTCTCGGATATTAAATTAGACAAAAGCTTCTTTCAAGAAGTGATGACGTTGGAACCTCTATGATTGATTGCTGCTTCCGCTATCCGGTTTATCATTTGGTGATTCTGAGAATTATGACTCAAAAGTTTATAACTGCCAAGTGAAATGCGTTTCAAAATCGAAAATATTTTGTCGTTTCGGCTGTTAATTGACTTGCATTAAGTACGCTATACAAACACCCACAAACATACACTACACACACAGGCAGAGAGATGGAACGGTAATATTACGCTGGAATGTTATGCGGTTTTATTACGTAATATTATTCGAATCTTGGTAACATTGGTAATTTAAAGTCTCAGTAATATTACGTAACTTATGTGGGGCAGCCGCCTCATTCTGAACACTTCAAAACGCAACTCGCCGAACTTAAGTTGGTAAAATAAGTTCGGAAAAAGAAAACCATAGAATTAAAAGCAAACTAACTATTTTCGTTTTATTATCATGGGCGCGCGGTAGCTATGCGCCTGTGATGCAAGTCCCCACACGATCAAAAAATTAGGAAAATTGTTTTTCGTAGACTTCGGAACTATATATACAGCTAAGTTTTGACTTTTTTCCCTTGCGTCATACCCCCTGAGACTTAGTTTTTCGGATTCTACGTAAAATTTTGATTGAAATCGACATTTTACTCATTAAAATCGGTCCATACTAAATATGCTACTTCATAGAAGCCCCACTAACTTTGGCTTCCTACGTCCTAAACATCTTACGTTAGTTAGTGGGTTAGTTAGTTCCAGAACCATTTGTATGACAACCGCCTTTTTTGGTTCGTGCTCGAAAACGGCTCGATAACTTTTCTTGAAATTTTGCAAGGACCTTCGAGTGGGCATTCTACGCCATATGAGATTTTAAAAAAGTGGGGGACCGGCTTAGTTTGGGCGCCAGGGCTCTTAGAAGACGCCATATAAAGCACATATGAAAGAATGTTTTGATGTGTCTGAACAAAATTTTTGTGCTGTGTTAGTATGTTTCGCGTCAAAGGAATTTTTTTTTCGCTGCAAATTTTTTTTCGCCGAAATTTTTTTTCGCTGAAATTTTTTTTCGCTGCAAATTTTTTTCGCGGGAAATTATTTTCTCCGGAAATTTTTTTCGCCGGAAAATCATATACATTAATTGCCGAAATATTTATGTTTCGTTAATTTTTTTTTTCGCGAAAATAGTTTTTGGCGCCGGGGGATATTTTATTTTTCGATAACATGTTAAATTGTTACGGTGAAAACTGTTTTTCGCTGAAAATAATCTATAAATTAAACAGCGCGAGAATTTAATGGTTCGGCGGTCCGAGAGACGATGTTGATGTGGCTTAAATATAATACATTTAAACGAGTCATAGATATTTTTTCGCCGAAGTATAAGAAGAGTTATTTTATCGCATGAAATGTGTTTAATAATTTCGGAACTGAAATTGGTTTCGCCGATAAGTTTATTCGCGAATTTTGTTGTCGCTGATTTTTTGTTTCGCTGGAATGTTTTTTTCGCCGAAATTTTTTATTTTGCCTGAAATGTTTTTCGCGAAAATTTTTTTCGCCGAGATTTTTGTCGACGAAATTTTTAAGGAATTTTGCTGAACTTTTTTTTCGCTGGAATTTTTTTCGCCGAATTGTTTTTTAAACAAACCGAAGTTGGTTGTTTTCCATTGGTGTTGTTTTTTGCGGAAATTTTTTTTGGGGCATGAAAATTGTTGTATTCCTCTGGACTGTGTGTTGGGGTCCGGGGATTAAATAATAGAAGAATAAGCAAGTTTTTCGCTGAAAGTGTAGAGGTTTGGACTGGCAGGGGAATTTTTTTTTTCGGCCGAAAATTTTTTTTCGCCGGAAATTTTTTTTTCGGCGAAATAGTTTTTCGCCGGAAATTTTTTGCGCCGGAAGGTTTTTTCAGCGAATTTTTTTTTTCGCTGAATGTTTTTTTCGCCGGAATTTTTTTTGCCGAATTTTTTTTTTCGCTCAAAATTTTTTTTTGCTGCAATTTTTTTTTTCTCCAAATTTTGTTATCTCTTTCCTTCCAAAACTACTGATATCACAACAAAAACCCTTTTTAAAAGGGAAACGTGACGCAAGTACTTACCCCTTCTTCCAAAACAACTGATATTTTTATTTTTTATTCATATGAACTTTTATATTATGTTACCTTTTAAGTAAGTAAGTTTTCTAATTGTTTTGGTTTTTTAATGAGAGCTATGATTAATCATAGCCACTCTTTTTTACCATGTCGGCTTTTTAGTAGACAATAAAATTATTATCATCATATCAATTGGGGTGACACTTAAAGCTTTGAAACGCAAAAAAATTCTTTTGAAATGTTTTCATTTTTTATTAAAAAAATGCGTCACAAATGCCAGACCCCCAGTGTTTTAGCTTTTCTACGCTTTCAGCTTTCATACGCAAAATTTGATTTCCTGTTCATCTCATAAAAACAAATTTTTCCTTTGTGAAAGCTGAAAGAGCAGAAAAACTATAACACTGGGGGTCCGGCATTTGTGACGCATTTTTTTAATCAAAAATTAAAACATCCCAAAAGAATTTTTTTGCGTTTCAAAGCTTTAAGCGTCACCCCAATTGAACACTTCGTGTCACCAATTCTTCTCACTGATCTATATAATTTCGCCGAAGAATGCAACTGGCAAGGTATACTATTTCAGAATATAGCAAAAAATCGAAGATGGCGTCACTTTGACAACTGGCAGTCACTTTCACAGTATCCCATAAAATTCTCCTCAACAGTCTCTATAATTTTCCCGAAGAAGCCAACTGTCTAGCTATTCTCACTCCGGAGCTAAAACTCGAAAACTACGAGCATTACATGAAAAGCCCACAAAATTGACCACTTTTTCACATGCCACGACTTTTTAAGGGTTTTCCCGGAAAAGCGGCCTATGAAATCTTTCATTTGGGGCCGAGACTGACATTCATAAAAAATTTCAGGCAGATAGGCTGTCTCGTTCTCGAAATCAAAAACTATTAGTAGAACATAGATCATCCCCGCAGTGGTAGCTGAGGGCGTGACGCAATACCCACACCCCACACCGTAAATTTAAATTTTTGCAGCGTGAAAACTGAAAGCGTTGAAAAATTATTGCGCCGGTGGGTCTTGCATTTGTGACGCAATTTTCTGAACACAACGTAATTTTGTTTTAAAAAAAGTGATGCAATTTTGTTTAAAGAATAAAACTTTGACCGCAAGCTAACAATTAACTCAAACAATTATTTGCATATTATCAGCGATAGCGTCACCTCAAGCGATATCATTAATTTTGGAAGCGAACTCACGGACTGCGTCACACTTTACCTTTTAAGAAGTTTTTGTGTGCTAGATAGATAGAACATAGGCAGATAGAAACCGACAGATCAGAAAAAAGTTTACATAATAATGAGAAAAATATCATTTTCAAACCTCGATGTCTCAACCAATTTTCAACCGATTTTAATGAGTCTTGGCTCGTTGGAAAGCTTGCGCTGCGACGCAGTTTTTTTTAAATAATTTGGGGGAGGAGGGTAAGGGGAAAAAACTCAAAAGTTTCCTGGTACCAAAGGTTTTTGTATAGCGTTTTTTTAGTTTGTGGACTTCTTTTTTAGAGTCAACCTACACATACATTTTTATTTCACAAACTAATTCAAAAATTCTAAGGAAAACGTCTGTCAAGTTCAACTAAATCGACAGAAAATTACCAAAATATTACCAAAATTACCATAAGTTACCGTAGTATTACTCACACCCCGGTAATATTGGGTTCATTCCATCGGTACTGTCACTTGAGTAACGAATTTTATCTCTTTCACTCTTTCAATACGATTTATATTAACATGAGACAAAACATATTCGTTACTCAGGTGACATGGTAGCGACAATGTATGTATTACCGATGGAATTAGCCAAGTTTTCGGTAATGTTACTCAACATTCGCGTAATATTACGTAATACAACTGAGAAAAGTGAATTGCCGGTAATTGTTCATCTCTGCACACGCACACAACATTTGTTTACACAAAGATTGCGGTCCAAAGTCAACACAAATTGTTTTACATAGGACTATCGTGAGCAATGTACACAGACGCCGAATCCTACAGTAGCTGTAACGACTGTTCCACCTGTAAGTTCGAATACTCTTCAACCGGGAGTGGCACGCGGTCACCGAAGACAGTCGAGTGTCAACACAGTCTCCTGGACGGATCAAGGAGATTCCAGCGCCGGTCGCAGTCGACCATTGTCGAATAACCTTGATCCATCAGACGTTTGTTACACACACCGAAAAAATACCCAACGGAATTTGACTTTGTTATTTTCTTTGACTATGAAATAGGAAAAAGACGAAATCGAACAAGTTACACTAAGAGCTAAACCGGGACACCGTAGACAGTCGAGTGTTGGTATTTCTTGGAATAAATTTGAAGATCAACGTCGCCGATCTAGTTACGCTTCCTGGATGCGTGATGACGATGATGGTGATGATTATGAGGAGATATCACGTTCCACACGCACAAGAAGTCGACCGTATAGTTGGGGACCGGTTGGAGAATTTTATTTTCGCGAATCGATGTGTTTGTCGGAAACGGATCGCTCGATGCTGTCCCATCAAGCATGTAAACGAACGTTTGAATTGAATTCATTTTTAATCTAAAATGTTACCTTCACTGCACCAATTGGTATCATACACACAGTCGAAATGGATTGTTGGACACTTGCTCACACTTTTGCTGATTTTGTAAAAAGCTAAGCTTTCCGAAAACAATTTTTTTTTTGCTGTATCAAAAGAAGGAACAACTGACGCTATTTTCGTCATAATTTGCTTGTGTCTTATCAGTTTCGGTGTACACTTTTTTAGATGAACTTTAAGCACTGTGTTACCTTTACTTGTAAACAATTTGTCATACTTTCACTTTTAGGCACTGCAAAGCCGTAGACACTCGATAGAGGATTCCAATGTAACGATATGAAGAAAATGGCAGGTGACAATTGACTTACTCTTTGGCTAGCAAACTTTTCCGTTTCTCTCTGCTCACGACGATATCAAATTCCTCATCGTAATGACAGAAAAACACAAGTCTGTATCTCACTGTACAGTAACAATGAAAATACATTTTCACAGCTGCAGCGCTTTCGTTTCATTAAGCAGAACGAATAAAATGACAAGCTCCTGGTTTGATTTTTCTCTCATTGCGAAGGAAGCTTTCTGTAAAGACTTAAGTTTAAGGGAACTTTGAAGTTTCTACTATCATTCGATCGAATTATTGACAAATTTTGAAAAACGAATCAAAAAAATTACAATACCAACAACTTTAAGTTATTTATAATTTTTTTATTCTTATTTTTAGATGACCGGTTCGAGCCTGCGACTCATAGAAAGGGTAATTTGCTTTTTCTTTTAATAAGGTGGTAGATTTTGAGAAGCGACATTCATCTGGTGACAGCTTTGATTGAATTTTCGTGTTCACACGACCATCACATTGTGCAGAGAGACTTGAATACAAATATTCCGTGAATCTCGATTCTTCAGTCGCTAAGAGTTTTTTCATAGGGGGAGCCACTTTTTATACCTAGAATTGAAAAAAAACAGCGTTTTAAAGACACTAGGCGCTAGACACTAGGGGAGAAAATATAAAATTGCAACAAAAGCAATAGTTGTGGCCAGAGTGAGGGTCGAAAAACGTTAAATTTTGAATTTCCTATCAATGAACTCATTCGATCACGATAAAAGTAGAGGTGTCATGGTTACTAATAGACAAAGTGACTATATCTCACGGGGGTGACCATAGCACTTCACAGTAGTTTAAAAACGTTCTCCGCATTTCCTCTTTACCAAAACGTTATTAAATACTTACAAATTGCCCCCTCAAAATCGGGGTCACCAATTATATGGGAACTGATCAAAACAAATTCATGTTATCAGTTTGATTCCATAAATTTGAATGTAGAATGTTCTACAAAATGTATTGCTTATATGGGCCATTCCACGAAAACGTCGTTCCCACGCTCGAAATGCTCAGTTGTTACAAAATAATATTCATGTAAAAGTGTGTATCATAAAGATTGATCCTTCAACTTGAGGTTAGTTACTTTCCCATGAATATCATTTTGTAACTACTGAGAATTTCATGAGTGGGAACGATGAAGTCCGTAGAATTGCCCATATAGTGAATTCGAAGGTAACTCGATACAATGTAATTTAATTTGATTCCAATGAATATTTGATTTCTGTGTGTACACAGGCTCCACAAATACCCACTTATTTTCGCGAAAATGTTGATTTTCCGATGCATCTTTTTTCCGAAAACGAACAGAAGTGTACAAAAGTGAACAGACTCCCATATATTTTATTGTTTTTCGAACAGTTTCGCATTCCCTCACTTCACTTCACAACAAAACGTAAGCAAATTTATGAATGAAATGTCAAGATTGCAACCAACTTCACGTTGAATAGCAAATATTGAATATTTGGCAAAGAGCTGTTAATGTCTCAGAGTGAAGTTGGTTGCAAGTTCAATTTTCATTATTCAGAATTAAAGCCCCGAGTGGAATTTTAGGGAATTAACCGCCCGGGGAGTTATCGCTAGAGAATTATCGCGCGGATGAATATTTTCCTTATACAAATTTGACATTTTCTTTACGCAAATTGGTATTATCCTTTAACAATTCAATTGTGGCGGTAATTCCTCGGATGATATTTCAAATTTTTTCTGTCAAAGGGACAGCTGTCACGTCACGCTGTCATCTGTCACTTTTACCTCTGTCATTTTGACATCTGTCACTATGACATCTGTCACTATTACATCTATTACTATGGATCTGTTACTATGACATCTGTCACTATGACATCTGTCACTATGACATCTGTCACTATGACATATGTCACTATGACATCTGTCACTATGACATCTTTTTTTAATAAGGAATGGGAAATCTTCAAAGACACCCGATCCTCCCGTACCAAGGTGGTGTTGCAATCCATTCTTCAATGACCTACCATCTAAAACCCCCTTTCTTTTTAGATTTATCAGTTTGGGACGATCGCCTACGCGATCTTGAAACATAGATCCTAGGATCCTTTGTTTCCTTCCCGGTCATCATTTAAATCTTCACGCGAGCCCTCCTGTCGCTACCAAAAATCTGTCAAGTGTGGCAGGTCCCAGATTAGCGATTTGGGATGTTCCCACGAAAAATTACCCGAAGATCTTACTCCTTAGCTGAAGGTACTTGGGGCATTCACAAATTAAGTGTATGCCCGTTTCCTCCCCCAATCCACAAGAGCATTCGGTGGTTCCCGAAAGCCTCAACTTGTACATGTGCCGATTCAACCCGCAATGTCCAGTGATCGCTCCAACAACCCTCCTAATGCGACACGGATCCATCACTAGCAAGTCATTAGCCCATTTCTCGTCAGGCCTCGGAAAGAAGCGCTTCGTGTGAGCACCTCCGTCATATTCCTCCCATCGTTCCACGTGTCCTCGCCGTACCCAGTTATTTAGCGCTTGCGCACACAACGACTTGGGTATTGGCAGGTAGGGTTCGGCTCCCATTTATATAGCCGTGGACTTCTTGCAAGTTCCCCTCCACACCAGAGTTCCCGGGTACCCAAACCAGCGTGATCCGATTGCTCGTTCCCACATCGTTCAGATACTTCTTGCACCCTTTGATCAGCCTAGAGGTCACCACGGGCGATACGAGTGCCCTGATCACTTCCTTACTATCCGAAAGGATGAGGACGTCCTCTCCCTGCGTCCCCGTTGGCAGTGCTTCTCGAGCTCCCATTAGTAGCGCGAAAGCTTCTGCCTGGAGAACACCGGTGGTTCCCCCTAAGTGGAGCCAATTATCCTGCAGAGTATTCGGATCGTATGTTCCAGCCCCTGCCCCTTCGACTGCCTTGGATCCGTCTGTAAATCTAACTTTTGCCCTTCCACTCAGATAGGCCGGCCATCTGTCCAGCCACTCCTCTCTGCTTGGAAATACCGTTTCGAACCGCCTTGTGAATTCAATCACCGGCGTCATTCGGTCGCTAGGCATGCTGAAAACTGGGACCGGAATCATCTCACCGATTTTGCCATGTCCAACCCCGAAACGGGCAGCCCACATACCATTCTGTACCAACCTGTCCGCTGTAACAAAAGCTCTAGCCTTGATAACCAAGTCCAGAGGTGGTACAGCCAACACTGCTTCCATGGCAGCGGTCGCCGTGGTCTTCATAGCTCCAGTGATGCAAAGGCATACCACCCTCTGAATATCACTCAACTCCTTCCTCGCACACTCAACGTTGAGCCTTGGCCACCCCCTTCCTTAGTCTTCATGCTCTCTTCTCCCTGGAACCGCCTCACAGCATTACTTCGGGGAAGGGCTGTGCTTTCGCACCTACTCTCTCAGGCAGTCTTCTTTGATCGTCTCTCCATCTACTTTGCAGTTTACCCATTATTTTCGCAACTACATTATCCGCTACTCTCCACACCTCCTCATCGCGGCACATCTCCGATATTATGTTTTCGGCGTTGACATCTGACCTACTCACAGTCATCAGCTCAGCTCGCTCTTGTTCGAAACGGAGACAGACAAATAACACGTGCTCCGCAGTCTCTTCCTCTCCCTCGCATGTCATGCAGAAAGGTGACAATGTGAATCCAAACCTGTGCAGATATTTCCTGAAGCATCCGTGGCCCGAGAGAGACTGTATCAATTGGTAGTTAACCTCTCCATGTTTGCTCTGTACTCATGTCGTTATGTTTGGTATGAGTCTATGGGTCCACCTTCCCTTGTCAGAGGAGTCCCACTCTTGCTGCCACTGTCTCATTGATTCGGCTCTTAATTGCGTATTTGCTGTTTTGGTAGCTTGACCCTCCCTTCTCTTATTTCTATGACATTCGCTGTCTTCCGTCAGCGTTATGTATATAAGCATCGTCCCAGCTATGACACATACCACTTCTAGAGATATCACGCCTGTATCCACGCTGGTGACCCGTAGCACAATATTGATAGCGTGACGCTTACTAGGAGCCTCCTTTTGCTGCTGCGCGGTCCAAAGTCGTTTGGCATTGTTCTGGCGAGTGCTGCGGTGGCTTTCATTGCCTTATCGCACGTGTAGTCCACATGACTATTAAAATTTCTGCGATCGTCGAGCACAACTCCAAGGTATTTTAATTGGCGACTGGATGTAATTTGTTCCCCGTCGATGTTCCATACGATCCGCTCAGTTGTTTTGCAGTTACTGACTAGCAAGATCTCGGTTTTCTGGTGGGTCAGCTTCAGTTTAGTCGTTGTCATCCAGTTTTCGGCAGTTTCTAGCGTTTCCATCGTAACTACCTCCACCTCCATCTTCGACGTTCGGGATACTGAGAGGATCAAGTCGTCGGCAAAAGCAATCGTCTTAGCGCATCTTGGCAGTTTCGGCGGGAGCGCTGTGTCAAACATTACATTCCACATCGTTGGTCCTAATATGTATCCCTGTGGTACTCCAGCTGTGTCACTATGACATCTGTCACTATGACATCTGTCACTATGACATCTGCTACTATGACATGTCATTCTGAAATGTTTCTGTCAGTTTTTTCAAGAAAATTACTCCACCACTACTTTCTTATACCATTTCACGGGTTTATTTTCACCTATAACCTATAGTCATGCTAAAAGTGCTATGGGGTGACAGTTCTTTTTCAAAAGTGTACGTACTATTGAAGTTTTGTTGTTCAACAGCAGAAGTTGGTTGCAGTTTTGACATTTCACTCAAAAATTGCAACTAACTTCACAGCAAACGTAAACGGTTTTGTGAATGAAATGTGAAAATTGTAACCAACTTCATGTTGAATACCAAAATTTCAGGAACGCCAACCACGCCAACTTTTGACAAAGAACTGTCACTACCATGCAGGGGCGTGACAGTCCTTTGTTCCGAACTTTGCAAGTAGTATTCAACGTGAAGTTAGCTGCAGTTCTGACCGAAGCTAACTTCATTGCAAACAAAGTCAGTTGATTTTATTCATAAATTTACCAAAATCAGCTGACTTCATTGAAAAGTTCAAAAATCGGCTGATTTTTTTGCAATGAAGTTAACTTCGGTTGCAACTGCAGCTAACTTCATGCTGAATTTTCCTTGCAAAGATCGAAACAAAAGACTGTGACGACCCTGCTATCTCTTCATAACTTACTCTATTACCACACCAAGTTGATTTCAAATAGGCAACACTGGCAACACTGCGAAAAATAAGAGAATTTCTCCGAACCAACCAATGCCGCAGTATGATCATTGTCACATGACCTGACAGCATTGGAAAAAATCAATTTGGTGTAGACGAATGTAGATAAATGTGGCAAGGCCATTACTGCCGTGAAAACCTTTTAACGAAAGAGAAAAAAAAACAATTTCTATGGATTTTTTCATTCAAAATCTTTTATCTCTTTCATCGCAAGGTTTTACGCGTATGCGAGGAGAAACGGGAGAAACCGCCCTCGTGAAAATATCAATTTTTTTTTTGTCAAGGTGACAAAAGTTCAATTCACAATTAATTCAGAAATATTTCAGTTAGTGTAAAAGCTGTCACCAGATGGATCCCACTGACAAGAACCCACTAATTATTGTCTTTAATAAATTGTTCTATCTTCATAAAACTTGCGATTAACATAGAGGCCAATTAATTTTTCCAAATTTACTGACAATATTTTTCACTAAACATAAATAACGACAAAACTTCTCTAATCGTGGAAAAACTGTGTATGTTAGCATTCTCGTAGCGACACTATGAAACGATGGGCCTAGGCAAAGAATTTGCAGATTTGTTCAAACTTTTAACTTATAACCCAATGGAGATGGTAACGCAAATCGATAAAATTGAAAGCCGAGGCCCGCGTGTTTAACCAAACAAAAAGTCGTTTGTAGTTTACTAAACTAATTTTTTATTGGAACGATTAGGAAACGCATAGGAAAAATGCTTTCTTTTTACATGAAGTAGTTAGCATTCAATATTTTAAGTGGTTAGGGATGTACAAATCGTTTAACTAAAAGGAAATTGCAAATATTTATTACTCCAGCGGTGTGTGATGAAACAATGCCATTAATTCCCAAAAGTTCCAATTCTAAATCGGTTACCAACCAACGAAAGATGGGTAAGTTAAGTTAAATCGGTGGATGGTGCGACAAAAGCTTCAATGTGTTGGGCATTTTTCTTTATTATTTTGTTTGTTTTACTTTTTTCTTTAGTTCTTTATGTTTAACGAATCGAAAGTTTATCAACAACTTCATCAGTCGGTAAAGCGTTTGACTTTAGGGTTTAATTGTAGACGTAATTTTGTTTCAATTTTCAAATATTTTTAGTTTTTCTGCTTATTTTGTAGATTTGGACATAACTAACCTTTTGTTTCGTCATTTTTAATTTCTTTTATTTTTTAGTTTTCGCCTAAAGTTTCAACGACTGTCATAAAAATGTTACAAACTTTCTAACTGTCATTTTAGGTCGTCTGTTCAAAAAATTTAGTTATACGAAGTCTCAATAACAATTTTCAGGAGTTAGAAGCCATCGATGAGTTTCCCAAATCTTGGACTCCATACTGCAGTCATAAGTAAAAAAAAACTTAGAGAAAATCAGCGAAGATTTTCAATGAAATTGGGCGAAAAAATCAAATTAGCGACAAAACTAAACAAAACAATCTTTTGTTTAATTTTGTCGCTAATTTGATTTTTTTGGCGAAATTCGTTGAAAATCTTCGCTGACTTTCTCTAAGATTTTTTTAACTTATGAAGGAAGCATTTCTTGCACATTAAAACGCTCCTAGAATAAGTCAGTAAGGAGAACAATGCAATGTACACGTTCAACTCACAGATAATGGTTGTACATGGGCCATTCCACTCAAAAGTTGAAAATAAAAAAGTGGATGACCTGGGAACCACGTTTTCCGATTAAACCGTTCGTCTGACAATGTTTTTTTTGTATGAGAGACTTGAAGAATAAGTTTTTCCTGAAAAATGTTTCATATATCACAACTCTCGCACCTTTGTACGTTTCAGGAGATTAACACGGTTCCCAGGTCATGTACAAAATTCATTGCATGGAATTGCCCACATACGCTACGATTTGTAATTTTTACTTTTTTTCGGCATGACAGTCTTTTGTTTCTGTCTTTACAAAGAATACTCAACGTGAAGTTGGCTGCAGTTGCGACTGACGCTAACTTCATTGCTAGAAAATTCAAATCTAGAAATGGTCATATCCCAGGATTGAGGCATTTTTACCCAAAACCCTGAGACACTTGTTCTCTAAAATTTTATTCTCTACAACTTTACCTTTGGAAGCAACTTTCTAAGTCTTATAGTTCTAGAGATATGGATCATCCCTCCCAGTTCTAGAAGTGTTCATATCCCAGGATTGAGGCATTTTACCCAAAAGCCTGAGACACGCGTTCTCTAAAATTTCATTCTCTACAACTTTACCTTTGGAAGCAACTTTCTACCTCTTATAGTTCTAGAGATATAGATTATCCCTCCCAGTTCTAGAAGTGGTCATATCCCAGGATTGGGGCATTTTTACCCAAAAACCTGAGACACGCGTTCGCTAAAATTTTATTCTCTACAACTTTGCTTTCGTAAGCAACTTGCTGAGGTATTTGCGAAAAAGCTTCACCGACCCTCGAAAAACCATTCACTTCCTCGACCATATCTCCGGAACCACTTGATCGATTTTGCTCATCTTCGAACTTGAATCATGGGAGGCATGTTTCTTTCAGGGAAAAAAAGTTTAGGGTGATCGGTTGAGCCGTTTGGAAAAAAAAAGTGGAGACGGACAGACAGACGGACATTTTTTTTATTGCTGATTCGTCATCTCTAGACGATAATAGATGCACACCCCCCCTCCTACCTCGATCTACCCCATGTTACATTAAAATTGTTTGGTACGGGTCAAATCAGCTAATTTTGTTTGCAATGAAGTTAACTTTGGTCGCAACTCCAGCCAACTTAACGTTGAGAATTGTAAGGATTTAAACAAAAGACTGTCACGCTCTTGTCTTTCTTGTAAAATGATATTGTCCTACAACAATTTGATAAGAGACAAATATGGTGAATTGTGCCATTGGACAAACTTTCGGACTGCTGAAAGCTGCATTATGTGAACGCATTGGCTGGTTTAATATTGGAAGTCGTGAAGTCTTGTAAAATTGTTCATTACATAGTAACGTAAGAGCTTCTCTATGTTTGTACGCGAGCGCAACAAACCCTACAAATATTTTGGAGAGGAAATCGACGCGATGACGAGTGATATAACAATATTTTGTGTACCTAGTGCGTTGTAGCGTTAGCACTAATAAAGACGCTTGAATTTCTCGCTAATAGAAGCTTTTCTTCCCTAAAATTATTTTGAATGAAGAATGTTTCACTACTTTCTTTTAGACAACTTTCGTGAAATTTTTTTGATTTTCTAAATTTTTCGCGATTTTTTTTAATATTTAAGAGGTCACTATACTGAGCGCGATGCGAATCGCAATATAACGACACCTTTAGCGAGTTTTTTTTTTTAAATTTCATGATTTTATCATGAAAATTTTCTAAAAGATAGCCAGTGGAATGTTTCTTTGCTCATGAGTTGATGGAGCGCGTATCTTTACTTCAGACTTAAGTAAGAAATGTTTGCGTTTTTTAAACTTTTTTTATTTTCTTGCTGTATTTAGATCGCTCAAAGTTATTAGCGAAAGCAAACACAGAAATCAGAGCCCAAAATTTTTTCCTGAACACGATCGTAATTTCCTCATTGTAACGGCAAAAATATTTTCAGCTAGTGTGAGCTTTCAATAACGAATCAAAATGTGAGAGAGTTGGTTGAGTGCCGCGTCTTATCCAACTTTCCCGCTACTGTTGTACAAAGTACTTTTCTAAATTAATTTACAGAAGACGAATACAAGACGTCGTCGTCGGTCGTAAGGAAAAAAAATTAGAGAAAATCAGCGATAATTTTCAACGAATTTCACCGAAAAAAAATCAAATTAGCGACAAAACAATCGCTGAGAATCTTTCGCTTAATCTTGTCGCTAATTTGACTCTTTAGGCGATTTTCGTTGAAAATCTTCTCTGATTTTCTCTAAGTTTTTTTCTTTATGACGGCAGATACAGATCGCTCTTGCTTAGCACGTAGAAGCCAATATTTTGCTTATTTTTAATTTCGAATTCGATGTCTAGATGTCATTGCTACATTCAAATGCTTTGTGTGTGAACTCGCATATATTTTCTGCGAATTTTCATGCTTTTTGCATAACAAAATGTTTAAACTTGTCTCACTTGAAAGCTGTCAAAATGTCGATTAGGATCGCAGCGCAGCGATCGACTCTGTTACAATTGTCCTTGTTGCACTTATTGTTGCGGCGATTCACTTTGCACTTTATGCGTACGTCGCTCTTGACATTTCCGCAAACACAACCGCATTTTTGACAGCTGCAAAATGTCATATGAATGCTTATATCCATTCGCTCACTCTCATTTTTTATGTTAACACTCGAATAAAAAATGAGAGTGAGAGAATGGATATTTCCAAACTTAACATTCGTATGACGTTACCTACCGTTCAACGTATGGCGTAAGAGAGGTAGAATATTTAAATATGGTGTAAGAGAGGGAGAGATAGTGTTGCTACAATGTTCAATACGTCACAATTTATTACGCGAAATGTGTATTTCGAACTTCATCTACAATATCTTGATTAGAAGCAACTTCACTTAAGTTACTGTTATGGTAACGTTATTCTGTCGTGCAAATGTCATAACAAAACCCTACAAAATCTTTTCTCTCTTTCATCGCAAGTTTTTTATGATTTGCACGGCAGTATTATAGGCCATCCTCAACGAAATGTGAGACATATATTATCCTCGTAACGTCGATATAATAATAAACAAAAGATAGTCTCCTCCAAATGTCAAAATTCTCAAATAAGTTAGTCTGTTTCAAATGTCAAATGTATGGAATGTGCTGCCGTCTATTTTCGTTAGGAAATGCCTATAAGGAAGTTGGTTGTAGTTGAGATAAGAACAACGAAGTACAAGATTTTCGATGAATTTGTACTGAACTTGCTAGTTTTTCAAAATGATTTATTTGAAAACTTTAACATTTGCCATATAAATATTCAATGTATCATTATAGTCACTGCCAGCGCCGCCTTGAAAACATGGGCAAAACTATGAACTATCAATCACAACCTATTGTCTCCTTGGTCTAAAAAATTCACATTTTTTCTTTAGACACTCATTTCAATCCTGCGCCGTTTTAAGATCACGTCGCAAAAATGTGAACTGTCAAATTTGCGATGTTTTTTCTGAACAGAATTCTGCGTAAATAAAAAAATATTCAAAATTATAGCTAATGTGCTGTGAGAGGATGACTCTTAGCCAGATAATAGATGAACTAGAATTCAAAAACTTTAAGTATGAAGGTACAAACTTGCTCTGAAATAACATCGCAAATCCACTTAGAATGCGATGATTTTTCAGAGCAACTTTCGACCTTCTTACTAAAACTTTTTCAATTCTGATTCATCTATTATTCGTCTAAGAGTCATCCCCTCACAGTACATGAGTTATAATTTTGAATAATTTGTTATTTATGAAGGATTCTGCTCTAAAAAAACATCGCAAATTTGACAGTTCACATTTTTGCAACGTGCTCTTAATGTACAGAAAGAACACCAAACGAATTCCTAGAATATTTTTCAAAGCTGTACTTTCCATTGAAATAGTCACACTTCCGATAACGTGTGCGAATTGTTAACAATGGAACTAGAAATAACAATTTTCGGAGATACGAAAACTTTTCTTATTTATTTTTTGCTCATTTTTATTACAGGAACGGAAAAGTGAAAACCGACAAGTTACTGATTTATCATACGAATTTACCATACAAATCAGAAACTTGTCGGTTTTCACTTTTCCGTTCCTGTACTTCGTCACGTCTAATTGAACTAAATTTAACTTTACGTCACTAGGTACACAAAATGCTATAGTTGTATTCTTGCATGTTACAAACTGTAAATAATATTTCCTAGCGCCTCTCTTAATTGTAAAATAGCAAATAGCGTGAAAAAAATACGATAGTTACAATACTCCGAAGACGTATTTTTCTTGTATTAGACGTAAAACCCACATAAAGCGATGATTAATTGCACGGGACAAAAATTTGAACTGTCAAGTTTGCTATGATTTTTTAAAACAGAATCGGGCGTACATAACACATTTATCGAAATTATAGCTCATGTACTGTCTTACGCAAATAATAAATGAATCAGAATTCATAAATTTTAAGTATGAAGGTACAAATTTGCTCTGAAATAACATCGCAGATGAACTTCAGAGCAACTTTCGACCTTCGTACTCAAACCTTTTACGTTCTTATGATACTGATTCATCTAATAATTGCATAAGAGTCATCCTCTTACGCAACATTCTGTTCCAAAAAAAAAACATCGCAAATTTGACAGTTCACATTTTTGCGACGTGCTTTTAAGCGATGATTATATTGCGTTCGATGCGAATCGCATCGCGTAAGGTTTGTATGAAAATAAACTTGACAAACTTTTTATAAAGTTGAATTTTCATACAAACCTTACGAGATGCGATTCGTATCGCACCCAATATAATCATCGTTTAAGAGCACGTCGCAAAAATGTGAGCTGTCAAATTTGCGATGTTTTTTTAGAAGAGAATCCTCCGTGAAATAATAAATTATTCAAAATTATAGCTCATGTACTGTGAGAGGATGAATGTTAAACGAATAATAAATGAATCAGAATTCAAAAAGTTTGAGTATAAAGGTTGAAAGTTGCTTTGAAAAATCATCGCATTCCAAGTTCGTTTGCGATGTTATTTCAGAGCAAGGCTGTACTTTCATACTTAATAGCAGGTTGCAAAATGTAAACTGTCAAATTTGCGATGTTTTTTTCCTGCGTAAGTAAGAAATTATTCAAAATTATAGCTCATGTACTGAGAGAGTATAACTCTTATGCAAATAATAGATGAATCAGAATTCAAAAAGTTTAAGTATGAAGATACAAATTCGCTCTTAAATAACATCGCAAATGGACTTGGAATTTTTCAGAGCAACTTTGGACTTTCATACTCAAGCTTTTCGAAATCTGATTCATCTATTATTCGTGTAAGAGTCATCCTCTGATGAGCTATAATTTTGAATAATTTTGTATTTACGCAGGATTCTGCATCACATCGCATCACATTTTTGCGACGTGCTCTTGAACTTTACGAAATCTGCTTCGTCTATTCTTCGTGTAAGTGTTAGTACATGAGCTATAATTTTAATAGTTTATTACTGACACAAGATTCTCTTTTAAAAAACATCGCAAATATGACAGTTCACATTTTTGCGACGTGCACTCAAGACAATTTGAACAGCTGCGAAAGACATCGTTTGTTATTTGGTGGCAATATGTTTATAGTATCACTCTAGTGGAGAAAAGTACCAAGTGCAGTACTAGAATGGGCACGTAGAATTGATCACTATTTGAAAAAAAAATCCTGAACTTAAACAAGAAAATTTATCGCACATTTTACTCATTAAAATAATTGAAGAATTTTTCTTTTCTCAACTGAACGTATGATGAAATTGGATTCCTACCAATAAAAAGCATATTGTGATCTCAGTTTCTATTCCAGAAATAGACTTCTCACTCTTCTTTATCAACGTTTATCACTCAGCGGGCATTCGAAATATCATGTCGTCGTCGATACATTCCGCGTACGAAACAAATCACTCATCAAAAAGTGTGGAAGTTTGAAAATGACGCCCTCTCTTAGTGAATCTGAGAAAGAGCGACAAAAATTACAGCGTTAGCCCTGGTTTGGACTTAAAAAAATATCACTCCGTTTTGAAACTGTGCATACGCATAGAGCAAAATTCTCTCTATGCGCGTGCGCAGCTTCAAAATGGAGAGATATTTTTTAAGTGCAAATCCAACCTTATTTTCGGTTTGCACTTAAAAAAATAGTACCTCGTTGAGAGCGCCGTTTATATTTTTGATTGGTTGAAAAAATCACGTGAAAAATTTCGACCAATAAAATTTCCAAACGGTACTCTCAAATGAGTACTTTTTTTAAAGCACGTTGCAAAAATGAGATCTGTCATATTTGCGATGTTTTTTAGAACAGAATCCTGCGTAAATCACAAATTATTCAAAATCGTAGTTCATGTACTGTGAGAAGATTATTCTTAAGCAAATAATAGATGCATCAGAATTCAGAAAGTTCACTTATGAAGGTATAAACTTGCTATGAAATAACATCGCAAAGAAACTTGGAATGCGATGATTTTTCAGAACGACTTTCGACATTGATACTCAAACTTTTTGCATTCTGATTCATCTATTATTCGTGTAACAGTCATCCTCTCACAGTATATGAGCTATAATTTTGAATAATTTTTGATTTACGCAGCATTCTGTTCTAAAAAAACATCGCAAATTTGACAGTTCACATTTTTGTAACGTGGTCTTAAGTGCAAATCAAGCCTTAAGAAGTTGATAAAACTCATGGGATTCATTCTGTAAATCGTAATTCTCGTTTTTTATGTAAATTTCCTTCAATGACGTGTATATTGTGTACAGTCACCTCTCTAAAAAATAATTTTCCATCGCCTCTAACACTGCACCGCTTAACAATATTTGCACACTAAATTCCAACTTTCATTTCACTTTATTTCAACAATAAAATCTCCATTTTAGCCATCCTTTCTGGAGACTATTATCTGTTCGAGGATATGGATGAAAATTTGGAACTGGATTTGTTACACGAAAAACCGGATGTGGCCGTTGAAGATGATGTGTTGAAAAGGAACATTTCAAAAAAAATGACACTTGAAGAGGTAATGTCGATAATTCTCTTTGCATGCATTTATATAAGCGTCGCTCCCATAAATTAAGCTTTGTCGATAACTCTGACTTTTGAGTCAATTTGGTGAAAAACTTTTTCAAAAGTAAAATTGAATTTTTTTTGGAGAAAAAAAAGATTACAAATAATTTTTAAATTGAATTCACAATAAATTATGGGTGTCAACACAACGATCTCGGAAAAATTAAAATTTTTAGGTAGAAATGTGTCGTAGTTGAGGGGAACGTGTACATGTAACGTATATCCTGAGAAACGTGATTTACAATCCGCCCTACCTCCTTTGTATGACAAATATTCGTTAAATCTTTAACAAATCGTTTCCCGGGTTCTCGTGTAAACGAAATATGATGACGTTTCCCTTTATTCAAAACAAGAATCCGAATCAGTTGCACGAACAGAAGCAACAGGCGTACAGCCCAATGATATATTAAGTATAGATTGGCAGTCTTTGACAAAAAATTCTCACAAATTGAAACAAAGATGAAATACGAAACGTCAAGTAGTGTTAGTGCGCACATCTAAATTTGTGTGGATTACGTAAAATTTATGAGGAACAAATCAGCGTAACTTGTGTATGTGTTGGTGTGCGATTTGTATAATACACACAAATTACGTATTTTAATATTTGCTTCAGGTGATGGTTGGATAGACCCAGTCTATGTATTATTATGTCATTGGTTCAGCCAATGACATAATAATAAATAGACTAGATGTACGTAGCTTTCAGCTTAAGGCCCATAACTTGTGTGCTAAAATATAGTCTACATTTAGGCGCTCAAATATTATATTTTCGCTGATATTCGTGGACAAAGATGCAGTTTCAGAAAAGTAAGTCAGCATTTCCCTTCCTAAATATGTTGCCTTTTAAAAGCAACTAAACTTATTTTTTGGGATTGAACCTTGTCTCAGAACGACGAGTTTTTGTGCAAATTTTTACGATTTTTTCGCCGTTCTCAGAGTAGGTAGGATCCCAAAAAATAAGTTTAGTTGCTATTAAAAGGCAACATTTTTAGGAAGGGAAATTCTGATTTACTTTTTTGAAACTGCATCTTTGTCCACGGATATCAGCGAAAATATAATATTTGAGCGCCTAAAGGTAGACTATATTTTAGCATACAAGTTACGGGCCTTAAGCAAAAATGAAAATACGTTATTTGTATACACGTCGCACACCTACACATACACAATTCACGCTTATTTGTTCCGCTGAAAATACGTACTCCACCTAACGTTTACGTAATCCACATAAATTTTACGTAATTCACCAACACTACTTAACATTTCGCATTTCACTTTTGCTTCAATTTCTGTTAATTTTTTGTCAAGGACTGCCAGTCTATATTTATAGTATGTATTTGGGTTCAGCAAATACTTTTCGGTTGTGTATATTGTATTGTGTATTGCTATAGAAGAATAAACGAAACAATATCTACGACATCATGACTTTCGGTTATATTTGTGACGTCGTTTTTTTGACGTCATTTTTGTGACGCCTCATTTGTGACGTCATATTTGCAACGTCATTTGTGCAACGTCATTTGTGCAACACCATTTGTGGGACGACCCTTGTGTGACATCATTTTTGTGACGTAGTATTTGTAACGTCATTTTGGTGACGTCATTTTTACGCTACTATCGATATCGCTACTTAATAAATGCAAAGAATTTCCAGCGACAATATCTACAAAAAATAAAAATCTCTAATATTTGACAGTTCTCACAACTCTACCTATATCGACGACATGGGCAGAAGAGTTACCTTTCTGTGAAACTTAAACTTCACAGCTTTCATCAAGTCATGTACAAACTGAACGAAAAAAGTCAAGCTGAAGGCGCTCTAAATAAATGGAGTCCAAAAAGTTATCGTACATTCTCCGAACAAATCATACGACAGAAGCGTTTGCTCGCCCACTTGTACGTACGATGACCGGTGACCGATGACCTGCCACCGGTCTACGTGGAATTAAAGGCGAAAGCCTTTGCTACGGCAGATAGGTTATCACAGAATGATCTTTGGACTCCGAATTTCACTTCGGGCCATGGGAAAATCAAGAAGGTCATCACTAATGGGGTCTTTGAGATGCCTAGGGACCGAATGAGACCGGAGACACACTTTGTGAGGCGGTTTGAGACTGACGTGCCCCAGCATTGCTGGCCAAGTCACATCTCGGGTGAAGAAGTTGTGAGCTTCACTGATGGCTCTAAAACTTCGGAAGGGGCGGGAGCCGGGGTATTTTCTCCAGGGCAGGTTGTTGAAAGGTGGTATCACCTAGGAAGGTTAGCCAACGTGACTCAGGCTGAGACGTTCGCGGCACTGATGGGAGTGCAGGAGGCAATCCCAACAGAGGCATGTGGAAGAAATGTCACAGTCTGTTCCGACAGTGAGGCTCTGATTGGGGCGCTCCTGTCGTCTGTCGTGACATCCAAGCTGGTGAAAGAGTCTGGGTCACCGGACACTCTGGCGTGGAGGGAAACGAGAGAGCGGATAAGCTGGCGAGGGAAGGTTAGGCAACTTTAAGTTGTGGGCCAGGTCCTCTTATACCCATACCACACTCGGAATGTGTAAAAGCAATAGAGTGTTGGGTTAAGTCGGAATTCGTTCACTATTGGAGCACCTATGAAGGAGGGGTGCACACAAAGCGCTTCTTCCCGTTGTCCGATGGGAAGTGGACTAGAGAACTGCTAAACATGGACAGGTGTCGCATCTAGTGAGTGGTTAGTGCGATCACCGGGCACTGTAAACTAAGCAAGAATCTGGCTGAAATGGGACTCACCAATGACCCCAATTGAACCTGTGGCTTCGGCGAGGAGACGGGCGTTCACGTGATATGTGAATGTCCGAAGTTTTCCTCACTGAGGCTAAGGACTCTAGGTAGTTATGTGGTCCAACCCGCAACAGTACCCAGCATAGGGCTTGCCGCTCTAGATAGGTTCTTGGTTGGGACTGGGAGGTTTTAGGAGATTTACACGATGAACGGGTGACCAAACAAAGGATCACTAGATCTGTGTTTGATAAATCTATAAAAAAAACTCTACCTTAAGCTTTTTGTCGAATAGGTAGATTGGACTGCATCGGTCAGATGCCATTTGAAGTTCTGGAATCTGTTGCTCTGACCTTTCCAGGCCATAAGCGGCGTTTTTCCAACAGTCTACGTCCCGTAATCTGATGGCATTGACTAATGCTCCCTGTTCTCCATTTATAAATCCACTGCAAGAATTTCAGCGATTATCTCTAGCGCCATAGTCCGAGTTGATTTCATGACGCTTGTAATGCCTATGAGAATCATTCTTTGGACATGTTCAAATGCGAATTTTATCTTGCCCGTTTTTATTCTATGTTGCCAATACACCACATAACACAATCGGTCTAATAATCGAAGTGTATAACCAGCGCACAACTCGTGTTTTTAAGCCTCATGTTTTCCCAAAACTTACTCTGCATTCCCAGTAGATTTTAGTGGCTTTTTTCGTTTTTTGCTTGTTCCAATTTAGCTTCTTGTCGAGGATCAATTTTATCTGGTGAGATAAGTTGAGCTGAGTTTTGTTGGGACAAAGTTTTTAATCTTTTTTTTTGTGTTGTTGTTGAAGAGCACTGACTCCATCTTTTGGGGGTTTACTGAGAGCGCATTCTCCTTGCACCACTTTTCTACGATGTGAAGAGCAAATCTCATCACTGAGCCTCTCAAATTTTTCGATTATCAGAATGACGAGGTCATCTGCGAAACCTTCCGCGTTGTAGCCTGTTCTGTTTAGCTTACATAGAAGGCTGTCTATCACCGGTATTCCGCACGAATTAGGAAAACAAGAATTAGGAACAACAAAAATTAGGAAACCGAAAATTAGGAAAAACAATTATTTGCCAAAAATCAGGAAAAACAAAAATCAGGAAAAACTAAAATTAGGAAAAACCAAAATAAGAATCAGATAATCAGGAAAAACCAAAAGCAGGAAAATAATTTTTAAAAGAATTCGCCGCAAGGCGTGATAAAAGGAAGGTCAAGGGGGGAATATCCTCCCTCGCGAGGTCTAAGGCGCAGACCCTTGCACGGAAGACAGCCTGGATGGCGTTGGTAGCTCGCCGCAAGCGCGGGGTTTTAGGGGGCAGAGCCCCCTACATATAAAAAAAAATATTGCGATTGAATTGAAAACTTTGATGTTTTTGTTGATTTATTTCCTTCCTGATTTTTGTTTTTCCTAATTTTGGTTTGTCCTAAATTTGGTATTTCCTGGTTTTTGTTTTTCCTTATTTTAGGTTCCTGATTTTCGTTTCCTGATTTTCATTTCCTAATTTTTGGTGCCTGATTTCTCGATTCCTGATTTTTGCTTTCCTAATTCAGTTGGACATTCTCTATCACTATTTTCCAGACGATCGGTAACAGGACTGCCCCCTGAGGGCATCCTTTATCAACGACACGTCTCTTGGTCGAGTTGATGAAGCTCGCTTTCACGGTGCATTCTTGTACTACGTAAAGTAATTTCATTGAATTGTTTTATGACTAAATGAAGTTTTGATGTAAACGTTAACATTAGAATTCAAAAATGGTTATTCCGGGTCGATATTCGTCGTTTTGCATTGAAGTTTCGACACAATTCTACCTAAAAAATCTACAACATTTAACAACTTTTTGTTTTCAAAGGATTTTTTGTTGTTTCTACGATTGAAAAATTTAACAGAATTGTAAAATATTTTTCCTTGAAATTGATTGACAAAAGCATGACAACGTTACTAATTGACAAATTCCAAATTGAATTACTGACCATAAGAAATTGTTTGTGAAGCGCATGTCAAAGAGGATGGTTTAAGTGTTTTGCCGGTGAAAAATGTACTTGCGATTAATGTTGATATGTTGGCCGGGTGTAAGCAAACATTTCAAATTATTTACAGAAAGTCATAAGTGTGGAAAATTGTTCTCGTCAATTCAAACAAATAACATTTTTTGTTTACCAGTATTTCGTAGCGCCATACAATCAGGGACTATTTTTGGGAGAAAGTTTTTTCAATTTTTTTAAAAAATTTCTCAAAAACAGTCCCTATGGTCATGGCAAAATAGATATGAAATTTTTACTTCTGCGCAGGTTTTTACGGTGTTAAAAACCTGCGCAGAGGTACAAAGTTCATATTTATTTTTCCATGACTGTAACGAAGGGGTTTTTTGATAAATTACGTAACAATGAGTTACATGGTCTATTTCATGAGACAAACAATTCATAATTAACGGCTCACCTTTTGGCGCATTTCCAGTCATGACTTAGAGATGTTTCACCTCATTGTTGAACTGTAGAGAAGACTTCAAACTTGTAGTTCGTAGAGCATCAAAAATTTAAAATAAATTGAATTTTCATCTGTCCTTTCAACGCTTCATTTTAACTCACAATGTTCATACGAAATATGTTATACCTTTTACAAACGCTTAACGTGACTCGCGAAAAACGAAAAAATTGAATTCAAAATTAGAAATAGTAGATTACAGTGGGGGGAAGTAAGTCATTACATGAGGGATCAATTTAGTGAAATGAGCCAAACTCAAGAGGGTGTTTTTAAGCAGAAAGCTCTGAAAACTGTTTTTTGACGAGTGTAGAGTTTGTATCCCGAGCCGAAGATGAGGTATACAACTACAAGAGTCAAAAAACAGTTTTTAAAGCGAGTTGCTTAAAAATACACGAATGAGTTTGCGAGTGTCACGAAATGACCCAGAATGAATGACTTACTAAGCAACCTCCACGGTATACGTATACTGTTTTACTCAGTGTCCCATCCGAAAACGCGTCATTACATGCAGATATACATGTAAAGAGAAGTTTCCGGTGGGACCCTAACACACATAATTTCCGTGGGGTGCACATATGAATGTAATGACAAGTTTTCGGTGGAACATCGTTTAAATGATTTTTCATGCTTGCTAGCAGGAACGAAAAGAAAAATGGAATCCCACGGGGCGAAAGATTTCGCCCCTTGGGCTTACATTTTTCAACTTTCGTCCCTGGTAGCAAGCATGAAATAGTTATCTACGTTACAATGGAGTAGGCCAAAAACCCCTCAATTTGACATTGTATTATTTTCTGCCCAGCTATGAAGCATGAAAACCTTAATACGCAACACGGTAAAGAATTTTCGGCCTACTCCCTCTTTGCGTAAATAACTATTATGGCGAAAAATTAAACATTTGCTGTAGTAGATGCGGTTCGCCTTAAGTGAAACTCGCTTAGTCCTTAAAGTTGTTTGCAAAAGGTGAATCACAATCCATCGTTCGTGTTTATGTAAAAATGACAGAAAAAGTAATAGAGCTCTCACAGTAAGTCGATACGTCTTGGAAATACGATTTACAACATGCACAAATCGCTGCAAAGAACTTGAAGTTTTGTTGTGTGAATTTCATCATGAAATTTCGTATACTTCGATGTAAGTCTTCGTCGCACTAAAACGTAGTACATTACGTACTGACTTAGCGATTTTTATTTTGACAAATCTTGCGTTCACACGAGGTAAAGTAACAATCGATAATTTAGTTTATTTAACTCACAAAGACCCCTGGAAACTAGACATAAGAGGACGTCTGACGAAAGGTTAAATCTAGGCAGCCTGGTGCTGAAATTCTGATTACGCCTAAATGGAAAAACAAGTAAGGTTATTAGTTAGTGACACCATCGAAGTTGACACCAGGCTGCGTACTTGGAACCTGAATCTGGGAATAAAGAAGGCAGCCTGGTGCTGAATATCTGTTTTTGCCAAAGTGGGAGGCAAGAGTGAGCTCTTTACGTTCAATTCGGCACTGTCGCCTCCATTCAAAGTGTCATAACTCATGGACGCAGCCTGGTACCGAGTTGAAACTTATGTGACATATAGATCTTACTACCGCCTACACTTTGGTAAAAACAGATGTTCAGCACCAGGCTGCCTTCTTTATTAACAGGCGCAGGACTCAAGTACGCAGCCAGACGTCAAATTATAAACAAATACAGTGTAATGTACTCGTCACTGCCTTAATTTTGGCGTTTTCAAATTTTCGACGGTAAGTGTCCTGGATGAAACTGCAGACCTATCTTCTAACGAAAAGTTTGTTAAGAAAACTAAGCAATCTAAAAAAAGTAGCTGAACTACTAGATACTAGATGAAAAAACAATGAATTTTCATAGCTATTGAGATGCTTTTTTGAAATTGACGATTTTTTTAACAATCGGATGCGGTCGTTCGCAATAGTAAGTAGAGACTGGCCGGTGATCGTACAAGATACAGAAGAACAAAATCCCGAATTACAAAATCAGGAAGCATCAAAACCTGGAAGTCTCGAAATCAGGAAGCCTCAAAAACAGGAAGCGTCAAAATAATGACCCCTCAGAATACTGAAGCCTCAAAATTTGAAATGAGAGAAAAATTCCAGATTTTTTCCTGACTTTTCAAAAAAAGTCCGGAAAACTCATAATAAGGAAAAGCCCCCAAGACTAAATACAAATCGTTCTCTAAGAAGCCGTAAAATCCGGAAGACTCAAAATCTGGAAGCCTCAAAATATGGAATTTCTGATCACAAATTTATGCTGATTATGAGGATTCAGTATTCCGAGGGTTCAGGATTTTGTTGCTTCCTGATTTTGTGGGGGTTAGGACCGAATGTCCCAAAAAAAAAATCCCCAACCAAAATATCCCCGTGGACAAAATATCCCCAGACAAAATAACCGGACATAATAACCACAAGTTTTCTTAAAAAAAAGGACAAAATATCCCCGAACAAAACATCCCTTTAAACAAAATATCCAAACTCAAAAAATTAAGAATATTCAATGTAAAGTGTACTTAGCGTCGTAGGCCTGAAATAAACAACCAAAAACAAAAAAGGGCGGTCAAGGGGGGAATATCCCTCTTGCGGGGTCTAAGGGGCGGAGCCCCTAGTGTTGTTTGGGGCAGCGCCCCATTTATGTAAGGCCGCCTGCAAGGCTTACAAAAGCCCGCCAAAATTCACCATTTCCGAGTAGACATTACATCTGGGGATATTTTGTCCGTTTTTTATGGGATATTTTGTCTGGGGACATTTTGTCCAGGGATATTTTGTCCGGGAATATTTTGACTGGGGATAATCGGTCACAGAGCCGATTTTGTGGCTTCCGGATTTCGAGGCTTCGGGATTTTGAGTCTTCCTGATTTTGTAATTCCGGATTTTGTGCTTCTGGATTTTGTAGGGGAGCCGAAATGTTAAGTAGTGTTTGTAAATTTAAGTGGATTACGTATTTTCAGCAGAACAAACCAGAGTGAAATGTGTGTGTCTGTTGGTGTGCGATTTGCATACTTCACACAAATTACATTATATTCATTTTTGCTTCAGCTTATGGTTACGTGAACCCAGTCTATATTTATTATGTCATTGTCTTAAGCGTTGATTACATTGGACGTGGGATGCGTTTTTTTCGCATCCCACATAAGAGTATTTGCAGATGATGTTATATTTAACGCTGACGAAATTCCAAATATACGAAGCAATATTACAAGTGTGGTTATGTTTTGGGTAAAAAAAATGGCAAGCTGTGGAACGTATGCCCATGCGATTTTTTTTATTTCCACATGTTGACATTTTGTGTGAATATTTTGGCATCCGGACAAAACCTCCCCAGGACAAAAAAAAAACCGGACAAAAAAACCCTAAACAAAATAACCGGACAAAATAACCCGGACAAAATAACCCGGACAAAATAACCCAGACAAAATTACCCCCGGACAAAAGAACCCCCGGACAAAATGTAGCCAATGAGCGCCAAAGCCAAAAAAAAGCGGGGCCGAGAGGCGGCAGCCCCCGCAAAAAGGGGGTCAAGGGGGAAAGATTCCTACTTGCGGGGTCGAAGGGGTAGAGTCCCTAGCGGGGTTTGAGGCAGAGCTCCATGATGATGAGGCAGGGCGTGAAAAGCTCGCCGCAGGCGCGGGCGTTTGGGGGCGGAGCCGCCGCTACTTTAAACTTCAATAATATACTCAATCAAAGATAATTTTAACAATTCATTACTTCTTGAAACCGCTGGACAAACAAAACCGGACAAAAACACCCCCCAAACAAAATAACCCCCGGACAAAATGCATCCACTGTGCGCCGCAGGCCGTGAAAAAAGGAAAAAAAAGCGGGGTCGAGGGGCGGCAATCCCCGCAAAAAAGGGGTCAAGGGGTTCGTCAGGGGTTTTTTTGTCCGGGGGTTTTTTGACCTAGAGCCAATATTTTTGTACGTGCGATTTTTTTGACAATTCTTATACTAATTTGGATTTATTTGAAAGAATTGTAATAAAAAACTAGTCTAGAATAGTTCACAATCTACTGGAATAACTTCAGTTTTTTTTATCGTGTCAGAGAGATTATAAGTCAATTTTATAAAAAAAAATCGAAATTTGACATTTTCGATGTTTTTTTAAGCGTTGATCATATTGGTAGTGCGATGCGGTTTTGTTCGTTTGTAAATCCGCATATCCTGGCATATTTGAGAGTAAATGAAATGTCCAGTACATGCCGATCGACGATAAACCGTCTCTAGTTGAGTTTTCCGTTAAAAAGTTTCCAAATAAATCCAGAATATGCAAGAAACCAATAAAAAACGAAAAAAAACCCACGTATACAATATTCGCACGTTATGTTAAAATGTGGGAACTAAAAAAATCGTCTGCGAATATGTTCCACGGGTTGCGATTTTTTATTTCGCACGAGACATGACCACAGTTCACACGATAACTTTAAGTATTGGTTTGCATACTTTATTGATGTCTTGCGGCAAGAAAACAAAATCGTCCCGGAGCGGTCAAAGTCAGTTTTTCGTATTTTTGGCCACAGGACAACAAAGTACAGTACTTTCTCGCTGAGAAATTTCTTGTTTCGACATGTGGAATGTAATCCTCGCCTCGTTTGTAAACGAATTGCATAAAATTGACTGACCAGTACAATCATACTTCAAATACAGTATTTTCTACGTCCTATCGTAAAACACGGCAGTTGTTGCATTAATATTTAATTAATTCAAAAATTAAACTTCAGATTCTGAGAAAAGTGCTTTTTTACAAATTTTTATTGTCAAGAAGTAAAGTATAGGAGCTTGGCATTGTGTTTGAAGAGTAGAGCATCCATTTGAGTCTGTTGGGAGCAAAACCCGGCCAATTCCAACTGTCAAAGTGACGTTTTAAACGTCAAACAAAAAAAAATTTCATAGTATCCAAATCATGTTTATTTTTCCTCAATTCATAACTCTAATAGAGCTCGGAGCGGTAGCGGAGTGCATGACGCAGTCCCCAAACCCCAAAAAAACGTCACGAAACCCAAAACATTCTGGATATTTAAAAACAAATTGGTTTGACGTTTAAAACGTCACTTTGACAGTTGGAATCGAGGGTTCACTCACTTCAATTTAGTCCATTTAATCCAAAAATCTCAGATGAACTGTTACATGACGAATCCTGCTGCGATTTTTTCTTCCAATATAAACACAAATTAACGCGAATATTCCCATGTGGACTGCGAACAAAATCGCATCGCATCTACAATATAATCATCGCTCCAGGGTGTACGAGTGAATTTTTTTTCAAATTTGTAAATGAATGAAAATTGTAAAAAAATGCGGAAAAACTCATTCGGTGACATGAGCCGTGTATTTATAAGCAGCTTTCGGTCTCAAAGCGTAAATCGTATTTCCATTTAGAACACTAAGATTTGAAGGAGTAGAGGGGAGAGGATGAATTTTGTAAAGAGAAATATGAGCCGAAATCAAAATGAAAAGTCTGCAAAAAATCACCGTAAAAGCTCGCAATATCGTTAGTTGGCGCTAATTTTGTTAAAAAAAAACAGATTTGGTGTTGTGATTGTTTTCGATTGTATTAAATGTGTGTTACATCCCCCAAAACAACTTTCCAACAACGCAGGTAATTATCGGTAAAACAAAAGCACAGCGAGCAGCTGATTCAAAAAGCAGTATGAAAACGCCGAAAGTGAGATGTGTTTCCCTTCCTGATGAACCCATTCCCGCAACGGATCCTCGAGCAACATTTTCAGAACCAATACAATCATCATCCGGTTTTGTGAGTTTTCTAATTATTGTATATTGCCATTCTATACAGTAGCTGGTTTTTATTTCTTTTTTATTCATTTATTTTAACACTAACATTTTCATAAACACTTTGTTTCCATGTTTGCATGCTTTGTAGACTGTGCGTTTTTTATTTGTTTTGTTCTATGCAATCTCTATACTACACAATAAACATTATTCATTTTTTAAAGAAATAAGCTGAAGCTTTTCGAATTGAGCTATTTTGTTACTTGAAATCGAACAGTCAATTATTTACAAAAACAATTGATTTGTTCCAAAAAATAACTCAACGTTGTTGCTGATTTTGTAGAAAAAGTAGTTACGATGAGCCACTTTGGTATTCAGAGCCTCAACCACCTGCGCAATAAGTTTTAGAATTGAGTTGTCCTAAAGCAGATCCCACACCTTAGAATTTTGTCTTAAGCCTTAGAATAAAAAAAATAACGCAAGAACTACTCAAATATTTTCGTTTGTGTATTAAGATCAAGGTGATTTTTCCTTTTTTCCCTGTAAAAAAGGTCATTTCACTGTTTTTTTAAGTGTCCCACAGTAGGGAAAACTGCTTTCTTTGTCTTCATAAATCTTGTACTGTTGTAAGTTCTGTAAGTGTTGACATAAGTTCTAAGGTCTCGCTAAAATTACTTGGCACTCACTTAGGATTACCTGTGAACGTTTAGTAATCAACGACTTTTTTGAGTATAGCAAGTAATGACTTTTGAAGCGATTCGAAATCACTCATTTCAGTGGGTTTTTCTGAAGTCGTTACTTTCACTGATAGGAAAATGTTTTACTTTTTAAAAAGGCAAGAATCCCAGTTCAGTTTTCACAATTTTCTAGTACACTCACGGAAATGTGAAAACCGACACATTTTTGTGTTTTGTGGTTTACTGACTTTATTGATTTCTCCATATAAAAATACATGCAAAAATTTACAAACTCAAGAAAAACACAAAAGCAAAAATGTGTCGGTTTTCACTTTTCCGTGAGTGTATGTCAAAATGTGAGAATTAAAACATATGCAAAGAATGGCAGAATAGATGTGCCAAAGAGAACAAATGTTACACAAAGTCTCGCACTAAACCTTAATAAATATTGCCTTGTCCCTTGAGTATATGAAATTACTTCGACACTAAATTGCATTGGAAATTGCCGAAAGGGCAACATTGAAAAATCCGTCCGAAGAAACGGTGTCAAAAAAACCCTCCCGAAAGCACAAAATTGGTCTTCAAATAGACAAAAACGTTCGCCTCAATTTTCTCTACAACATAGCAAAAAACAATTTTTTTGTTAAGGGCCGACTTTAGGACCGACCTAGGGCCATTAGGAAATGCCTCTGACACATACTTCCATAGACAAAATATTTTCTCTCAATCTGCTCTGCAATGTGACAAAAAAATGTTTTTTTGGTTAGGGCCGACCTTAGAACCGACCAGAGGCTCACTTGAGCCCCAAGCACAGGCACAAATTTGTTTATGAATAAAATTCGGTACACGGTTACCTCTCAAACAGAAAAAGAATCAACAAAATCTGTTAGGATTTGCCCGATTTATGTAAAAAAAACCACGTTGGGCCTAGTTTCAGGGTCCAGGGTCCTGGGTCCTGGCTGAGTCCAAGGGCATCTTATCAAAAAACTTTCTTCTACAAAATATGATACATTCCTAGACCTTTCGATTAAATTTTTTTTTTGAAAATCGGATGAGATTTATACTCGAGTTATGTACAAAAAAATGTAGGGCCCTAGCAGAGACTTGTTTTTAGTGGTCTAACTAAGTCCAAGGGCTGAAAATAAAAAAAATCTTCAACAAATTGTCAGCCATGCCCAGATCTTTCAAACAAAAAAAAGTTTATGAAAATCGGAAGAGATTTACTCGAGTTATGTACAAAAAAAGTATGTCCTAGCAAAGAATATTTTTTGATGCCCTAGCTAGGTCCAAGGACTCAAATCCAAAAAAGTTTCTTCCATAAATTGTCGGCCATGGCCAGGTCTCTTTCAAACAAAAAAAAATTATGAAAATCGGAAAATATTTACTCGAGTTATAAACAAAAGACCGAAAACCACTTAAACGGCCCTAGCTCGGCGACCCTTACCCAGATTAAATCCCATAGAAGATTCTTTGTCTACCTTTCAGGAAAAACAAAAAGTTTTTGAAAATCGGTTGAGTGACTGACGGACGGACGGACATTTTTTTATTGCTGATTCGTCATCTAAGGACCACGATCGATGCTCTGCCCTACCGGGCCAACATTGGGGTGGCTACAAACGTCGTGGTAAGCGCATAAGACCCGTTCTTAGTACGGTCTTTAAATATTTTTTATCTTAAACATGTTTTTTATCTGGAAATTCCGACCGGGCGGCGCTTCGGTTAGATTAGGCTAACTGGGGCAAATGCCGGTTCGCCCCGGTATAATCGTCGCCTCTGGTCGGGCATGCCTAGATCTCTCGAATAAGAAAATTTATTACAGGAAGGGAATCATAAGCTTGTGCACCCCTTTGATTTCTCTTTTATCGCTGTTTTCAAGTATTTGCTTGTATTTTTCTCATGTAAAACCGGTTTTTCGGTGGAAAGAGTTAAAACGAAACGTTGCACAATCTTATAATTCTCTTTCTGTAATTAATTAATTATGAAAAGATTTACTCGAGTTATGTACAAAAGACTAAAAGCCACTCGAACGGCCCTAGCTCGGCGGCTCTTGGCCCGGCGGGCGGTGTCCAGATTCAATCCCATAAAAGATTTTTCGATTAAATTTTAAAAGTTTTTGAAAATCTGTTGAGTTCTACTCGAGTTATCGTGTTGACAGACGGACGGACAAATTTTTTTTCAATTTTCTCTTCCGAAACGAAGAAGCTAACAACTCCCGGGTCGAAATTCGACTGGTTACAAACCTCGTTCTTCGTACGGGTCTAAATTTGATGTACTAAATCATAACTTCAACCTCATACATTCCTCCTGCTCTTTAACTCACGACGTAACGCCTTTATCTAAGCGAACAAGGTAACAAAGACTCCAGAAAGAGGTAATTTTTATATAATTTTTGACATCTAATGTACAAAATACAAATGGAAATCTATGACAACTGGAGTGGGATTCTTGACTTTTCAAAAAGTCAATTTTTTTTACATTTTCACATAATCTTCAGTTATTTCTTTGCCACATTCATCTACATTCGTCTACATCAAATTGAATTTTTCCAATGCCTTCGGGTCATGTGACCATGACCATACTGCGACATTGGTTGGTTGAGAGAAATTCTCTCATTTTTCATAGTGTTGCCTGATAAAAATCAACTTGGTGTGGCAATAGGGTTAGTATAGACTTAAACCATTGTTGCCCATGCTACTGTGGTAGCATACATCCAAGCAAATTCAAACAAACAGAAATAAATATTTATCCATCATAATCATAGAATCCTTTGGATTCTATGTACAGTATAAATACCCTAAATACCCCCGTTAAAAAATCAGATTTGTTTAAACCTCGAATGAGGAAAAATCTCTCTAATGTAGAACATAGTTTCTCCATATAATTGGTGACCCCGACGTGATTTGCTTGGATCTTAGCCACCACAGATACAAAAATACTGTTCATAGAATTCTATAGGATTCTATAATTATGATGAATTTAAATATTTATTTCTGTTTGCTTGGATTTTCGATCTTGCATCTTTCTCACTCACACACAACAATCGTAATGAAATGAGACAAAAACATTTTTTTGTCCACGTTTCAATACAGTCAACAGGTAAATGCATGTGTGTGAGTGATAAGAAAATATGCAATAAGCGTTAGAGTGAAAGAGAAAGGAAACTCTCTGTTGCTGGCGTTTTGAGCGACTTTAGAATTTATGTGAAAAATGTTTCAACAGTACTAGATTTAAAAACACAAATGCAGCAGTTTTCCCCGTTCCCTAAATAATTCTATAATTTTCAAGGTTAGTTTCAATGACTGCAGCACATAATTTTTAGGGAGATATTATTTCATGTAGTGAACCGGTTGGCTCGGTGGTAGCGTACTGGCCTTCCACCAAGAAAACCCGGATTCAATCCCGGTCAAGGCAAATTCTGTATAGGATTTTTCTTCAATGTCTAGTGTGAAAGTAACGTTCCTAAGTGTAGCCGAGCTTCATAACACGGGTAGTTGAGGAGTTTGGTGCCCTCAACGAACCATACAAAGAAGAATGACATGAATGACGCAACCCATTCACGATGAATTCTGTATACAAAATATCTGAGTCTAAAAGTATAACTTTAGGCGGAGATATAAATAATTAGCACTGAAAGAAATCCTATGGTGTTGCTAGCCTATAGGCGTGGTTCGGAATTCACGTTTCACACTCACCAACCCGTACTAGCCCGCGTGGTGTTTCATGGCTAAATAACCCAAATTGGGAGGCCTCATCCAGCAATGGATAATATGGCTACAAATATTATTTCATGTGCAGCTCAATATCGCTCGAAGTAACCACCAAATTTGGGTAAGAAAATCGTCAGTTGTAAGTTTTATGGCATACTTCATTGTGTTGATGTATACATATATGAAGTAGGAACATCACATAGGAAGTAATAATTATTACTTGATATGTACAATACACATACTCGCCTGCAACAGTAACATAACCTACAAAACAACGCACGTACGTATGTACTTCGTAAAATGTTCTATTTTCCTTTAGGAATGAAAAACAATTTCATCTCTAGATTTCAATTTTTATTCCGTCTTTAAGGGAAAAGATATAGGTTCCCGCCCTAGAAATTTGAAGCGAATTTTCAACCTTCCCCGTGTGACATCTTCTCTATTAGTTATGAAGACACCTAATCCTGTAGATCAATCTATTCAAATTCTGAAAAAATTGCAGTTAGAGTCAATAAATGAAGTTCTCCGTTTCAGCAAAGTTTTTTTTAGAGTACAGGTAGAGGCAGTCTGTTTGTCAAATTTATTGGTTCATTAAAGACTTTTTGACAACTAGTTCTTTACTTCAACACCGCTTTATGGCTGCACATAATTTTTTTTATTCTATTTTCCCATCGAATAATTTATTTGAATATTCTTCAGATAACGAGCAGTCCCAAACATGTAAAAGACGGTAAGCTATTTGCGAATTGTTTCAAGCACGAAATAACGATTTTTCTTAATCTATTCGCTAGATTTCGATCAGGTTGACGGTGAGAAACCCGGACCGAGTCACGCATCGGTAAAAATAAAAGAAGGAAGTGATGAAGACTTGTCTGAACCGAGCGACACAGCGAAAGGTTTGCGTTTTCACTATAATCTTTGAACAGCCGTATCAAAGTCTTATCTTACCCATACAGAAGGATCATTTCTGAATACAATAAAGTCCTTCATTTCTGGTTTGATGGTTTCGATTACCCTACGATTGTACAAACTGTCGCGTAACTATCGCTATGTTACGAAAGTATTAGCCAAAGAGAAAAAAGACCTGAAAGTGAGTACTCTGCGGATAACTTGAAATTTCACTGAACGTTTCATTTTTAAGGCTGAAAAAGATTTCGGACAAGGACATAGAATTGGCACTGGCAACGTATGGGCTCCATTACCATCGATCCTTAGAACGAGAGGGTATGTTGAACATTTTAATGTTTCCTTTGTAGTTTCATGATATAAATATGAGAATTAATGTCTTCCACTAGCGAATTATAAGAAAAAAAGATTTTTATTTTTTGTACAAAAAAAGTGATAAAAATTTAGTTTTTCGCAACTGTGAACTGTCTTCACTAAAATTTCTGAAAAAACTCAAAGGTTGGCTTATAGTTCACTAAAATCTTTGTTCTTGTATGGAATAAATTATTCGCAAACTTTACATAAAAAGGCTTTTTTATAATTTCCTTTTGTGCTTTTATGAAATTTCGCTTGAATATTATTTTTAGAGAAACTCCACCAACACAATCTAGAAATTCCATTTCACCCAGCACGAGTGAATTAAGCACCAGACAGATCAACGTGGATGATGTATTCGTACACGATGAACAAAATGGGTAATTTTTTCTTTTAATTTTGTTTTACATTTCATTTGGAACGTTTGTAAACTAAGTAGGTAAATGTTACATAGAATGAGCCATTGTTGATTGTAAGTATTGTAATAATCTATTTTCTGTATTTTGGCGGAATCACACATCACAACAAAACCCCTTTTTAAAAGGGAAACGTGACGCAAGTCCTCGTCTCTTCTTCCAAAACAACTCATATCAATTTGGGTGACGCTTACAACTTCGGAACGCAAAAAATTCTTTTGAAATATTTTCATTTTCGATTAAAGAAATGCGCCACAAATGCCGGAACCCCCAATGTCATAGTTTTTCTGTTCTTTCAGATTTGACACGAAAAAAAATTAAGTTTTGCGTGATGTGTGGAGTACGGGTAGCCAAGTTTTTGGCGTGCGAAATCTGAAAGCGCAAAAAAATTATTACGTTGGGAAGGTCTGGCGTGACGCATTTCTTTAATCGAAAATGAAAATATTTCAAAAGAATTTTTTACGTTAGAGGAAATAAATTTTGGAGAAAAAATTTCCGGCGGAAAAAAATTCCGGCGAAAAAAATTCTGTCGAAAAAAAATTTCAGACGAAAAAAATTTCGGGCAAAAAATTTCTGGTCCAAAAAAAAAAATTCGGCGAAAAAAATTTTCAGCGAAAAAATTTTTCAGCGAAAAAAATTCCGACGAAAAAAATTTTTCAACGAAAAAAAATGTCGGCGAAAAAAAAATTTAACGAAAAAAATTCCCGGCCGAAAAACTTTTCCGGCCAAAAAAAATTTCAGCGAAAGGAAAAAAATTTCGACGAAAAAAATTTTCCGGCCAAAATTTCCGACGAAAAAATTTCTGGCGAAAAAAATTTTCGTCGAAAAAAAATTTCCTTTGACACGAAACATCCATCTTCAACAAAAAAAAATTAAAAAAATCAATTTTGCCCCTAAATCCGTCCCATACACCGTCGGCCATTTTATTGGTCACCCTGACACAGAACACACCTAACCCAACAACTTTTCCTTTGACACCAAACATCTCTCCCCATCCTAACACAGTCCAAAAATTTTGCTCATATTTGGCCCATACTATGAATAATGAATACACTCACACAAACAAATACAAAACATTCTTTTATATGGGTGCCTTCTAAGAGCCCAAACGAGGCCGGCACCCCCCTTTTTTAAAATCTTATCTGGCGTTGAATGCTCACCCGAAGGTTATCGAGCCGTTTTCGAGCATGAGCCAGAAAAGACGGTTTTCATACAAATGGCTTTGGAACTAACTAACCCACTAACTAACTTAGGAACTAACGTTAGATGTTTCCATTAACTTTGGCTTCTATGAAATAGCACATTTTGTATGGAAAATGACGATTCTCTAAAGATTATATTTTCGGATCCACTGGACCGATTTTAATGAGTAAAATGTCGATTTCAATCAAAATTTTACGTAGAATCCGATAAACTATTTTTCAGGGGAACGACGCAAGGGGAAAAAGTCAAAACTTAGCTGTATATATGGTTCCGAAGTCTACGAAAAAATGTTTTCTGAATTTTTTGTTCATATGGGGACTTGCGTCACGGGCGCATCGCTACCGCGCGCCCATGATACTAACTAGTTGAAAGAGCATTTATAGCCCTGATTGGAGAAAATAGCGAATTTCCTATTTCTCCTAGAGGTAAACACAACAGCTGAAGCAAGTGGGAAAATGAGTGTTTCGTAAGATGACTTACATGTTTCTGTGTGTTTCAGTGTCTTTGAAAGTCAATGAAAACATCTGTCGTCATAAAGAATGAAAACTTAGTGGAAATTAGCAAAGATTTTCAACAAAATTCGCCGAAAAAAATCAAATTAGCGAAAAAATTAAAGAAAAGATGATCGCCGATAGTTTTGTTAAATTTTGTCGCTGATTTGATTCTATTCTGCGAATTTCGTTGAAAATTTTCGCTGATTTTCTCTAAATTTTTTTCCTTATGACGGCAGACATGTGATAAAACTTTCCTAAAAGACAATAACAGGCAATATTTTCCACCGCTCTCGGATTGAGGTAGATGTCTTTGGCCCCCACCATTTAGTGCTACGAACCGATTACAGACAAACGTTTTTATTTTGTTACACTCTGACTTTTTCTATTCAAAAAACAATAGCATAAGGGAAACGTGTAACAAAATAAAAACGTTTAAGTGTAGACCTGTAATTTAGTGTTGGTTCAGTGCTTTCGAATGGAGCCACTCTCAAGCAGGGAATGCAAAACCGGTTTTGATAACCGTTTGTCTCAATTTCTTAGGGATGACCCATTTCTATAGAACTATGAGAGTTAGAAAATTGCTTTCGAAAGCGAAGTTGTAGAGAATAAAATTTTAGCGAACACGTGTCTCAGGGTTTTGGGTAAAAATGCCTCAATCCTGGGATATGACCACTTCTAGAACTGGGAGGGATGATCCGTATCTCTAGAACTGTAAGAGGTAGAAAGTTACTTCCAAAGTCAAAGTTTTGGAGAACACGTTTCTCAAGGTTTTGGGTAGATTTGCCCCAATCCTGGGATATGACCACTTCCAGAATTCGGAGGGATGACCCATATCTCCAGAACTATGAGAGGTAGAAAGTTGCTTCTTAAGACGAAGTTGTAGAGAATCAAATTTTAGCGAACACGTGTCTCAGGGTTTTGGGAAAATATGCCCTTATCCTTGGGATATGGCCACTTTTAAAATTCGGAGGGATGACCTATTTCTCTAAAAGTATGAGAGTTCAAAAGTTGCTTGCCAAGGCGAAGTTGCAGAGAATCAAATGAGAGTTAGGCAGTTGCTCTCAAAGGCGAAGCCGTAGAGAATTAAATTTTCGTGAACATGTTTCTCAGGGTTTTGGGGAAATATGGCACAATCCTCAGATATGGCCACTTCTAGAATTGGGAGGGATGACCCATATCTCCAGAACTATGAGAGTTAGAAAGTTGCTTCCTAAGGCGAAGTTGTAGAGAATCAAATTTTAGTGTTTTGGGAAAATATGGCAAAATCCTTGGGATATTTCCATTTCTAGAATTCCGAGGGATTCGATCAGGTTTTTTATATTTTTCGGTTGTTCTCGACAAGAGTGAGATCATCGAATGGGATGAATGTGGATTTCCCTTCCTTTGGGTTTTTAATATTTTCGATCATTCTGGACATGACCTCATTCATTCAAAAGTTCAAAATGTTTAAGGGTTTTTGACGAGAGATAAACATATATAAAAGTACTGGTGTCCTTGCGGAGGAGGTGGGACGCAAGTCTTTTTGTCTACTTACAAATATTTTGAAATGAGAAAAGGACCCCTAAATTAGTGTTTTCACTAAACCAGCATTAAATGATGACGGACCCAACGACATGTACCTCTCGGGTTGCGTGGTTTTTCATGCAACTTCACCTCTAGTGCTAAATAATTGTCAAGTTCGGTCATATTTTTTGAACTTAAACTTCACTGCTAAGAAACAGCTGGTTGATAGAAAGTTTTACCCTCTTCACTTGTAAATATTTTTTACTCGTTGTCAGCGAAAACTTGTCATTACATGATATGTGCACCCCTCGGAGGTTATTAGAGTCCCCCACCGGAACCTTCTAATTACATGTATATCTGCATGCAATGACGCGTTTTCAGATGGGACACTGAGTAAAACAGTCTACAGTGGAGGTTGCTCAGTAAGTCATCCATTCTGGATCATTCCGTGACACTCGCAAACTCATTCGTGTATTTTTAAGCAACTCACTTTAAAAACTGTTTTTTTGACTCGTGCAGTTGTATACCTTGCCTTCGGCTCGGGATACAAACTCTCCACTCGTCAAAAACAGTTTTCGAAGCTTTTTGCTTAAAAACTCCTTCTTGAGTTTGGCTCATTTCACAAAATTGATCCCTCATGTAATGACTTACTTCCGCATGCCCCACTGTAATCTACTATAACGTTTTCCTTTTGTTGCCTCCGAAATGTAAATAAAATTGTGCAAATGTAGAGTTTGTCGTGGTTGGAAGCGAAAAATTATTACGTGCTCGACGAGATATGAATGATTTTTAACAGAAATGAACCTGAAATCGAATCACAAGTAGATCTCGAGCTACGCTTTACTTCAAGAGTGTGAAAGGAAACCGTTAGCCCAAGAAAAAAAATAATTTTTTAGATAAAAGAATTCATTTTGACTTCCAGTGCTTGATATTTTCCTTTCGTATGTTACAGAACCACAATTGCCCATTTACTGCGGCCGACAATGTTTTCAACCAAAAAGGAAGAAAAATCCCCGGAAGAAGAGTAAGTTATTCCCGTTTTTATTATTGATATTATTAACCACACCGATTTTGAGAAGTAGAACTTAGATTCTGAAGGTAGTAAAATTCCACTTAATGGAAAATTAGTATGAAATTTTCAAATGATAATTTTGTTGTGAAATTCACATCTCTATTGGACAACTAAAACAAAAAAAAATGTTTGTACAATTATAGAGTAGATAATTTTCTTCAACTTTGCTTTGCTAATTAGCTGAGTGAAACCACCAATTTTAGTGCATTCTACAGAACCCATTTACGGTCACTATTAAAATGTCATATCGAAATAGTATTTTGTGTAACTAGTGCACAAAAGGCGTAAATTGCTTCTCGAATTACATTGACACACGAGGAAATGGTTTTCCATTTTTTTACATTAGTTTCACCCACAACAAAAGCATCGAAAGTGTGACTTTTCATCACTATAGAAAACCGTAATTTTTTTATTAAATTCCAAATATCTGAGGTAAAGAAGTAGTCATATTAGCGTGCGATGCGAACAAATCGCGTAAGGTTTGTTTGAAAGCTCAACTTGACAGAAATAAAAATATTTTTCCTATGTTGAGCATTCAGACAAACCTTACGCGATTTATTTGCGTCGCACTAGGCTAAATGCACTAGTTTTCGGCTATGTACTAGTCTCTGGCCAGTAGCAGTAATCGGTCATATTTCAATGCGAAATGTAGCCGGTAACTATGGTTTGGCCGGAGACTACTTCATGGCCGATAACTGGTGCATTTACTCTACTCATTAAAGCGTTAATTACATTGGGCGTGATGCGAAACGCATCGCCTAAAATTTGTGTGAAAGCTCAACTTGACAGAAATGAAAATAATTTTGTCAAGTTGAACTTTCACACCAACCTTAAGCCGGACATGGAAATAATGTTTCTTCCCGTGTTACCGAGGCAAAATTCCAAAAAACCGAAAATCAGCCAGCGATTTTCCTAATATCTGTAGCTGAGATTTCCCTATTTCAGTTGGGATTTCCCGATTACACAATTTCACATAAAAAGACATACGCAAGGGACCCGTACTCATCGGAATAGATGTTACAAGAAGACTCCATCGTATTTACGTACATATTGCCTTAACTCCTTGATGCAGTCCCCACACCTCAAAAAAGAAGTGGACAAACCCAAAAAAACGCCCACAGTAGGCTAATCCGTTATATTCATGTTCAAAAATCTATATCTCGTGAAATATTCATAATTTAAATGTAAGAATTCTTAAAACGTGATTTAAGAATGTTCAAAAATGTCGGGAAAAATATTTGTGCATGTAGGCCGCAGATTAATAGTCGTAAAGTTGTTAGACAAAGTGACAGGTTTGATTTCTCCCCATACATAACCTCAAAAAAATATATTTTCCATATTTTCGTCAGAATCTTGTCGAAATCAGTTGTAAACGTTAAAGTAATTCATAATAAGTCGAAACGAGCCTTGTCCGACGAAAAAGGGATGAAATTCCTAGTGGTTTTGAAGCGAATTGTTATTCAGCGCTCTGAGACTCAAAGACAGTCAGTATGAAAATCAAAGAATCAACCAAGAAATTCATCTTTTTTTTCGTCGGACTAGGCTCGTTTCGACTTATTATGAATTACTTTAACGTTTACAACTGATTTCGACAAGTTTCTGACGAAAATATGGAAAATATATTTTTTTGAGGTTATGTATGGGGAGAAATCAAACCTGTCACTTTGTCTAACAACTTTACGACTATTAATCTGCGGCCTACATGCACAAATATTTTTCCCGACATTTTTGAACATTCTTAAATCACGTTTTAAGAATTCTTACATTTAAATTATGAATATATCACGAGATATAGATTTTTGAACATGAATATAACGGATTAGCCTACTGGCGCGCCATACAAAAACCTTGGGGACAAGGAGCCATATATACACGGGTTTTGAGTTTTTTCCTCCTGCCCCCTCCCCTCTAAATTCTTATCTGGAAAAGTCGTGGCATGTGGAAAAGTGGTCAATTTTGTGGGTTTTTCAGGTAATGCTCGGAATTTTCGAATTTTAGCTCTGGAGTGAGTTTGGTCAGAAGAATTTTTCGTGATCTTAGGAAAATGGCTGCCAGCTGTCAAACTGACGCCATCTTGGATTTTTTGCTAAATTCTGAATAAGAATAACTAGACAGTTGGTTCCTTCGGGAAAGTTAAATAGATCAGTGAGAAGAATTATCGACACAAAATGTTTCGAAGGTAGCCCGACAATTCCCAGATTCAATCCCAACAAAGATTTATCGATTACTATTCAGGGAAAAAAAGATTCTGAAAGTCGGTCAAGTTTTTCTCGATGATCGATGGGGGAGCATCTTCTTCCAGGTCTTGCACCGTAGCCAGGTTCCCGCATTATTTCCATGCACGCCAGAGCCGATGCGATTCGCAAGGCGCCCAATATAATTAACGCTTAAATTAACCAGTTTTATAAGGTGGGACTACACTGACGAACAATGACAATCCCGTGACGACTGGCGAGTACTTCGATCATTACTAATAATCTACTCCAGGATGCAGATGCCCTTACTATTCTCAAGTCATATTTTCCCAGTTCTTAGTATTGCCTATTAAAGAACCGTCATGAACTCAGAATACAATTATTTCGCAGGAAATGGAGCGCTCCGCCGAATCTTCAAAATACTAAGGCGTCAAAACAATGAAGACCGCCGCCACAATCCTTCAGTCCTTTTTAAATCCATTTAATAGGTTGGATCGGTTCGAAATATTTCTTTTTTTATTCAATTTATTATTTATTCAATAAAAAGACCGATCCACCCTAGTTAACTGTTAAATTTGTGAAAGAAATCAAAATACAGTATCCTAAATAGAGGTGTGCGCCGACGCACGCCGCGCCGATCGCCAGCCGAAAAAGTGCAAAAAAATGAGCCGCCGCCGTCGTAAATATTTTTGACGTGCGCCGATTTGCGCCGCCGCCGAAAGTAGGAAAGCTGCATCGCCGCCGCCGTCTTTTGTCGGCGCGATTAATATCGATATTCAGACAAAAACTGAAATTAAAAAATTGAAGAAAGTTGAAAATTTATTTTTTTTTAAAAGCGCGGCCAGCCTAAAAGGGTTAAAAACGTGCGCTGCCGCCGGAAATAAATTTGAATTGCGCCGATTTGCGCCGCCGCCGACCAAAATCAAAAAGTGCTTACGCTCCCGCCGATTTTTTTTGACCGTCGCACACCTCTGGTTGGTAACGCAATAAGCGCTTCCATGGCCGCTGTGGCCGTGGTCTTCATGGCTCCTGTAATGCAGATGCATACAAGCCTCTAAATTTCATTCAACTCTTCCTTCGCACACTCGATGTCTAGCCTAGGTCACCACACAACATATCGATGGCTCAACATCGGTTTGATGACCGTCTCATAAATCCACATAATGGCTCTAGACGGTATACCCCAGTCCCTTCCAAAAGCCCTCTGACAGATCCAGAAAGCAGATATCGCTTTTTCCGCTTTGACATGCTCGATCCATTTGAGCTTTTGGTCGAGAATAACTCCCAAATACTTTACGTTCGAGCTGAGATCTATGGTTTCACCAAAGAGCCTAAACGCAAGGGCGTGTCCCGTGTTTCTTCTGCTGAAGAGCTCGATATCCGTCTTTTTGTGATAAGCCTTCAGGCCCTTCTCTTGGCACCACTTCTCCACTATCTTCAGTGAGCTTCTCAGGCGATCTCCTAGGATACTCTCAAACTTGCCCCTAATGAAAACGGTCAAGTCATCAGAGTAGCCCTGCGCATGAAATCCCTCTTCATTTAGTTTCCTTATGAGAGAATCGACAACGATGCACCAGAGCAGCGGTGAGAGTATTCCTCCTTGTGGACAGCCTTTTGATACCCAGAAGTCGGCTCTGTGTCCGCAAACATTTGCCTGCACAGTCCTGTTCCTGAGCATGCTGTTGATCCACCTCGTTACCATCGGTGCAACGTTTCTTTCTTCCAGCACCTGCCGGATCACTTCGAATCTAGTGTTTTCGAAGGCTCCTTCGATGTCCATCAAACATCCAAGAGCTATCTCCCCAAATTCGAACGATCGCTCTATGTGGGCTACTAATACGCCTACACCTCTAATACTAAAAGTATTCACAAAATCCGGGCGTTACCAAAAAAAAACTTTTGGATTTTGATGCCGCCGGATTTTGACGCCTCCAGACTTTGTAGGAGAGTCGGGACCAAGTTTGAAATTTGTGGGATTGCTACAGAGATTAGGGCAGAAAAAATAGTCAAAATTTAGTGCAAATTTGTCAAAAGAGTCGGTAACTAGGGAACTCGGACCACTCGCCTGTGAAGGATAAGTAACTTTTCACAAATTGTGATAAACCTTTTGCTAATTCTAAATTCGAAAATCACTCCACAAATATTTAAAATTGGTTCACATTCCATCGAACAAGGGAAAACGAAACAAAGTTTCTAAAAGTTTTCATCAACAACTAATTTTTTTATCACGAATTGAAAAACTGTATAAATTAGGAAGCTTTTCTGTATATAAACAGACGCAGAACAAGTGTGGTGCCTGAGATCCGAATCTTGGCACCATCACTGGAACGTGGATTAGATGATTCCTCACATAAGTATCCTTCCAAAGATGATACAGACAGGTATTGCATTTACAAATTGATGGCTTTTTATGTTTCGTGTTTTTGCATTTTTTTTTATGTTTGTTTCGAATTTCGAAATTTTGTGCACTTCATACAAATTGTTCGAATATAGAGATGTGCGTCCACTTTACCGTCATTGATCATTCGGCGTCGTGCACGTTTTGGCACGTTAAAAATTTGAAAATAGTCGACGCACATCTCTCTCGTTTTTTCATTAATTTGTGAAACCATTTTCTAATGAGTTTACAAGTTTTCCGGATTATTCAACGAATTGGTTGACATCCGGAGTATGTAGAAAAGGAGTCGTTCATGAGCAGTTTTGCATGACTGACTCACAACATTGTATAACACCTCTTTGGGAAAGTTTAAGCTTAAGAAGCACTTACGTGAGACACTTTATGAACGACACCTTAGCCAAAGGATCGAAGAATTTCACTTATATTTACGTTGGCTCCACAGACTTTCACACTGAAATCAACATTTATTTTATTTCTTCTATTGAACTTTGAAACAAATTTAAATAACTGAAAAAATGTACTTAGCATTGCCTCAATATCCGAAATCGAAGAAGATTTTTACACGCAAGAACATTCACTGCTCACGGAATTCATCAGTTCGCTTTGGTTCGCTCTGATATCAAACACAGACTTGGTCTGCTATTTGTTGGTGTTCATCAATATGGTAACGTTCGACGATTTCATTGAAAAGATTAAATTTCCATTACACAATTTTCATTGATTCAGGTCGCTTCAGCCAGCGTTCTGGCGTTACCCATTCCGTTCATGGTGTTCTTATGGGGTACTTTGTCTGTGCCAAGACCATCGAAAACATTCTGGGTTACCATAATAGCTTACACTCAGGTGAGTAATGTGTTTGAATAATATGATCGAAAATGTGTAGTGTGTACCACACATGACAGTCGACGAAATCGGCTGCTCGAGTCGTTTTTAAGAGCACGTCACAAAAATGTCATCATCATCAAACTTTACAGACCATTATTGCGAGGTCTTTATGGCGCAACCCCAGAATGGTGAACTATCGCCCTCCATACCATTCTATCGCCAAGCAGATGATTTGTTCACCCGGAGAAAGTCCTTAGGGAATCAACTTCACAAAAATGTGACCTGTCAAATTTGCGATGTTTTTTCATAACAGAATCCTGCGTAAATAAAAAATTATTCAAAATTATAGCTAATGTACTGTGAGAGGATGACTCTTACCCACATAATAGATGAACTAGAATTCAAAAGCTTTAAGTATGAAGGTATAAATTTGCTCTGAAATAACGTCGCAAATCCACTCAGAATGCGATGATTTTTCAGAACAACTTTCGACCTTCTTACTCAAACTTTTTGAATTCTGATTCATCTATTATTCGTCTAAGAGTCATCCTCTCGCAGTACATGAGTTATAGTTTTGAATAATTTGTTATTTATGAAGGATCCTGCTCTAAAAAAACATCGCAAATTTGACAGTTCACATTTTTGCAGCGTGCTCTTAAGAGCACGTCGCAAAAATGTCATCATCATCAAACTTTACAGACCATTCTTGCGAGGTCTTTGTGCCGCAACGCCAGAATGGTTAACTATCGCCCTCCATACCCTTCTATAGCCAAGGAGATGGTTCACCCGGAGAAAGTCCTTAAGGGACCAACTTCACAAAAATGTCAAATTTGCGATGTTTTTTTAGAACAGAATAACAAATGTTTCAAAATTATAGAACATGTACTGTGAGAGGATGACTCTTACGCAAATAATAGATGATTTAGAATTCAAAAAGTTTGAGTGTGAAAATCGAAAGTTGCTCTGAAAAATCATCGCATTCCAAGTTCGTTTGCGATGTTATTTCAGAGCAATTTGTGTCATCATTCTTAAGCTTTTTGCATTCTGATTCAGCTATTGTTTGCGTAATAGTTATCCTCTTACAGTAAATGAGCTATAATTTTGAATAATTTGTTATTTACGCAGAATTCTGTTTTGAAAAAAAAACATCGCAAATTTGACAGTTCACGTTTTTGTCACTATATAATTGCCGTGAGATGTTCTCAATCGATTCATGTTGGACCATATCCGTCGTGGTAGCGTCGTGACGATAGTTGAACTCTCGCAACTATCGTGCGATAGTTTATGCATAATAACTACAGTGTATTGATTGAACCATCGTAACAATCGTGCGATAGTTAAATAGTTGAACTATGGTAACTATCGTGCGAGAGTTGAACTATCGCAACTATCGTGAGATACTTGAAATATCTTAACTATCTTGCGATAGTTGAAGTATCGTGCGATAGTTGAAGTATCGTGCGATAGTTGAAGCATCGTGTGCGATAGTTTAAGTATCGTGCGCTATAGATGAAGTATCGTGCGCGATAGTTAAGTATCGTACGCGATAGTTGGACTATCGTGCGATAGTTGGACTATCGGGCAATAGTTGAACTATCGTGCGATAGTTGAACTATCTAGAGATAGTTTTTTTTTAGATTTTATCAGTTTGGGACGATCGATTTCTAGATCTCGAACACAGATCTCGTGACCCTTTGTTCCCAATCCCTTTCATCATGTAAAAATCAAGAGAACCTTTGCGTGCCGGCCAGGAACTTGTCTAATGTCATAGGTCCTAGATCAGCCACTCTCGAAGTGTGGACGACATAGTCGCCGAGTGTCCTGTGCCTCAGCTGAAGGAACTTGAAACCCGTTTCCTCTTGCAAGCCACAGGAGCACTCCGGGTCACCTAGAATCTTCATTTTCGTTAGGTGCTTATTGAGTCCGCAATGGCCGGTCACCGCTCCCACAATCCTCCTCACTCGGTCCCGGCTCATCGTCAGGAGCTCTTTTGTCCATCTCTCGTTCCGAGTGGGGAGGAAGCACTTGGTGTGCACTCCTCCTTCATACGCTGTCCAGCTCTTACCGTGTTCCGCCTTCACCCGATCCTTTATCACTTTCGTATAAAGTGAGTTCGGGACAGGGATGTGTGGTTCCGGTACGAATGTGATAGCTGTCGAGCCGGTTCTAGCCAGCTAAACAGCTTTCTCATTGCAATCCACTCCCGAATGTCCGGGCACCCAAACCAGTTTGACCCGATTCTTCAGCCCTATCTGATTTGGGTGTTCCTTGCATTCTTTCACCAACTTGGCAGTCACAACGGGTGATATCAGCGCCTTTATCGCTGCCTCACTATCCGTGTATATTACTATATCTTTGTCTCCCAGTCCTTCTGGCAGAAGTTCACGAGCACTTAGAAGTGCTGCTCAAGTTTCCGCCTGGAAGATACTAGAGAGCTTCCCTAGTGGTTGTATATACCAGCTCCAGTCCCTTCACTCATCTTCGACCCATCCGTAAAACCAACCCATTCGATACTAGGTAACGTAGTTTGCCACCCATTTTTCCATTCATTTCTGTCTGGGAAGATCGCTTCAAAGTTCCTTTCGAAACTTAATTCTCGCTTCATGTAATCCCGTGGCACGTCAAAAATGCGATCAGAAATCATACTTTTGATCTTCCCATGCCCGGTGCAGAATCCTGAAGTCCACAATCCGTTTTGCGTCAACCTGTCCGCTATAGCGATAGCTTTCGCCTTCATTACTATATCTGCAGGTGTATCTAGCGATAGTTGAACTATCTAGCGATAGTTGAACTATCTAGCGATAGTTGAACTATCTAGCGATAGTTGAACTATCTAGCGATAGTTGAACTATCTAGCGATAGTTGAACTATCTAGCGATAGTTGAACTATCTAGCGATAGTTGAACTATCTAGCGATAGTTGAACTATCTAGCGATAGTTGAACTATCTAGCGATAGTTGAACTAAAGTGACGGTAGTTAAACTATGGTTGCTGTAGTTGAACTATAATAGCTGTAATTGAACTACCGTAGCTAATTAGGCTAACGTTTGGTTGTAGTCTAACAAGCATCTTGTCTTTACAACAAAATGATAAGTCACGGGACTCGACTGACTTAAAAGGTGGGACCTAGCGTCGAATGTAGCCATGTTTGTTGCATTAATACTCTCAAACATAACTGAGGCAATAGTGAACACCAACAATTTGTTCATGCATAGAAAAAGTGAATAATTTGTTCTCTCGGTTAAAATTATACTCATTTCAAGTGAGATTACAAATCGGCTCAAGCTGAAAAATCGGCTTTGAGTCGCCTGAAAATCGTCTTGAACCTCTTATCTAACTGCGGCTTGAGATCGGCGACTGTCATGTCTGGTGTGTACCATGTGAATGTGTAGCCATTCGTATTTTTGAGTGATGAACGTTATGGAAACGTTTGCGTTAAGGCCATGCAGAAGGAGTACTATAAACAAAATATGTGACCAATTTGGAGTTATTGACTTTGCGGATCTTATAGAAAGCGTGACGTAATTTATGCATTGCCCCTTAGTCCCTTCCTCATCCGACGCTATTCACATTTTGGAGGTATGGTGTGATTTTTACGCCATTTTTTTAAAATTTGAAACGCTCGCGGCGCCATCGTATCGTATTTTACGTACCTCTCCCATTAAATTTGATCAACAAACGAATTTAATATAACGAATTTTTTAGACGCGTGTCCTAACGATTTCCTTTGGAGTAATTTATTTTCCAAAATTTTCAAAAAAAATTTCCTGAGGAAATTCATTAGAATATGCGACCAAAAAATTTTCCTACAAAATTCATTTGTTGAGGGTGCCGTTTGATAGATGGGACAGTGAGCGTTTAAAATTTGAAAAATGGCGGAAAAATCACATTTTTGAATTTTCAATAGGCCAGTTTTCACTCAAAAGATTGAAAAAAAAATTAGGTGTTTGGTGGCATTCCTTTTTTTGTGGAACAATGTGGAAACATTTCCGTCAACAACATCCGTCAAACATGAAGTTTACTGGACCAGAGTTCATTTTGGAATATTTAAAAAAAAACGGAACTAACGGAGATGTTTCTACATTGTTGCACAAAAAAAGGAAAGCCACCAAACTTCTAAAAAATTTTTTTCAATCTTTTGAGTGAAAACTGGCCTATTGAAAATTCAAAAATGTGATTTTTCCGCCATTTTTCAAATTTGAAACGCTCACAGCGCCATCTATCAAACGGCACCTCAACAAATCAACAAATGAATTCTTGATTTCTGTTAAGAAATTCAGAAAGAATCTCTCTGACAAATTCAAATAAAATCAAACCAGCAATCGTAACAGATGTGCAACAAATTTATTTCAATTCGATTCCTTTCAATCAATCATTTCTAACAGATTTCTCTTTGACAAAACGATTTCGGTGGTTCCATTTTTTCCATTCCGTCCGTTTCGACATTCAAGCCAAGCGCACCAGCAAGGGATGATTTGGCTCCATCGACAATCTTAGGTACATCGAAAGATCTTTTCGGTCGTTCTTCGGGAAAGTTGCGCCGATTATTGGTCGTACGATTTTTAGTTACCAACGCTGAAGACTCCTAAATCAATTGTTTCAAACTAAGTAAATTTATACAAAAAATTCGTAAAATTACTCGAATTTGTGTCATTAAGGTAGCTGCGACCAGGAGAATCAGGATAGTTCTGTTCATTTCTGGAATGTTGTTCGAGTAATTGAAGATACTGACTGTGATGAAGATTTAATGTAACAGTCCGTTTTATACCCATCCAATTGTAAAATCATATCGTTGGTGCAATCTTTATGAGGCAATTTATGCAATTTTCTGGCATAAAACTATAAAATTGTTACCATTGACTCGAATCGGAAATCGTGTCACATTTTTTGTTCGTTCATTTCCCTAGAGTGCAATTAGTTTTTTACTCGTCAACAATTACTTTTAACAAATTCCGTTCATTTACAGGTCGTGGTTTTAGTAAAATGCCTGTGTCAGTTTGAGTTCTTTTGGAAAAATACACCGAACATTCCACCAAATGCGCCACTGGCAATTCCTCGAATCGTTGGATTGGAAAGGAAACCAAGCTATGCGTCCTATGACCTTGCATTGTTGATGGTCGTCTTTTTCCATCGGTAAATTGAAACAAAAACTTTGCAGTTGTGTTAATTCTTAGACGTTACACATTCTTTGCTACGTTTCCTTCAAAATCGTTGAAAAAAGTTCCTCTCTGAAATCTATGCCAACGAATTAGGGAATGCAATCGGTTTTTTGATATAGGTTCTGCATATGAAGGTCTGGTGGTCGTTCTGTGTTTTTTAAAGGGGTCATACTTGTGGATTGGTTGGGTCAACAAACACTTCAGTGCGAAAATTATCGAAAATTTACCGATTTTTCGAGGGTAACATAGTTCCAGTTCAAAGTGTTCGTTTGAAGGGATACAAATTGTTTGCCTATAGCACCAATCCCCAAGACATGACACCTTTACCAAACCTACAACGAACACCAGACCATCATATGTAAAACTTATACCCAAACACCGGCTGCACTCCCTACATCAAATGTAGTTGTACATACAAGGGTTGAATCTAAGGCTCTTTTGGTGCAATAGACTATCATCAATTACTTGTTGAATCACATCTAACAATGAAAGTAATTGATGGCGCTACTGTCAGTCGGTGACACTCTTTATACCGAACCGTAATCAGCTATAGAAAATGAAAAGATGGCCACACCGTTTGTCGGTGACTATTTTTGACTATTGCCCGATGCGAGCCATCATCTATGCTCACACGAAAGATGAAGAATTTGTTAGTTAACGTGGTGTTTCCAACGAGGCCTCTGTTTGTAACAATTTTTCTCCATGAAATTAGAACATTTGAACATTAGAACATTGACGATGAACTCCTTAGTTCAGGCACTAGACTGATCCTTTGTCTTGTGCCTGAACTCCTTTTTTTATCGTCGTCTAGAACATTTTCATATAGGAAATTTGCGACAAACAGAGGTCTGTATTACAAAGTGGACAGCCTGGTTACAAAAATGTTCTATGCCAATGTTGGAGTGGTAAACGAGTACATTACTATGCACTCGGTTCCCACTCGGCACCAGGCTGTGTACTTGAAATTTTATATTGTAAACATAGAGGGCAGCAGCAGCATGGTGCCGAGTTGAAATCTATGTAACGTAAAGTATTCATTACTACTGTTGCGATGACATTAACAGATATCCGGCATCAGGCTATGAGGCTATTAATACATCTCGAGTAGGCTGCCTGGTGCCGAGTCGGAACCGAGTGCATATCAATATACCCGTTCACCCGTTCACCCATCCAACATTGTCATATTAACTTTCTCGGTACCAGGCTGCCTTCTGAAATTGTCCGGTATGATCTGACGTTAAGAGGAGCGACAACAGAATGTGTAACATCAAAGGATTCATACTCCGTTTCTGAAGCAAGGTGACTAATTTCCATTATTTGCAGATTCATTCAGAAGCAGATGGGTATTTGGCGTTCCACCGGTGACGATGAGGAACATGAAGAAGACATAAATCGGGAACCGAAAGAACTGTATGTTTGATGAATAGTCTTCTTCTTTGAAATAATTCGGAATAAGACTTAGTGACGCGGAATTTGCAAAAAATAAGATTTTCGCTCGTCCGTCCGTCAGTCTCCGAATTACTTGGTCGATTTAAGTGGTTTCTTCATGTATTGGTCGGTGTTTGGGTGGTTCTAAATGGGCAACTCGCCTGTAGGTGTAGATTTTTCATTAGAATTCCTTGAATTGTGATAGACAAAAGCTAAGAAGAGAAAATCGACGGATGTATGAAACAACAAAAACTCTTATTAAAAGGGAAACGTGACCCATTCCTCGTCCCTTCTTCCAAAACAACTGATATCAATTTGGGTGACGCTTACAGCTTCGGAACGCAAAAAATTCTTTTGAAATATTTTCACTTTTGATAAAAAAAGCGTCACAAATGTTGTAGTTTTTCTGTTCTTTCAGATTTGACACGAAAAAAAATTGAGTTTTGCGTGATGGGTGGAGTACGTGTAGCCAAATTTTTGGCGTGCGAAATCTGAAAGCGCAGAAAAATTATTGAAGGGGTTTTTGTTGTGATATCAGTAGCTTTGGGAGAAAAGAGGAAACAAACAAACGGTGAAAAAAATTCCGGCGAAAAAAAATTTCCGGCGAAAAAAAATTTCAGGCGAAAAAAAATTTTCGGCGAAAAAAATTTCCGGCGAAAAAAATTCCGACGAAAAAAATGTCCGGTCACTCTGCACCAAGGTAGTGTTGGATTCCATTCTTCAATGACCTACCAACTAAAACCCCCTTCCTTAGTCATCATGCCCTCTTCTCCCCGGGACCGCCTCACAGCATTACTTCGGGGAAGGGCTGTGCTTTCGCACCTACTCTGTCAGATCAACTAGCAGTCTTCTTGAATCGTCTCTCCATGTACTTTGCAGGTTACCTATTTGTATCGCAACTACATTATCCGCTACTCTCCACACCTCCTCATCACGGCACATCTCCGATATTATGTTTTCGGCATTTACCTCTGACCTACTCACAGTCATCAGCTCACCTTGCTCTTGTTCGAAGCGGAGATAGACAAATAACACGTGCTCCGTAGTCTCTTTTTCTCCCTCGCATGTCGTGCACTCCGCGAATCCAAACAAACCTGTGCGGGCATTTCTTGAAGCACCCGTGACCCGGCAGAAACGGTGTCAGTTGGAAGTTAACCTTCTTCTGTAACCATGTCGTTATGTTTGGTATGAGTCTATTGGTCCACCCTCCCTTGTCCAAGGAGTCCCACTTTTGCTGCCACTGTCTCAGTGATTCGGCTCTTAATTGCGTCCTAACTGTTTTGGTCGTTTGACCCTCCCTTGTCTTCTTTCTATGACATTCACTGTCTTCCGTCAGTGTTATGCATATGGGTATCGTCCAGGCTATGACACATACCGATTCTAGAGATATCGTTCGGTATGCGCTTGCTACTCTTATACTTGCCAGACTTTGGGCTCTATTAAGCCTCCTCCGATTCATATTCGTATCGAGCGCCTGGTGTCTGGTGTTCCCTAGCGCAATATCGATAGGGTTACACTTGTTAGGAGCCTTGTTTTGCTGCTGCGCGGTCCAAAGCAATTGGGCATTATTCTGGCTAGTGCTTCGGTGGCTTTCATTGCCTTTTCGCACGTGTAGTCCACATGAATATTGAAATTTCTGCGGTCGTCCAGCATAATTCCAAGGTATTTTAATTGGCGAGGGGATGTAATTTGTTCCCCGTTGATGTTCAATACGATCCGCTCAGTTCTTTTGCAGTTACTCACTAGCATAATCTCGGTTTCCTGGTGAGCCGTTGTCATTCAGTTTTCGACAGTTTCAAGCGTCTCCATCGTAACCTCCTTCACCGCCATCTTCGACGTTCCGGATACCGTGAGGATCAAGTCGTCGGCAAAAGCAATCGTCTTAGCGCATCTTGGCAGTTTCAGCCGCAGTGCTGTATCATACATTACATTCAGCGTTGGTCCTAATATGGATCCCTGCGGTACTCCAGCTATCACAGCTACTGTCTACCACTGCCTACTGTCTTTTTCCCTTCAGTAGTACCGTACATTAGCACTGCCTACTGTCTTTTTCCCTTCAGTAGTACCGTACATTAGCACTCGTTGTTCGAAGTAGCTTTTCAGCAATGCAACGACGATAGATGTCAGAAATGCCTTTAATAGCACAAGCTCGATGGAGATAGCAAAGGCGTTGCACGCCATGAGAGTCCCCGATTACCTCTGCAGGATGCTGATTCAGCACAGAAGCGGTTACCCCGTACTCTTTGCTTCCACGCCTTGTCGCCAATTTCTATAACTTTTTTAATGACCTCAATCGCCGATCTCTCTTTTCGGAATCCGAATTGTTCGTTTGACAGTTCGAGCTCGCCCTATGTGCATCCAACAACCATATAGGTCTATATGACGATGGCTTGTCTGGCGGTTTCCTTGGTTTTGGTATTAGGACCTATTTCTGTTTCTTCCATATTTCAGCCAGGGTCTTTAAGCTAAGTCTCTGCCATGCCGCAATCGTTTTGTTTGTTTTTCCATTATAAACGCCCCTAAGGGTAACTTAAGAGCTTAGGACTAAATTCACTTATGAATTTGCTTTGAAGAATCCGAAAAAATCGGTGAAGTTTGCAGAAAGTTGGATCTACGACGCCTTACAATAAGACGAAAGGTTTGAAGTTTGTAATTTTTAGGATTCAAGCCGCTGTTGTCCAACAAGGTCGCATTTCGTTGGCACTACCTGGTCCAAGTCAAGATGAAAACACAGCAGATGACGAAAGGCTTGTTCCAGCCGATGAGGATGCTGCGGCTGAATACAAATACATACCGAAGAAAGCTCTAGTATCGTAAGATTGAACGAACGAAAGAAAAACTTTAACGACTCTAACGACACGCTCCTTTTTGCAGGACGAAGAAATATTGCTCGTCATGTACGACATTCTTCCACAAACTGTTAACGCCAACAAATCGAGTTACAGCCGATGTTTACGTTTACATTTTCCTGTGTGATTTCACCAATTTCTTTGTACTTTTATTCGGATTCACTGCTTTTGGTGTAAGTGTCGCTACCCAGAACCTCAATAGTCATAATAATTTGTAACGATCCTTTGTAGTCGTCACAAGGAGATGGTGGCGTTGCGTCATATGTTGAAGAAAATAAAATTCCCGTTGCTTTCCTGATCATGTTGCTGCTGCAGTTCGTGTTCATTATAGTCGATCGGGCCCTCTACTTGCGTAAGAATTTGATGGGAAAAATCATTTTCCAATTCATTACTGTCATCGGAATGCACATTTGGTTGTTCTTCCTGGTGCCAGCATTGAGTGAACGGTAAAATATATGAATTCTTCCACCTAAATGTTTTTTGTGTAACTGGGAAACGTTTACAGGAGTTTCAATGCAAAGGCACCGCCAATAATCTACTACATGTTCAAATGCTGCTACTTCTTATTGTCCGCTTATCAAATACGTTGCGGTTATCCAAGACGAATTTTGGGCAATTGTCTGACCAAAGGATTCTCCATTTTCAACTTAGGCGCCTTCAAAGTGTACATGTTAACTCCGTTCTTGTTCGAACTTCGGGCACTCATGGACTGGATATGGACCGACACAACAATGCCGTTGTTCGAATGGTTGAAAATGGAAGACATTTTCGCAAATGTTTATGAAATCAAGGTAGTGATGGTTGTGATTCTTGGTTGGGAACTGTTTTCGACGAAATAAGTATTGGCACACTAGCTTTTTAGTATGGATAACCTTGCGTAATTTGGGATCGGGGCTTGGTGATTGTTTACAGCAGCTCTTGGTACTGTCCATCTCCCATAAAAAGTCCCAAAAATGTTTTTGAAAAATATATGAGAAAATCGATAAAAACCGAAAAAATTGAGGTTTCGTGCGGGCTTTCGTAGTTTTTACACGTAAGTCTGAGTTTTATAATTTTTTTTTCTCTCAGTATTTTTCTGGCATTCTTGATGTTTCCAATCAGACAAAAAACTATCCCATCGTGCTCGGAGCGGTAGCGGAGAGCGTGACGCAGTCCCCAAACCCCAAAAAAATGTCCACAAACCCAAAAAACTCCATACAAAAACCTTTGGGACAAGACACGATGTATAGGCGAACTTTGGAGTTTTTCTCCCTGCCCCCCTCCCCTCCAAATTATTTAAAAAAAAATTACTTCCTATCGTGATTCCAACGCACTTTGGATCGTCAAAATCGGTTGAAAACGAGCCGAGATATCGCCAATCAATCACGATGTATTTATCTATGTCTCTATGTATTTCCTTAAAATTTTTAGGGAAGTTCCGTTTCGGTCCCAAATGGAAAATTCAGCCGGTGGCTACCCCCAAAAAAATCTTGCAACTGAGTTATTGGCCTTCACAGTTTCCATACAACCCCCTATATATTAAAATCCACCGACGGGAGCACTCCTTCGGCTATATCTCGGCCGGTAGTTGTCAGATCGCGGTAAATGGGGTATCAAATGAAAGGTATCCACCTCACGATCTCACGGAACCGATCTTGTGAAAATCGGTTGGGGGGTTCGTTGCCAGGAGTTGGTCAAAAGGTCCGAAAAGAGCTACGCTGCCGTAGAGCGACTATGAGAAAAAATTTTTTTTTTGAAGTGACCCAAAATGATGTGTAATGATGTGGAAAGTGCGTAGGATGATGTGGGAAGTGTGTGGAATGAAGTGGGAAGTGTGTGGAATGAAGCGGAAAATGTGTAGAATGAAGTAGGAAATGTGTCTGATTATGTGGGAAGTGTGTGGAATGAAGCGAAAAATGTGTAGAATGAAGTAGGAAGTGTGTCTGATTATGTGGGAAGTGTATGGAATGATGTGGGAAGTGTGTGGGATGATGTGTGAAGTGTGTGGGATGATGTGGGAAGTGTGTTGGATGATGTCGGAAGCGTGTGGAATGATGTGAGAAGTGTGTGGAATGATGTGGGAAGTGAGTGGAATGATGTGGGAAGTGTTTGGAATGATGTGGGAAATGTGTGAAACGAAGTAGGAAGTGTGTCTGATTATGCGGGAAATGTGTGGGATGATGTGGGAAGTGTGTGGGATGATGTGGGAAGTGTGTGGGATGATGTGGGAAGTGTGTCGGATGATGTGGGAAGTGTGTGGGATGATGTGGAAAGAATTTTTTTGAAAAAAA
>CM055403.1:172257258-172272486 GCA_029228625.1 Pseudolycoriella hygida
TCGAGGAAAAATTTTTTCGAAGAAAAATTTTTTTCGGAGAAGTTTTTTTTTTAAGTAAATTTTTATAATTCGTGGCATGTGGAAAAGTGGTCAATTTTTAGGGTTTTTTAGGTAATGCCCGGAGTTATCGAATTTTAGCTCCGGAGTAACAATAGCTAGAGAGTTCGTTTCTTCGGGAAAGTTATAGAGTTCGATCAGGAGATTTTTTGAGATCTTAAGAAAATGTCTGCCAGCTGTCAAAGTGACGCAATCTTGGATTTACACGGTTGGTTTCTTGTAGAAAATTTTTTTGAAATAATTTTTTTTGGAAGAAATATTTTTCAAAAAACAGAAAATTTTTTTCGTGAAATTTAGTTTTAACATCTGCAAACTTCCAAAACGGCTGATTACTTTACTTTTTCGGCGCTACAGAAACTTGTGGGCCTTGGCCTGCTGGATTCCGATCCAACGCTGTCTGTCGTGCGACGCGTATTGCCAGTTTTTTATTCCGAGCGTGCGGCTCCATCAATCCATCAAAATTTTGTACGACCAACTCCTCTACGCCTTTCTGGATCGTTACGACTGGTATCGCATACAAAAACATCTTAAAACACTTCCCAACACTTTCAGTTTTTATACGCAAAAATTTTGATTTTCCCTAAACAGTGTACGCAATAAGAAATAAAAGTCAAATTTTTGCAGCTCAAAAACTGAAAGTATAGAAGAATTATTTCGTCGTTGAGTCCGGCATCTGTGACGCAATTTTTTCAACACAACGTCTTTTTGTCAAAAAAGCGCTGTAGTATTTTCAGAAAATTAAGACTTTGAACACAAGATTCCATTCAAACAAACTTTTGCGTATTATCAGCGTCATTATAGCGTCACCTCAAGCGATATCATTAATTTTGGAAGCGGACTTACGGCCTGCGTCACACTTTACCTTTTAAGAGGTTTTTGTATGCGACTACAAAGGTCTGCCGAAAATAATCATTACACATCCGACCCCGAATTACGAAAGTTTGATCGCTAATTTGCCTATAAATAGCGAAAACCAGTCGTAGTGTGTAGTCTTGTAGATGCATCTAAAGAGGGAGATCTGAAAGTTGAACACAAATTTGGATTGCCACCGGTGAAGTCTTGTGATCCGCGGAGCAACTGACAGAAAGTCATAATCGACAGACTTAGCTTTGACAGCGAAATTATCAACTGAAGTTTTGACGTCATAGCTTTAAGTGGGCGTTTTGCTGAAGTTACCTAGGGAACTATTTCTGAGAAATTTTGGGAAACTTTTGGGAACAATTCAGATTTCGTCACCCCCCGTCTCAGTTAAAATTTCTCTCAATTTTTAAAGCGCCAAATCAAACGATGGATTAGTGTCTGGAATGCTCTTCTCACGAGATTCGCCGGTTCCTAGCAGGGTTGTGCCCTAGTTCTATCAGGGTTGTGTGCCTAGTGGGGAATTCAAAATGCTTACAAGGCTTCGTTTGTTGAAATTAATTTTAAATCTCGTTCCTAGTGTTCCAGGCAAATGGAAGAAGATTTCCCTGCTCCCCGTGGCGTGGCAAAACGTCCATTGGTGAAGTACGTTATGGGAGGTGGCTTCCTATTAGCCGTTATTGCACTGATCTGGGGACCCCTAGCGCTGTTTGCGTTGGGCAATACAGTTGGCGAAGCGAATTTACCGTTAGAGGTGTCTGTGGAGCTGAAAGTAGGACCGTATGAACCAATATATAGAATGAGTGCTCAGTCCAGCAAGATTTTCCAGTAAGTTTCTGAAAGGATTACCTTCTAGTCTCCAAGCCTAACATTTATCTGCTTTAAGGTTTCAACCAAATGAGTTTGCTGATTTGTCGCAGATGTATAAAAGGAATAAAGTCGCGTTGACCTTCCTATCAAACTATGAGAGTGTGGACGTAGCTGCTGTGAACTTGGGATCAAATTCGACGGCTTTATGGATCATTTCCCCACCAGACTTGGAACGACTCATCGAAGATTTAGAAAACAGTGAGTCGTTTGAATGAATCCAAGAGAAATTCTAATTCATTTTTTGTGTGTGCAGACGCAACATTAAAAGTTCGCTACAAATATTCCGTCACACGGAAAACGTACAACGAAAAAATGTTGCCAACAATTTCAATGGAACCGACGTACATAATTGAAGAAGACGATGTCATTCTACGAGAAGCTCTCATTAAGATGCTCAACAAAGCGAGCACAGAAAGAATAGTGCTGCCGAATCTCTTCCCGAAATTTTTAAAGGTAGGTGTTGACGTCTGCACGACTTTCATTCCCCTACTCACTGTCCCATCGTTAGGTGAAAAACGTCGGCAGTGAACTGAAAACGATTCCTCAGTTGATGAACTATAAGCCAATCGATGAAAATCAGGAAACTGTTTACACAGAGGAAAACGCTTTCCGAAACATTTCACTACAAATGCACTCGAACACAAATTCAGGAACGTGGTGGGAGGTACTGGAAACATGCAAAGACGACATTTACGTAAATCTTTTCGGTAAACTGCCGCACGCTGATTGCAAACACAATTTAGTGCTCTACGCATTCAGTGATCGATTATTCCCAGAAACGTTGAGTATTTTCACAGCTAGTGGGTAAGTTAGAATTAAGAGAAGCTTTGTGTCTGCTGATCGTTCAATTAAATGTGTTGTTGTTCTCAATAGTGTTCTTGGAATTTATACCACATTTGTGTTCCTCGCGTCGAGATTCTTTCGGTCAATATTTTCTGGAGGAAGTACAAATATTATGTACACAGAATTGCCGTACGTTGATCGGATTCTTCAGTTGTGTCTGGATATTTACTTGGTAAGTAATAAGCGAATATTTTTTATAAATTTTAACTTGGGAATGGTGTGGCTAGTCAAATATCTATGGGGATATTTCTCTAATGAAGCTATGAAGTTGAAGTTATGAAGGAGTCGGTGCTCTAGTGGAATTGAAATTGAAGCTACGAGGGAGTTGAAGCTCTTGTGGAGTTAAAGGTTTTGTTAAAGTTTTCGGGAAGTTGAAGCTCTCATGGACTCAAAGCTTTGGAGGAATTGAAGCTTTTTGGAAGTTAAAGCTTACTATTATTTGAAGCTTTCGGGAAGTTGGAACATTAAATGAGTCGAAGATTTCAGGGAGTCGAAGCTTTCGGAACGTCGAATCTTTCGGAACGTCGAATCTTTCGGAACGTCGAATCTTTCGGAACGTCGAATCTTTCTGGAAGTTGAAGATTTCGGTGAGTTGTAGTTATCGAAGAATTGTAGCTCAGGCTCTTTCTGGTAGTGAAGCTTTCGGTGAATTGAAGCTTTCGAGAAGTTAAAACTTTCGAGAAGTTGAATCTTTCTTTGAGTTGAAGCTTTCAAGAAGTTGAAACATTCAATGAGTTGAAGATTTCAGGTAGTTGTAGCTACCTGGAAGTCGAAGCTTTCGGCGAGTTGAAGCTTTCGGAACGTCGAATCTTTCTGAAAGTTGAATCTCTCTAGGAGTTGAAGATTTCGCTGAGTTGTAGTTACCGAAGAACTGAAGCTCAAGCTACTTCTGGTAGTTGAAGTTTTCGGTGAATTGAAGCTTTAGATGAGTTGAAACTTTCTGAGAATTGAAGATTTCGAAGAATTGTAGCTTTCGGTAAATTTGATCTTTCGGCGAATTTAAGCTTTCTGCTAGTTGAAACTTTAGGCAAGGTGAAGCTTTCGAAAAGTTAAAGCTTTTGGAATGTCGAAGCATTCGGAAAGCTGAAACTCTCGTAGAGCTAAAGCTTTTTAAGGAGTCGAAGTTTTTAAAGAGTTAAAGCTTTTATGTGGTTGAAGCTTTCGAGAAGTTAAAACTTTCGGTAAGTTGAATCTTTCTTTGAGTTGAAGCTTTCGGTGACTTGAAGCTTTTGGGAAGCTGAAACATTCAAGGGGTTGAAGATTTTAGGAAGTTGTAGCTACCTGAAAGTCGAAGCTTTCGGCTAGCTGAAGCTTTCGGCTAGTTGAAGCTTTCGGAACGTCGAATCTTTCTGAAAGTTGAATATCTCTGGGAGTTGGAAGATTTCGGTGAGTTGTAGTTACCTAAGTATTGCAGCTCAAGCTCTTTCTAGTAGTTGAAATTTTCGGTGAATTGCAGCTTTAGATGAGCTGAAACCTTCTACTAATTGAAGATTTCGAAGAATTGTAGTTTTCGGTCAGTTTGATCTTTCGGCGAATTAAAGCTTTCGGCGAAGTTAAGCTTTCAGCGAGTTGAAACTTTCGGCAAGTTGTGGCTTTCGAGGAGTTAAAGCTTTTGGAATGTCGAAGCTTTCGGAAAATTGAAGCTCTCGTGAAGCTAAAGCTTTTCAATGATTTGAGGTTTTCAAAGAGTTAAAGCTTTTATGTGGTTAAAGCTTTCGATGAATTGAAGCTTTCGATAAGTTAAAACTTTTTGGAAGTTGAAACATTCAATGAGTTGAAGATTTCAGGTAGTTGTAGTTGCATCGAAGTCGAAGCTTTTGGCTAGTTAAAGCTTACCTCAAGTTGAAGCTTTCAAAAAGGCAAAGCTTTCAAGAAGTTGAAGCTTTCAGGAAGTTGAAGCTTTCGTTGAATTGATGCTTTAGATGAGTTGAAACTTTCGATGAATCGAAGATTACTGTAAGCTTGAGCTTTCGGCGAGTAGAAGCTTTTGGAAAGTCGAAGTTGTCGGAAAGTTGAAGCTATCAGGAAGCTGAAGCCCTAGTGGAATGAAAGCCTTTAGGGAGTTAAAGCTATTATGTAGTTAAATCTTTAAAAAAGTCAAAGCTTTTGGCTAGTTGAAGCTTACGTCATGTTGAAACTTTCGTAAAGTAGAAGCTTTCGAGAAGTTGAAGCTTTCAGGAAGTTGAGTCTCTCTAGGAGTAGTTGAAGCTATCAGGGAGGTGAATCTCTAGCGGAGTTAAAGCTTTTAAGGAGTTGAAGTTTATGGTGAGTTGAAGCTACCATAGAGTTGAATTGAAGCTTTTGGGAAGTTAAAGCTTTCTGTAAGTTGGAGCTTTCAAGGAGTTGAAGCCTTCGGGAAGCTTAAATCGATGAGTTAAAGATCTCCAGAAGCTGTAGGTACCTGGAAGTGGAAACTTTCGCTTGAAGCTTACAGGGAGCCAAAGCTTTAGAAATTATAGATTTAGTGAACTTAAAGCCACAGGGAAGTTGCATCTTTCGATGAGATGAAACTTTCGGTGAGTTGTAATTCTCGTGGAGTTGTGGGTCTCAAGAAGTTGTAGCTTTCTGGTAGTTGAAGGTTTCGGTGAGTTGAAGCTTTACATGAGTTGAAACTTTCGATGAGTTGAAGATTTCATGTAGTTGTAACTATATCGAAGTGGAAGCTTTAGGCTAGTTGAAGCTTACCTCATGTTGAAACTTTCAAAAAGTCAAAGCATTCGAAAAGTCGAAGCTTTCAGGAAGTTGAAGCTTTCGTCGAATTGAAGCTTTCGATGAGTTGAAACTTTCGATGAGTTGAAACTTTCGATGAGTTAAATATTTCGGTAAGTTTGAGCTTTCGGCGAGTAGAAGCTTTTGGAAAGTTGAAGCTATCAGGTAGGGTGGTCCAAAAATGTATGGGAAAATTAACTTGTCGAAAAGTTCGGGGCCCCACCTCTAAAAAGTTTCTAAATGTGTCACTGATAAAAAGTGTATATGGAGCCATCTGAATCCAAAGCCGTCCTGAGGGTTCCCCAGAGCAAAATAGTCAAAAAACGTGGAAACCGCGTAAAACGTGGGTTTTAGGAAAAGTGCATGAAACTTGTCAAAGATGAGGAGTGGTGTTAGGGCAACTTTGGTTTATTCCGTTCAAAATAGTCCCGAGAAAATACTTTTTCATGTGCTGGACGCATCCGAAGTGTTTCGGTGTCAAGAGAGTCCGTCAAGTGGCTTTCTTAGTTCACAACTTCTTTGCTCCAGGCCTCGGTGAGTTTCACAGTTTTTGGAAAACGGTCTTCTATGAAATTTTGAGTCTAGATAGGACTTCAAAATAACGCCTAAACAGTTTGACTTGGAAGTATAAAATTCATTAAGGCTGAACAAAAATTTATTTTTCGAGAACCTCCATGAAATTTCATGAACTTCCATGAGCCTGCCTAAGTGGCCGTCCGTGTGTTTCGTCATTATTTGGCTTTTTTGGGAAGGACTAATACTATAAGAGTAGAAAAATGCCGAAAGTCACTTTGATTTACAGGTAAATGCATGCTGGGGATGCCTAACACGTAGGCGTGTCACTATCTAGACTCAAAATTTCATAGAAGACCGTTTTCCAAAAACTGTGAAACTCACCGAGGCCTAGAGCAAAGAAGTTGTGAGCTAAGAAAGCCACTTGACGGACTCTCTTGACATCGAAACACTTCGGATGCGCCCACCACATGAAAAAGTATTTTCTCGGGACTATTTTGAACGGAATAAACCAAAGTTGCCCTAAAACCGCTCCTCATTTTTCACAAGTTTCATGCACTTTTCTTAAAACCTACGTATTACACGATTTTCACGCTTTTTTGACTATTTTGCTTCGGGGAACTCTCAGGACGGCTTTGGATTCAGATGGCTACATATACACTTTTTATCAGGGACACATTTAGAAACTTTTTAGGGGTGGGGCCCCAGACTTTTTAATAACTTAGTTTTTTGGACCACCCTACTATCAGGGAGTTGAACCTCTACCGGAGTTAAAGCTTTTTGGGAGCTGGGGTTTTCGGGAAGTTGAAGCTCTCAAGGAATCGAAGCCTTCAGGAAGTTGAAATCGATGAGTTGTAGGTTACCTGGAAGTCGAAACTTTCGGATGAAGCTTACAGGTAGGTAAAGCTTTAGAAAATTATAGATTTAGGGATCTTTAAGTTATATGTAAGATGAATCTCTCGATGAGTTGAAATTTTCGGTGAGGTGTAGTTATCGAGGAATTGTGGCTCTCAAGAAGTTGAAGCTTTCTGGTAGTTGAAGGTTTCGGTGAGTTGAAGCTTTACATGAGTTGAAACTTTTGTTGAGTTGAAGACTTCGGATAGTTGTAGCTTTCGAAAAGCTTGAGCTTTCGACGAGTTGAATCTTTCGGAAAGTTGAAGCTTTTTTCAAAAAGTCAAAGCTTTTGGAAAGTTGAACATATCGGGTAGTTGAAGCTCTAAGGGAGTTGAAGCTATGGAGGAGTTGAAGCTCTGGGGGAGTTGAAGCTCTGAAATAGTTGAAGCTTTCAAGGAGTTGAAGCTATAGAGGAGTTGAAGCTCCCGAAAAGCTGAAGCTCTTCAGAAGCTGAAGCTTTCGAGGAGTTGAAACTTTTGAAGAGCAATAACCTTCGAAAGTTATAGCTTTCAGGTAGGTGTAGCCCTCGAGAAGTCGAAGCCTTTGGAAAGTTGAAGCATTCGGGGAGTTGAAGTTTTCGGTGAGTTGAAGCTTAACATGAGTTGAAGACTTCGGAGAGTTCTAGCTTTCGAAAAGCTTGAACTTTCGACGAGTTGAACCTTTCGAAAAGTTGAAGCTTTTTTCAAAAAGTCCAAGCTTTTGGAAAGTTGAACATATCGGGTAGTTGAAGCTTTAATGGAGTTGAAGCTTTAAGGGAGTTGAAGCTTTAAGGGAGTTGAACCTATTGAGAAGTTGAAGCTCTGGGGGAGTTGAAGCTCTGTAGGAGTTGAAGCTTTCAAAGAGTGAAGCTATCGAGGAGTTGAAGCTCACGAAAAGCTGAAGCTCTTGAGAAGCTGAAGCTTTCAAGGAGTTGAAGCTTTTGGAGAGCAATAGCCTTCGGAGAGTTATAGCTTTCAGGTAGGTGTAGCCCTGGAGAAGTTGAAGCCTTTGGAAAATTGAAGCGTTTGGGGAGTTGAAGCATTCAGGGAGTTCAAACTTTCGGGAGTTTGAAGCTTTCAGTGTGTTGACGCCTAAATTAGTTGCAGCTATATGTGTGTTGAAAGTATCGGGGAGTTGATCTGACGATATTGTGACAGTTTCCACTGCATAAAATACTCCGAAATTCTGAGCACTAGAATGAATAAACGTTTCTACATTAACAGGTACGAGAATCGATGGAATTCTCACTGGAAGAAGATCTCTTTGCGAAATTAATATTCCTGTACCGGTCGCCAGAAACTATGATAAAGTGGACTCGACCGGCAGACGAACAATCCAACGATGATTCTACGGAAAACAGCGAAAACAAAGATGAATTGGACAAGGAGGCGAAAAAGAACCAATAGTTACCTCGTCGTCACCAGCCCAAGAAATCATTTCTTTTTCAGTCATTTGGTAATATAATAAAATGGATTTAGTTTCTAAGTATTTCACTAATTTATAAATGTCAGTGTCTTAATTAACCATTGTCTTCGATGTATCAGGGAAATACATTAAAAATATATTTTTTTAGCTTTAAGAACGTAGATTGCAATGCAAAGTCCAATTCATATTTCACACTTCACACATATCCAAAACGTGTTACCATTAGGTTTCGTTTCATAGTTTAACAATCGAGATACTAGAACTAGAATCACGAGTTGGTCTGTTCGATCTAGTAGTTCGTTTAATGATTTTTCATCGCTTTTGTTGAAATCTTTTTCAATCAACCGCAGTTCAGAGCAAGGTTTGTGAACTCGTGAATTTCTCAGAACTCAGACATTTGAGCTTGTCGAAAAGCATCTTAGTCAAAAGTTCTAGTGATCTTTCAACTTGAAAAAATGTCTAAAACGATTTTGTTTGTTCATGACAAGAACATGTGAGCTACGGAGTCAGAAATACTTCGTACAAAAATGTTATTCAGCGATTGCTTCATCTTTTTCATACCATTCTGTCCATACTCTTCTACTTAAAGCTCCCTCTTCCTATCAACATCAATCCGAATATAAAACGGCAAGAAAATTTTGTAAATCTTACAACTACAAGAAACCCTTCAGAGAAGTTAGTTGAGAGTTTGTGAAGCTCCCAATTTAGGATTTAATTTGCTGTCAAAAACAAGTAAAGCTTTGAGTACTACACGTTCTGAGAACAACAAATTATTTATATTTTTGGCTAGCGGCCGGACCATTCATTATTATGACATATAAGTGACTGAAATACAGATTCAATTGATTGAATTATGTAGCAGAGAAACTGTTCCCTAATTTTCATCTGATATCAAGAATTTGTGTAAAATAATGGATCTCTGCTCGACCGTCCAATTGAGTAGTTAATTTTATACAATGAGGTCGTCATTGCGCCGCATGTTTGGACTCAATGCCTATTTCAAATTTTGCATTTAATTTAGTCGTTTAATGAAAAGCGCTTAAAAATTCATCATTTTTACCAAAACATTTTACTTGTTAATGATTGTTGTTTACGCACATTACATTTGTTAAGACTTAATTCGTAACGTTTTACTTTAAGGAAATAATTATTGACGTTTTAGAAGCGGCCAAGGGAAATCAATCGAAAATAATTCTAATTTTAAGGATTTAAAGTTATACTCATACATGAAAGCTTCCAATTTTATTTTAAGTTAAAAACTCGTCAAGTTGAACGTTTTTTTTTTTTGAATAAATTGCGCTTCCTACATATGTAAATCAAATGGTTTCCATTAAAAATCATCGCAAAAAAGAGTGCGTTAAGCTTCAGTCTGATAAGATTCACTAAAGATCGTTAAAAGATTCACCACAGCATTCAGCAAGAAGTGTACATTATAAGCGAAGCCCGAGGGGCCATTTATTCACGACTTAATATTTTGTAGTTTAAGTTGGGAACTTAGAGAAATGGCCTCAAGGGCTAATATCTTAATAACATCTTGTAGGAAAATTGACTTTTTGCATGAGATTTTCAAAAATATTCATCGCTCTAATGTTGGTTGACAAGTTATGCGCTAAAAACACCTGAATTCTTTGTATACGAGGCAGAGACTGTCGAACAAGTACTTTTGAAGATCACCCAGTCGATTTCATTAAATCCTGAAAGCGCAGAAAAATTGTTACGTTGGGAGGGTCCGGCATTCTTGACGCATTTTTTCAATCAAATGTGAAAATATTTCAAAAGAATTTTTTGCGTTCCGATGCTGTAAGCGTCACCCAAATTGATATTTTAAAAAGGGTTTTTGTTGTGATATCAGTAGTTTTGGAAGAAAAGAGAAAAGAAATTTTGGAGAAAAAATTTCCAGCAAAATTTTTTCGCTGAAAATTTTTTTCGCTGAAAATTTTTTTCGCCTGAAACTTTTTCGCCTGAAATTTCCAGCGAAAATTTCCAGCGAAAAAAATTTTCAGCGAAAAAAATTACCGGCGAAAAAAAATTCCGGAATTTTTTTTCGCCGGAATTTTTTTTGCCGGAACTTTTTTGCTGGAAATTTCAGGCGAAAAAAATTTTCAGCGAAAAAAATTTGCGCGCAAAAATTTTGCTGGAAATTTTCCTCCAAAATCTTTCTCTCTTTGTCCAAAACTACTGATATCACAAACTTTTTTCGCCGGAATTTTTTTTCGTCGGAAATTTTTTTCGCCGAAAATTATTTGGCCGCAAACTTTTTTTCTCGGAAATTTTCGCTCAAAAATTTTTTTCGCTTGAAATTTTTCTTCCGGAATTTTTTTTGTCGACATTTTTTTGCCCAAAAACTTTTTTTGTCGGAAATTTTTTTCGCCGGAATTTTTTTTGCGGAAATTTTTTTCGCCGGAAACTTTTTTCTCCGCAATTTTTTTTTCGTCGAAATTTTTTCGCCGAAATTTTTTCGACAGCGAAAAAATTTCCAGCGAAAAAATTCCGGCGAAAAAAAATTTCCGAGGAAAAAAAACTTCATCGGAAATTTTTTCGCCGAATTTTTTTCCAAAATTTTTTTCGCTTGAAATTTTTTCGCTTAAAACTTTTTCGCCTTCGCCTGAAAATTTCCGCGAAACAATTTCAGTGAAAAAATTTACGCGAAAAAAAATTTCCGAGGAAAAACAACTTCGGTAGATTTGTTCGCCGAAAATTTTTTTGGCCTGAAATTTTTTCGCTTGAAATTTTTTTTGGCCGGAATTTTTCGCCCTGAATTTTTCGCCGGCAATTTTTTTTCCGCCGGGATTTTTTTCGCCGGAAATTTTTTTCGGCGAAAATTGTTTTTCGACCGAAATTTTTTTTGCCCGAATTTTTTTTTGACGCCCATACCACCGTCGGCCATTTTGTTGGTCACCCTGGACACCCAACCCAATAACTTTTCCTTTGACATCAAACATCTATCTCCAACCGAAAAAATAATTTTCCCCTTAACTCCGTCGCATACCAACGTCTGCCATTTTCTTGGTCACCCTGAAACACTACACGCTAGAGGTGTGCGCCTGGGTTTCGTCGGCTGTGTGTTCATGACAGTCTCTAGCCTTAGGGTTACATTCTAGACTAGTCGAATGTTCAGCAAAAATGTAGAGGAGGGTTGTATCTAATCGGCTCATAAAGACAATTTTGCTTGTAAATGTCATTGGAACACATTATTTGAGTTGCGCCGACTTTAAGTCGACATTCGGCTGAGAATCGGGTAAAATTCGGCGCAACTCAAATAATGTGTTCCAGTGATATTTACAAGCAAAATCGTCTTTGGGAGCCGATTAGATACAACTCTCTCTACATTTTTGTTGAACATTCGACAAGTCTAGAATGTAGTCCTAAGGCTAAAGACTGTCATGATCACCCAGCCGGAGAGCCCCGGCGCATACCCGGCGCTACGTGTAGTACACACCCAACTAAACAACTTTTCCTTTGACTCCAAACATCTATCTCGCACCCAAAAAAATTTAAAAAAAATTTATTTTTCCCTAAGACCGTCCCATACCACTGTCGGCCATTTTGTTGGTCACCCTGACACATTACTTACCCAATCCATCAACTTTTCCTTTGACACCAAACATCTATCTCCATACTAACACAGTCCCAAAATTTTGCTCATATTTCACCCATACTGTGAATACACTCACACACATACAAAGCATCTTTTATATGGGCTTTATATGGCGCCTTCTAAGAGCCCTGGCGCCCACACGAGGCCGGTACCCCCCTTTCCGTCCGTCCGTCACCGCGATAACTTGAGTAAAACTCAATCGATTTTCAAAAACTTTTTTTTCCCTGAAAGGTAATCGAAAAATCTTTTATGGGATTGAGTCTGGACACTGTCGGCCCAAGGGCGGCCGAGCTAGTGCCGTTTAAGTGGTTTTTGGTCTTTTCTACATAACTCGAGTAAATCTTTTCCGATTTTCATAAGTTTTTTTTTGTTTGAAAGACCTGGGCCTGCCGGACATTTTATGGAAGATGTTTTTTTGAATTTAGAGCTTTTGGGATCAGCTAGGGCCCTATAACTGAATCTTTTAGGGCCCAACGTGTTTTTTCTACATAAATCGGATAAATCTTATCCGATTTTCAAAAACTTTTTTTTCTTGAAAGATAGTCACCAAATTGATCACGGGATTGAATTTGAATGATTTGAATTCGGCCGAAAACTTTCGAAGTTACGGTCGAAAAAGTGGTCAAAAACGTGGTTTTTTGAAGGTTCGTGGAGCTTTTTCACTTATATCTCTGCAAAATTAGAACGAAAATCGCTCTTCAAAGTTTTGAATGAAAGATGTGTACATCAAGAAATTTAAATTAGTGAAGATCTGTTGAGTGGTTAGGGCTGAAGAGTCTTCAGTGTGAGCCCAACTCACGCTACGCGACCACATACGATATTTGGTGTTTTTTCGTGAATATTTTTTTAATTATGAGGTTTTTTGTGAGGTTTTGCAGAGAAAGTAGATGCGAACATTTTTGTTCACGGCACTATGGGTCAGGGGCCTCTCCTGAGTGCTCTAAGTCGATTCTAAGATCGGCCCTAGTGCAATTTTTGTTTTAAATTTTGAGATTTTCTTAAGGTTTTAGAGTGGCTTTTGCGCTGTTTCTTCGGACGGGTTTTTCAATATTGCCCTTTCGACAATTTGCATACCAATTTAATGTCGAAGTAATTTCATACACTTAAGAGTTAAGGCGACATATCTACGTTCGAATCTTTTTGCAACATCTACTCTGTTTGTCACATCTATTCTGATGCGTACGGGTCCCCTGCATATGTTTTATTAAAACTTTGGTTACTCATTCTTCGTCTTATTTCAGATATAATTCCGACTAAAACGCTCTTTTATAAAATACTTTAAACACATTTTTTGGCCGCTCAGTATTCAATCACCAGTAGCCAAATAGTTTCGGTTAATTTAAAGCGAAACTTTTTTTCGCGTGAAAAATCAAATCTCTGATTTACATACAAATACAATTTATCGTTACGGTTTCCGTTTTCGTATGAAATTTGCCATTATCGTCCCTTATACAGACTTATAATGACTTATGCTATAAGGTTGTAAGCCGCATAATTTGCATATAATGATGAATCGTACTCAAATAAATTAACTGCTGGGAATTGGTTTTAAAGTGATTGCGGATGCATCACTCTCGTTCATTTTCGTGATTAATCATACAGTAGTGAGGCAGCACGGACCACACAAAAAGGAAACAATTTTTTCAAGTTTTTTTAAAGAAACGTCTATTTATCGGTTTTTAACTTGTCAATTTTTTTGTGATTAAAATGTTTCGATTTGCGACTAAGATTCTTATTGTAATGCTGATAGTTCATTCAGGTTATTGTGGACCGATAGCCTATGGGTCGTGTATAGGAACATGCATGGGCGTGGCTTGGTTCTTATCCATACCTGTTGTTGCGGCATCAGGTGGTGCAATGTTACCTGTTCTCGCCGCTGCGTACGCTGGTGCTGGTGCTGGATTAACCGGGCAATGTGCTGCGACATGTGTACCATTCTTAACTGCTCCATCACCATAACCTAACAATTTTGTTTTGAAAGTGAAATGAAATGAAATTTTAGATAACTTTCTATTGAACAAGTACACAGTAAATTGCAGTAAATCAAAATCCATGTTGTTTTGAAATAAATGGAATTTCAAAGAAAATAGCTAATTTTACTTGTAATCTTGATTTTCAACATCCCTTCTTCAAAGCTACGAATTTGAGATTGTGCTCCTAACAATCAAAGGTGTTAAGCTACGTTAGACTAGAAATGTGCTATGTTCCTCTATTAAGAAATGAAAAAGATCTCTTATGTTCGAAAGTGTGAAAAGTGCATATATGTATATGGAAAACATGAACCAAATTAGCCAAGGAATTTGTGATTTTCGTTGCTTGTAGCGGCGTAATATTTGGACCCGTGCGATGTACAAAGGTCCTATATGTTTACTACAAACAATTGGGTGGGAGTTGGGCAGGGCTTATTATTTGGAATTTTTTAAGAACTTTGAGAATTTTAGGAATTTTTTAAGAATTTTGAGAACTTTTTAAGAATTTTTTAAGAAAAACTTTTAAAAACCAGATAAGCGTGTCTGTGTGACTATTGCGATAATTAAGAAGAAAATATATTCAGAAACGGTATAATAACAGCTGCCTAGAATTTAATTACACGATCATGACTAGTTGGCTTCTTTACAGTTGCTTCTTCCAAAACTCCCTTATACGAAGAGTGTTGTTTCGCTTTTGAACTAAATTTAGGTCTTTCAAACAAGCCCAGACTCATCAAAATCGGTTGGAAATTGGCTGAGATATGGCATTTCAAAGTTCACGAATTTCCATACAAAAGGCAACAAAACAAGTTTTTCTAAACTTTAAAAATCCTTCAACTTACTCTGTATGTGATTATTATAATCGTCACCATCAGATATTCACGGATCTTGATCTCGAGAACCAGTCACCCGATCTTCCTGAAATTGTCACTGAACGTCAGTCTCGGCCCCAAATGAAAAATTTCATAAGGCGCTTTTCCGGGAAAATCTGTGGCATGTGGTAAAGAGGTCAATTTTGAGGGTTTTTAGGTAACGCTCGGAGTTTTCGAATTTTAGCTCGGAGATGTGGTGTGACAAAACTTGTGTCTTCTACAAAGTTATAGAATTTGTGAATAGTCAAAAATGCTATCTTCTGAATTAGAATAGCAAGACAGTTGGTTTCTTCGGGAAAGTTATAGAGATTGATGATTTTTGATGTTGTTTGAAAGTTTTACTTCATGGCTCGGAATAGTTGTTTTTTCTACGCCCATATTTTTCCAGAATTTTATTGACAAAACTGAATATATCTCCCCAATTTCCTGTCAGATTGGAAGTTTGAAGATTGAAGCACTTGATACCAAAAAACTGGAGAATTTTTTTTTGTTGGAATCGGGTCAGGGGTCTAGGCACTGGGAGCCATGGAATGGGCGAAAATAAATTTCTCTGCCCAAAATGATAAGAGATAGTTTTTTTTCAGTACTTGCTTAAATACGCAATACAGAGATTTACTTTCAAAGGCAAAGTTGTAGAGAA
>CM055403.1:172272986-172294554 GCA_029228625.1 Pseudolycoriella hygida
ACAATGTTAACAATGCATGAGTACATGCATTGCATAGAAATAGTCAGTACGATTTGAGACATCACAAAGTGTACATCGTTCAAATAAATTGTTGTTGAGCAAATACAACAAAGTGTTCTTATTAATAAAAGACACAACATGGCGCAGTCGAAGTAGTGATTTTGTTTGGCAAATCAAATTAAAGCCAACAAAGTAAATCGATTAATAAACTAAATAAATTAATCGTGTGGAAGTCATCAGAGACATAAGTAAATTGTGTGGAGAATTGATTTCGCAAAAAATTGAACGGTGTGAACACGTGCTGGAGGAAAAAGTTATTTTCTCAGCAAAATTAAACTGTACTGGAGAAATACGGTGCTAAAAAGTAAAAGGATACATTAGCATCAGTAAATCGAGGTGTAAGAAAGCTGAAAAAGGAACGGATGAGCGGATGGATGACGATTCAGTAATCTTCATAGACGATTCATATTGGGAAGAAAATAGTGAAGAAGAAATGGAGTCTACATTCAAGCTACCGGAATCTTTGGTGTCGGAGGGAAGCATGGACCATAATTGGAAAATATTCAAGAGGGACTTCCAGATATATTTAACGGCATCGGAAAAAAATAAAAAATCACCGGAAGTGCAAGCCGCCATTTTTTTGAACATGGTGGGCGATTTTGGCCGACAACTACACAGCAACTTTAACATGACGGCAAAGGACAGCAGTGATATCGTAAAGTTAATGGAACAGTTCGAGGAATTCTGTGCACCTAAAAAGAATGTTGTGTATGAGCGATTTAAATTAAATCAGCGTTGTCAAAAGGAAGGTGAAAATTTCGACAGCTTCTTAACTGACATACAGAAGTTAATACGTACCTGCGAATATGGCGAGGAAGAGAAAAATGCATTAAGGGATCGCATCGTTATAGGCATAAGAGACTCCAGGCTGCAAGAGAAACTACTGGCAATCGAGGACATCACCTCCGAGAAGGCAATTACATTGTGCAGAGCGGCCGAGTTAGCGAAATCACAGGCGAAGGAGGTACAAGGGAAAAATAATGCACCACCAATTAGAGTGGGCATAGATGCAGTCATGGAAAACAAAGTTAAGTATCAGAAAAATTTTAGTAAGAACAGTAATCAAAATAGACAAATTGTTCAAAAAGAAAATTTTAGTTGCAGAAAATGTGGTATGCAACATAGGGCAGATAAATGTCCTGCCCTTGGAAAGACCTGTAACAGTTGCAGAAAATCGAATCACTTTGCTAAAATGTGCAGGACGAAAAAGACTGGTTCAGGAATAGGAAACAAACCAGGTCAGGTGAGTCATGTTACTTTTTCTCAAGGAAATGGGGAAGGTTTCGATCTGGGCTCACTAAGCATCGGTTCAGTCGGGGAAAAGAAATTATCAAGAAGATCTTGGTATGAACCGATAGTGATTGAAAAGGTACCAGTTACTGTTAAAGTTGACACTGGTGCAGATGTGCAAATTGTGTTAATTTAAAAGAATTTAAAAGAATAAATAAAGATAATCAAATCAAAGTACATCCATCAAATCGGACATTTGACACCTATGGTGGAGGGTCAACGAAGGCCGTAGGGATGTGTTTTCTCGTTTGTGAGCGGGAAGATAGAAAGTTTTTGCAAATGTTTTATATATTTAATAATGAAGACATCACATTGCTTGGATTGGAAGCATGTGAATTATTGGGCTTCATAAAGCGCGGGAATAATAAGGTACACGCAGTGTCAGATCCTCGGAAAGAGAAATTTATTAGTGACAACCGAGATGTTTTTGAGGGAATCGGTACATTTAAGAAAAAGTGTTCGTTAAGACTCAAAGATAATGCAAGTCCAGTAGTTAAACCGGTTCGTCGCATTCCAAGAGCTTTATATGCCAGGTTGAAAGAACAACTAGATGCTACAGTGGAGGCAGGGATTATAAAGGCTGTTGGAGATGAGGAAATAGAGTGGGTTCATAATTTAGTTATCAAAGAAAAGCCAGATGGAAGGCTGAGGATTTGCTTAGATCCAAAGGAGCTCAACTCAAATTTGAAACCTGAAGTGTTTCCGATTCCTCGCAGTGAAGAGATAAATTCAAAGTTAGCGGGGAAGACGTTCTTTACAGTGTTGGACTGTAAAGAGGGGTTCTATCAGATAGAACTAGATGAAGAATCATCGAAATTGTGCACATTCAATACGGTATTTGGTTGCTACAGGTTTTTGAGACTACCTTTTGGCTTAAGTATAGCTCCGCAGTTATTTCAGAGGAGAAATGCGGAAAATTTTGCGAATTTAGAAGGGGTCTTAGTATACATTGATGATTTGTTGATTGCGGCCGAAAGAGGAACATGATCGCTTGGTAGAACAAGTGTTGAAAAGGGCGAGGGAGTTGAATGTGAAGTTCAATGAGCATAAGGTATAAGGTGAAGGAAGTAAAATATTTGGGTCACAAATACTCAGGACATGGTATTAGATTAGACGAAGACAGAGTGAAAGCAATCTATGATTTGAGGGAGCCCAAAAATAAGAAAGAGCTACAAAGTATCCTAGGAATGATCAATTTTGTACGAGAATATGTTCCTCAAATCTCGGAAGTCACTTCGCCTCTGAGAGAGTTACTGAGGAAGAATGTGATGTTCCAATGGCTGCCAATTCACTCAAAAGCACTAAAAGATGTGAAGGATTTAATAGGAAGTGCTCCGGTTCTAGGAGTATTCGATGAGAGTCGTGAAATAACATTACAATGTGATGCGTCGAAGAACGGGTTGGGGCGTGTTTGATGCAGGAAGGGCGACCGATTGCATATGCCTCTCGCAGTTTGACGGACACAGAAACCCGGTACGCACAGATAGAGAAAGAATTGTTAGGAATTGTCTTCGCGTGTCGTAAGTTTCATTATTACATTTACGGAAAAGATGTGACTATACAAACAGACCATAAGCCCTTAGTTCCAATATTTAGGAAAGATCTGGCTGATATTCACTCAGTCCGGATTCAAAGTATGAGAATGAAACTTCTCAAATATCGACTGGCAGTAGTCCACGTAGCAGGGAAGTTGATGCACGTAGCAGATCTGTTGTCAAGATCGTTCGATATAGATAACATAGAGTATGAAGATGAAATGGATATAAAAGATGTAATTCACTCGATTAATATCAGTGATCGGAAGATAGCACAATTCCAAAGATCGACTGAGGACGAAGAAGTATTAAGAAAGTTGAAATATTTTTGTCAGAACGGATGGCCAGGAAATAAAAAAATAGTGCCAGAATCACTGAGAGGATATTATAAGAGCAGAGATGAGATATATTTAGAGAATGGCTTGTTGTTCCTTAGTAGTAGGGTGATAGTTCCATCAGAGATGAGAGCTGAAATTTTGAAATTGATACATGAAGGACACCAAGGGATAGTGAAGTCAAAATTGAGGGCAAAGACATTAGTCTACTGGCCAGGCATTAATAATGATATCGAAAATATAGTAACAAGTTGTAGAGCCTGTGAGAAGTATCGAAATTCTAATTGTAAAGAAGAGATAATACAACTTCCAGTGCCAGAACGTCCGTTTCAGAGAGTGGGAGCAGATATTTGTGAATATGGCTCAAAGAATTTTTTAATAGTCATGGATTACTTTTCAAAGTGGATCGAGATAGCCCCGATGAATCATAAACATACGGGCGACGTAATTAAGAATTTAAAAATAATTTTTTCTACTCATGGAATTCCTGATGAAGTAATAGCTGATAACGTACCATTTGCGTCAGTAGAAATGCGTGATTTCGCAGAAGTTTGGAATTTCAAAGTGAGTACTAGAAGTCCGAACTACCCGCAGTCGAACGGGCAGGCGGAAAGGGCGGTACAAATTGCTAAGTTGATATTAAAGAAGAGTAATGAAGAGGGCAATGACTTTCATTCAGCCCTGCTGGAATATCGAAATACACCGATTCCAGGGTTGGGGGTTTCGCCGTCACAAATATTAATGAGTCGGTTGTGTAGGAGCAAATTACCTACCAAGACAAAACTTTTAGAACCAAAAGTAGAAAAGGGGATAAAAGATAAGATAGAAAAAATGAAAATTAAAATTGGGCAATATTATAATCGAACGGCACACAAACGAGAACCCATAGTCCCAGGCGATGACGTAGTATATCGGAAAAATAAAACTTGGGAGCCTGCTAAAGCTGTCAATAGAGCCAGTACGCCGAGATCATTTATAATCGAAACTGAACCTAATCGATTTTTGAGGCGTAACATGATTCACCTGAGGAAGTCGAATCGCTCGGTAAAAGCTAAGAAAATCATCGATGAAGCAACTGTTGCAGGTCAGACCGAGGGTAAGGTAGTAGATAGAGGAAGATCACTACATCCTCCGAGTGATGTGTATGTCACTAGGTATGGGAGAAGAATCATTCCACCCCGTAGATTGTAATTTATCATTTTAAGCATATAAAGATCAGATTTTGTATCAATTTAAAAAATGAAAATTTTGAGGGGAAAGATGGAATGAAGTTTTAAAAGAATGGAGGGAGGTGTAGTGTATTTGAGATGCACAGGAACACACTGTGTTAGGTTTACACATACAATTAAGTGACAATGTTAACAATGCATGAGTACATGCATTGCATAGAAATAGTCAGTACGATTTGAGACATCACAATGTGTACATCGTTCAAATCAATTGTTGTTGAGCAAATACAACAAAGTGTTCTTATTAATAAAAGACACAACATACTTTGCTCGTGTATTTTATTTTCTTTCATTTGTGTAATAAACGGAATTGAGGGTGGTACAAAGGATCTTCGATCCAGGTGCTGGTCAACTTTTCACAGTTATAACAACTACAAACTTCCAAAGCGACTGATGCTTTACTTTACTTTTTCGGCGCTACAGCCACATCTGGGCCTTGGCCTGCGACTGATATCGCATATAGCGTCACCTCAAGCGATATCATTAATTTTGGAAGTCCATAAGTCCGACTGCGTCACACTTAAGCTTTCATGTGTTTTTAGATGTGATCTTCAAATAAAACACAACTTTCAATTATTCATTTATCATTTATGGTACACCACATGTTGACCAAGTAATTTATTGTGCTTCTCGTATTGCTTCGCACATAATAACAAAAAAAATCAATTCAACATCAATATTAAATCATGGAACAATGCATTAACTGTTGCTTCTTTTATGTATCTAACTTGTGGTTAGTGATGCTAGAAACGACGTCAAGTAGATTATCCGAAGTATGGGAACAAAAAAACTTTCATTTACAATGATTTTGTTAAAAAGCCTTTTGTATGCATTGAATTGAGTCACAGACTATTTCCAGACATCATCATCGATGGTTTCAAATCAATTTCATTTTGATTGGCTTGAGGTAAGTCTCTTATCGTATGCGATTTACGATGAGTTCGTAGTCCACTAGCCTGGGAATACTTTCGGTCACAGATGTCACAAATGTACGGCTGTAAAATAACATCATAGTGGAGTAAGGAATTTATAAAAACAACTGAAAGTTCTACTCACTTTTTCACCCGTGTGCGTTCGCATATGTTTATTGAGATAGTCTCGTACACTAAATAATCTCGAACACTCTGGACACGAGTACGGCTTCTCCCCTGTGTGTATTCTTCGATGTTGTGTCAATGTATTTGATTGCGAAAACGATTTATCGCACAGATCACAACGATATGGTTTTTCCTGCAAAGCATATTCCGTAGAATTTTTCCCTGAGTGAGAGAGAACTTACTTTTGTGTGAACTCGTATGTGACGTGTGTAATATTCGTTGAGGAAGAACTTTTTATGGCAAAACTCGCACATGTATTTGTATATTCCAGCGTGTATTTTCTTGTGCATAGCCAGCGTACTACTGTGCGAAAATCCTGGAATCAGAACTTTTGTAACGAAGCTGTTCTTGCAACGCATGATGGCCCAATTTACCTTTTCCACATTGCGAACACTGGTACGGTTTCATTTTACTTTCTAACGTTTGTACTGGGTAATGGACTTGTTTCTCCTTCTTCGATCGCTTCCTTGTGTTTGTTGTCTCTGGCACTTCCGTTACACTTTGATTTTCATACTGTGCAGCGCTAGTTGTTATTTGAATAGAGTTTGGTGGCACTTGATTATTGAGAGTGGAAATGGATGTTCGACAGCAACTTTCACATTTAAACGGATTCGTTTGGCAATTGGCTGTGACTGGACGAAAGCATGCACAATTGGAACATTTCAACGCTTGTGACTGGCTGTGATGCAATTTCACATGCTCGGAATATTGATTTGGACAATTGAACACAAGTCGACAGATGTGACAATGAAACGATGGGCCATTGTTTTCAGCCGTTGTGTTGATATGTACTTTCTGGTGGCGCTTTAAACCGCTCTCCTTAAGAAATTCGCGACCGCAAATGCCGCAGCTATGGTTAATTGGAGTGGGCCCTGTAATTGGCGAATTGTCTGTCCTGATGGCCAATGGTGAGGCGTATTGAAAGGACGTCATCTTTATTTTGATACTTTTAAGTACCTAAGGGAGGTGAAGGTGAACTAACAACACATAGGCAATCAATTCGGTCGTTAATCTTACTTGTTTCGATCGAATTCTGCTTTAACGGTAACAAAAATGACTGTTTTTGATTGCCTCCCATAACAAAAACGATGCTATTTCACATCCATTTTGGTTTCGGACAGCTGACAGCTCTGTTTTGAATATTTTTGTTGTGAAGTTACATGCACTGGCTGGATTTTCACCGTCAAAATAATGCGTACACTTTGATAGGATTTCAAAATTTGTTAGTCAGATAAAGATTTTGTTTTTTCCTCTTAGTATTTCACTAGCAACGTTGTTGGAGCTTTGGAGCTTTGGGGTTGAAATTGGAGCTTTGAGGTTAGAGTTGAAGCTTTGGGGTTGGAGACTTGGAGTTAGAGACTTGGAGTTGGAGACTTGGAGTTGGAGACTTGGAGTTGGAGACTTGTAGTTGGAGACTTGGAGTTGGAGACTTGGAGTTGGAGCTTTGGGGTTGGAGTTGGAGCTTTGAACTTAGAGTATTACGGCTGTAGTTGGAGCTTTGGAGTTGGGGTTGAAGCTTTGAAGTTGGAGTTGGAGCTTTGGGGCTGGATTTGGAGCTTTGAGGCTGGAGTTGGAGTATTGGTGTTTTAGTTGGAGCTTTGGGGTTGGACTTAGAGCTTTGAAGTTAGAGCTTTGCGGCTTTAGTTGGGGCTTTGGGGTTAGAGTTGAAGCTTTGGGGTTGGAGTTGTAGCTTTGGGACTGGAGTTGGAGTATTGGTGTTGTAGTTGGAGCTTTGGTGTTGGAGTTGGAGCTTTGGGGTTTTAGTTGGAACTTTAGGGCTGGAGTTGGAGACTTGGATTTGGAGTTGGAGCTGGAGCTTCGGGGTTGTAGTTGGAGCTTTGGTGTTGAAGTTGGTAGTTTGTAATTAGAGCTTTGCGGCTGTAGTTAGAGCTTTGGGGTTGTTTTGGGGCTTAAATTGGACCTTTGGTGTTGGAGTTGGAGCGTTGAAGTTAGAGCTTTACGGCTGCAGTTGAAACTTTCTTGTTGAAGTTGAAGCTTTTGGGTTTGAAGTTGGAGCTTTGGGGTTAGAGTTGGAGTATTGGTGTCCGAGTTGGAGCTTTGGGGTTGGAGTTGGAGCTTTGGGGTTGTAGTTGGAACTTTTGGGCTGGAATTGGAGTATTGGTGTTGTAGTTGGAGATTTGGGGTTGGATTTGGAGCTTTGGGGCAGGAGATGAAGCTTTGGGGTTGGAGTTGGAGGTTTGAAGTTAGAGCTTTGCGGCTATAGTTGGTGCTTTGGGGTTGGAGTTGCAGTATTGATGTTGTAGTTGGAGCTTTGGTGTTGGAGTTGGAGCTTTGGGATGTGAGTTAGATCATTGAGGTTGGAGTTGGAGCTTTGGGGTTGGAGTTGGAGTTGGATCGTTGAGGTTGGAGTTGGAGCTTTTTGGGGTGGTTCATAAATGACGCACTATATTTTATGTCAAATTTTGAACCTCTTCTCCTATCGTTCAACATTTTCCTAATACTTTTAACATGACGTGTCACGCTTGGCCATATCGTCTCTTCCCCTAGCATAAGACACCAAAGACGTTACGAAGGCAATATGATGCATTAATCAGTGCAGACATCAAAGCCGCGGTCTCCATCATTCGGATTGGATTTATTTAAGGCTAAAGCCTAAGTATACAATAACATAACAATGTTTTTAAAGAAAGCATCGTCCCCTTGACTCTTCTGGATCCATCAAGCCTCCCTATTGTTTCCCAAAATAATAGGTCAAATCTTAGGGATCTTCAGTCTCAGTTGCTCTTCTGGCGGAATGCATAGCAGTATTGTGACCCAGTACCGCGGGGTTAAGGATAGCCCCCCGATGAACACAGTATCTATCCGTGAGTCTGGTTAAAGTGCCTAGTGCCGCTGAAACGTGGGACTGAGAAATTTGTACGCATTGTTCGCTGCCCCCATCATTCACTCTAGGACCACAATAATTTGTCCCCACCTTGGATGAAGGACGGTATATCAGAGTACGTTAGGTAGAGCTTCGACTCGCGCTTATTGGGCGCTCCAAGCGTTTCAGATTTGAAAAATAGCGGAAAAATAACATTTTTGAATTTTCACTCGGCTAGTTTTCACTCAAAGAATCCAAACATTTGACTTTTTGCCTTACGGCGTGCCCCCCCTCCCTGAGACCTAGTTTTTTAGATTCTACATAAAATTTTGATTGAAATCGATATAGTGGATCCGAAGATATGATCTTTAGAAAATCGTCATTTTCAATACAAAATGTGCTATTTCGAGGAGAACGATGTTTGGTGTCAAAGGAAAAGTTATTGAGTTGGGTGTGTAGTGTGTCAGGACGACCAACAAAATGGGGAAAAACTAAATTTTTTTTTTATTTTTTTTTTTTTTTTGTTGGAGATAGATGTTTCGTGTCAAAGGAAATTTATTTTGCCGCTTTTTTTCGCCGGAATTTTTTTTGTCGGAAATTTTTTCCGCTGAAAGTTTTTTTTCCGGAAATTTTTTTTTACCGTGAATTGTTTTACCGCAATTTTTTTTTTCGCGCATATTTTTTTCACCGCAAATTTTTTTTCGCCTGATATTTTTTTCGCCGGATTTTTTTTTTTGCCGGAAATTTTTTGCCGGAATGTTTTCGCTGGAAAATTTTTTCGCCGGTTTTTTTTCGCCTGCCTGATATTTTTCTCGCCGCAAATTGTTTTCACCGCAAATTTTTTTTTCGCCGGATTTTTTTTGCCGGAATTTTTTTTGCCGGAAATTTTTTCGCCGGAAATTTTTTTCACCGAAAATTTTTTTCGCAGGAAATTTTTTTGCTGGAAATTTTTTCTCTAAAATTTGTTTCCTCTTTTCTTTCAAAACTACTGATATCACAACAAAAATCCTTTTTAAAAGGGAAGCGTGACGCAAGTCCTCGTCCCTTCTTCCAAAACAACTGATATCAATTTGGGTGACGCTTACAGCTTCGGAACGCAAAAAATTCTTTTTAAATATTTTCACTTTTGATATCAGTTGTTTTGGAAGAAGGGACGAAGACTTGCGCCACATTTCCCATTTAAAAAGGGTTTTTGTTGTGATTACCAAATTCCGGGATAAAACAACTTCTAGAATTGTGCGGGATGACGCATATCTCTAGAACCATGGCAGTGAGAATTACATTTTAGCGAAAATATTTTTGATTTCTTAGAGAAACTACGTTGGTCCTCTTTGTGATATGGTGTAGGGGAGAACATTTCGGTGGTCAAAATCGAAGGTCTCAGACGTACTTCAGTAAGGCCTTCGACATTACATTGGGTTATTTCTATGGATCTTTGAAATTCTTAACATTGGATTGTTTGCTCATTTCTAGATTTAGATACGTTCGAGTCTTTTGGCAACATCTATTCTGCTTGTCAGATCTATTCTGATGCGTGCGGGTCTTGGTACGGGATATGTTTTAGTAAGTTACCCAGATAACAATTGACCCCGCGAAATGTACATAAAGTGCCATCGGAAAATGTGCTGATCCCATTTAATGTGCTCCAGTTCCAGGACATTTATTGTACATTAAAAAGTGCCCTTACCGTTACATCTTTTCTTTGGAACGTGATGTGCATTTAATGTACATTTAATGTGAATTACATGTACATCTAATGTACATTGAAAACACTTTGAATACACAACTAATGTACCTTTAATGTAGTTTTTAGTGTGAATTACTAGCACATTTCATGTACATATAATGTTATGTGAGAAAAGAAAGGAAAATTTAACTTTTCTATTTCGGTTTTTCTTATTCTGATGATCACGTCCTCCATCTACATATTTTAATGCCAAGCTCTCATTTTTTTATTAAAAATTTCTGCCATTTGCGGGGCTTGAACCCAAGACGCTCGGGATTACGAGTCAACTGCTTTACCAATTGTGCCACGCGATGCTTATGTGTTGGTGTGTTAAATTTGTATAAAGTGTTAATAAATTATAAAAAGTACATCACAAGCTGCTTCAGGTAAAATGTTTTATTTTCATAATTTTGGTTGATGGCTTCGCTATATGCAGGGCAATTGGTTTGGAAAAAATATAAATAAGCGAACACATTGCAATCCAAACAGCCGTTCTTGGTCCCCATTAAAACTTGTACTTCCGGTGCGGTTTGGTAAAAACAATTTCACACAGCCTCGGACTAGTGTTGGTCACGGGGTGCGACCAACGCAGGACATAACAGGTACCCCATCGTTGACGATGAGGCATTGCAAAATGGTTGATGGTTTGTTTATTGGGAGTCTAAACGTTAATGGGGGCTTTCAGAATCGCAGGGAGGAATTGGTTGATCTGGCTAAGGACTACGGTATAGACATATTGGCGTTGAGTAACGTTAGGGCGAAGGGACAGATGGAAGAACACGTGGGCGGGTATAAGGTGTTTTTGTCCGGGGTTCAGTCTGGTAGGGCAAACCCCCCAGTTTCGCAATCAGGAAGGAATTGATCAAGTTTGTCCTAAATGTTCGTTTCGTAAATGAAAGGCAGATGTGGGTCTCTATAAAGTTAGCGGGAGGAATTTATCGCCTGGTTAGCGTATATAGCCCTTGCAATGGCAGTGATGCTACTGACTTGGACACTTTTTACGAACAATTAGGGGACGTGGTTAGCAAAAAGGGAAATGAATCTTTGATTTTACTGGCGGATTTTAATGCAAGAATAGGAAACTTTGAAAACAACTCAGGTTATGGGAGGTTAGTGGGTAGATTTGGTGAAGAAACTCTGAATTCAAATGGTAAACGGTTGTTGGATTTTTGTGATTTCAATGGGTTAGCGATAGCCAACTCTTTCTATAGGCACAAATGGGTCCATCGGTATACGTACGTCAAGGAGGGCTTGGGTCACAAATCCATAATTGATTACATGGTTGTAGAACAGGACAGGAGACAGGTAGTCAGAGACACGCGTGTTTTCAGGGTTTCACTTTCGGTTCTGACCACTACTTTTTGGGTACCCATCTGTCGGTTGGTAAACTCTGTCAGACTAAAAGGAAGAAGGTGGTAAGTCGCAAATTTCGTGTGGCCAAATTTAGGAAGGAGGCGGTTAGGTCTCGCTTTATGACAAGATTCGCCGAAGGATTTGGGGGGCTGCCAGCTGGCTGCGGGGATATTGAGACTGAGTGAGCGAATTTTAAGGAATTTATCTTGGGCCTGGCAGAGGAATGTCTGGGCAGCGTCGCTAGCGGGGGTCGAAACAAAAAAGGAAGTTGGTGGAACGCCGATATCAGGGATGCTGTATTGGAGAAAAGGAAGCTGGTGAAGCGAAGAACCGGGAGGGGAAGAAATTTGGGGAGGAATTGGAAAAGGCAGGTCGAGGCAGGGGTAAGAAATTTTGGTCGATGATTAAGAACATTAGGCGCGGTGGCGTGAAAGACGGATGTAGTAGCATTTTAGATAAAGACGGCGGGTTAATTACAGATAAAGGTGAAGTCTTGAAGGCTTGGCGGGATTACTTTCTGGATTTATTTACGTCTGTCAATCAGGTAGAAGAAAATGATAGGGAGGCAGGTCCAAGCTCGGGGGTGGAGGAAGAAATTATACTGGATGAGGTGAAGGTCGGCAGATTAAGGGCAGGAAAATCCGCAGATGTGGATGAAATTAGGACGGAATTTATTAAATAAAGCGGATCAGGTGGGATCCAATGGCTTTGTAGGATTTTCAATTTGGCCATGAAGTCTTCTACGGTATCTGCTGACTGGAGCTTCGGTGTTATTGCTCCAATTTATAAGAAGGGCAACCGTAAGGATTGCGGTAATTACAGGAAGATATCGCTTTTGAGCGTGGTGGGTAAGGTGTACGTGAGTGTACTTGTTGACCGGGTTAGGGACATAGTGGAAGGTGTGCTGGATGAGATTCAGGGTGGTTTCAGGCCTCTGAGGGGGTGTCAGGATCGGATTTTCTGCCTCAGGCAGACTATCGAAAAGCTTTATGAAAAGAACAGGGACTTGTACTTATGCTTCATCGACTTGGAGAATTCATTCGACCGGGTACCAAGGCAGAAGCTGTTCGGGGTTCTTAGCGAGTACGGTATCAATGGGGGTTTACTGCGTGCCATTAAGAGTATTTACTCAGGAAGCAGGGCCGCGGTAAGAATAGATGGCGAAATTAGTGAGTCTTTCGAGGTTAAAGAGGGCGTTCGTCAGGGTTGTTGCTGGAGCAGGTTTCTGAATTCAAGTACTTAGGAACCATTTTTTCAGAGGATGGCAAGTTAGTTAGGGAATTTGAGGAAAGGAGCAAAATGGGAAACGCGGTGGCCAGTCAGTTGAGGTCGCACGTGTTCAACAAAAGGGAATTAAGTAGCGACACAAAGTTAGCTATTCACGGGTCAATATTCCGGCCAACGATTCTGTATGGTAGTGAGAGTTGGGTTGACTGCGGACATCTCGTGCATGACCTGGAAGTTTCTGATATGAGGGTTCTTAGGAATATAGCGAAAGTTAATAGGAGGGAGCAGTCGGAACGACGACATTAGGAAAAATTTAGGTATTTCGTCAGTGGAAGAGGCGGCAAGGGCCAGTTGTCTGCGTTGGTTCGGGCACGTTCAAAGGATGGGTAATAACAGGCTACCGAAAAGGATCTTGGATACACAGGTCCCGGGTGTTAGGCCAAGGGGTAGACCAAGGAGAAGGTTCATAGATTCAATTAAATCAGATTTAGAAGTTAGGGGACTTTCTCTGGGCGAACAAACCATCTCCTTGGGAGGCGATAGGAGGGCATGGAGGACGATAGTTCACCATTCTGGGGTTGTGGCATAAAGACCTCACACCGAAAGGTAATAATGGTCTATAAAGTTTGATGATGACATCACAAGCACATTTTTGGTACATTAAATGTGATAGGAATAGTGTACTCCTTATCACGCACATAAAATGTGCGAAAAATGTACTTGTGATCTAGTGCAATAATTTCGAGTTTTAATAGCACAAAAAATGTGCTTTTTATGTACATCGAAATATGTACCACGTTACAGGCACATTTTTTGTACATTTTACGTACATATTCTCAACAACATTGAATTTCGCACATTTAATGTACATTCAGTGGTCAACCACATTAAAAAGTGTGATCTGTGTTATCTGGGTTAATGATTGAGGCACCCGATATCGATGTCCTGTTACATTTTCTTACAGCCGGGAAATTCAACTAAGACAAAACTTCAAGGTAATTAATCTTCATCTTTATTGATATCGAAAATTTACAACACAGACTTGAGTCTTGCTTTTTCTTTTTCCTTACGCACTAGGAGTACACTATTGGAAAGCTTTGCTCTCATTTGAATTAAATGAAATTAGGTAGATCGGATTGTACGAGGTGCAAAATCAAAGCAAAGTAAAAAAAATCCTCTTTCTAGCTACTACGTAAATAAATAAACTAAAGTTTCTGTTTAAAGTTATATCAATATTTTATACCTGAAATATTCATTTGCGATGCTTCATTTGGACTTATAGTAAATTTATCGATTCAACGTAACAACTTTTACAACGCGGGAGTTTCAGGTATTAACGAGGCAAAAAATGACATAATGAACGTTCGTACTAGGACAATCACAGGAATTCGATTACTATCATCGTCTGCACCACCGTTATCAGTAGGTGATGCAGCAGCGTTGACTAATGGTTCAGCTTCTTGTGCATTCGCTTCGATGTTACCATTTTCTGGTGGTTGTTGTTGTTGAGGTTGTTCAACATTTTCATTATTGTTAGCAGGTGGGGCGACATTTGGTGGTTGGTTATTGTTTGGCTCTCGATTGAGTTGCCTGAAGTATCCAACGTGATATCTAAAGAAGGAGTCGCATAAGACAAAGCGATCAAATGTTCAATCATTCTGTCTTACCCGTAATATAAAATGATGAAAAAAATGACGATTAAGCATCTCAGTGGCGAAGAGTAGAAGTACACAAGTGTCACTAGCACCATCAGCCGACTGAATGCATAAAACAAATCCAACCAATCGCGATTTTCCACTTCTTCTTGAACGATATTAGGAAATCTTTGTTGGGCGGGATTAGGCTGTTGTTCAGGTAACGGTTGTTGTTGTGGTATTTGTTGTACCTGTGGTTGAGGCGCTTCCTGCGCTTGCGGTACTTGTGGCTGTTGTGATTGATTGTTCTGCTGTTGCAGAAACGGCGAACTGTAAAGGTTTGGTGTGGCAAAGTAATTCTGTGGATAGTAAGGCATTTGGGGAAGGTTGCTCAATCCTCCATTTTGTGACAAATTATTTGGTTGATTTCTACAAAATGAATTTCCGTTAAAATTCATTTCAACAATTGAATTGTCTTCCAAATGCTTACAAGCTACTCATATATTGATTGTAATATTGTCGGTAAATTTGTTCCACCATCAAATTGTAGGAAGGTAGTTGCTGTGAGACCCATTCATTGTATTGCCGATTTATATCAGCCATGCGCGCTGGATCCATGAAACTATTACTCCAATCAGTTTGAGTGTGAAATGGTCCACTGCTTGCGGAACTTCTATTTTGTGATGCAATTCGCTGTCTGTAAAGTGTTCAATGTGTGAAACACTTCAATCTCAATGTATCGACATGGTCTTACCGTAACCCATCTGCCGTTATGTCTGAATGGATAGATTGTGACATATTTGTGTTGGATGCTTCGAATACTTTATTCGGCTGCAAAACTAAATGTACTGTGTGAGTGTCCTGCCCTTCGTACTGTCTGAGCACGTCTTTCAGGACAATTGTATCGTTGAGCAGTTGGCCAGAGTAAATAAGTCTTTGTTCATCAGTTTTCTGTAAATACAATTTTCGTTGGTTAAAACACCAATTTCGACAGATTTTAATAAATAAACGATAAAAATTCTGCTTAGCTTGACTCTCAAGACTTGAATGTTTCCTATAGACTGTTCCGAATCGATTACTCATAGTATTTGCTTTATTACAGCTGCGACGTGCAGATGTTCATTAAGGGGCCACGCATATGCGTTTCCTACATTACACTATAGCTGTATCCCTGTATTTTATAAACTTAGAGCGCCTACAAATTGTGGAACATAAACACAATATTGTCGGAAGGGACGAATCAGACAAAACAGGTCTCTTGCAAATTTTTTGGACGCCTGCATAGTTTTGAAGATATCAGCGAAAGAAAGTCAAACAAAATGTAAGGAACGCTGGAATAGCCCATCACAACGAAATCCCTTTTTAAAAGGGAAATGTGACACAAGTCCCTTCTTCCAAAACAACTGATTTCAATTTGGGTGAAGCTTAAAGCTTCGGAACGCAAAAAATTCTTTTGAAATATTTGCGAATAAAAAAATGCGTCACAAATGACCTTCCCAACGTAATAATTTTTCTGCGCTTTCAGATTCTACACCCCAAAAATTTAGCTTTGTGCGATGTATGGAGTACGGGTAGCCAAATTTGGACGTGTGAAATCAGAAAGCGCAACAAAATTATTACGTTGGGAGGGTCCGGCATTTGTGACGCATTTTTTTAATCAAAAATGAAAAGATTTCAAAAGAATTTTTTGCGTTCCGAAGCTGTAAGCGCCACCCAAATTGATATCAAGGCAATTCCACGGACCATTTCGTTCCTACGCATGAAATTCTCAGTAGTTACAAAATGATAGTCATAGAAAAATAGCTAACGTCTAGTTGAAGGATCAATCCTTCTGATGCACCATTTTCTATGAATATCTTTACGTAACTACTGAGCATTTCGAGCGTAGGAACGGAGTTTTCGTGGAATGGCCCATCAGTTGTTTTGGAAGAAACGACGAGGACTTGCGTCACATTTCCCTTTTAAAAGGAGTTTTCGTTGTGATATCAGAAGTTTTGGAAGAAAAGAGAAAACAAATTTTGGAGAAAACATTTCCGGCGAAAAACATTTCTGGCGAAAAAAAATTTTAGGCGAAAAAAATTTTCGGTGAAAAAAATTTCCGGCGAAAAAAATTTCCGGCGAAAAATATTTATCCCCTCAACTTCCTCTACAACATATCAAAAGCTTTTTTTGACCCGCCGCCGCCGAACCGAAGCGCAGTGGCTACTACTTCCATGGGCGAAAATGATCTCCTCAACTTCCTTTACAACATACCAAAAGTTTTTTTTATAAGCCGTCGCCGCCGCCAAACCTAAGCGCGGCGGCTACTACTTCCATGGGCGAAAATGATCCCCTCAACTTCCTCTACAACATATCAAAAGTTTTTTTTGAGCCCCATAAATGACCCATAATTGTGAATGTAAGGGACATGATTTGCCGTTGTCGTTTACCCCTCGACCCAACCTTTGTCTCATACGAAATGTGCTACCATACACTTTACAAACATAAACACATACAAAATATGCTTTTATATGGGCTTCATATCGTGGGTCTCGTGGCAAAGCTTTTGTGTTCCTAGACAAAGTTGCTCTAAAAACATCAACAGCTCCGAAAAAGGACCTGAATCGCCGCTGAAAAGCTAATAGGAGTGAGATAGGAGCGGTAAAAATTCATTTTTTGAGGATTCATCCAACTTTCTCGCGCACATCCCATTAATTACATAATGACGGGTATTGACCTCAAGTAATGAGGGAAAATTTTGTGCGAAGATCGATCTAGTGGTTGATTGTATAGGGTCCAAAGAATTGACCTAAAGAGCTCATATTTTGCAACCTATAAAAGATACACTCTAAGCGTTCCAAGACATAGTTTCTCTAAAAACATCAAAGCTCCCGAAAAGAGGCCTGAGCCGCCGCTGAAAAGCTAATAGCAGTGAGATAGGAGCGGTAAAAACTCATTTTTTGAAGATTCATGCAAATTTCTTGCATATATCTCCGCAAATAAGAATGGAAAATGCTCATAACTATGCAAAATGGAAGATATTGATCTCAAGAAATGACGGTAAACTTTTTTGTAAAGATCAGTCTGGTGGTATAGGATCTAAAAAGAGGACCTAAATCCGGCTTTTCGGCAAATTACTGTTGTTGGTTTATGAGTTCCGCATTTAAAAAAAGAAGAAATTTCTAAAAGAAAAATGCTCATATTGTAAAGTACTGATATTCCTCCTTCCCAATAAATTTCGTTCCACACAGTGTAGCACAACTGTGAAAATGTCAAATTAAACAAAGCGAAGACAATAGAGAAATTCACCACTTTCACAATTTCTTGAACTTCTGAAAAACTTTCCAGAACTTTCGAGAAGTTTTGAGAACTTTCTATTACTTTCCAGAGCCTTTGAGAACTTTCCATGCATTTCGCGAACTGACCAAAAATTTCGAGAGCTTTCCAGAACTTCCTAGAACCTTCCACAACTTTCGAGTGTCGGTTTCGATACCCGACACTGAACCTGCTCGCAAGAGCTGCTAAAACCAATTGAAGGAAATTGCATCGTACACTTGCTTATAAGTACAAAGTGGTCGGAGTGAAGTGCCGACGGAGGGTGCTGGGGAAGTGTCACAATGAAAATAGCTGCACATATACTGCTCGCAACAGTTGCTAGCATATTTGAAAAAATTGTAGAATTTTCTAGAAATTTCTGGAAATTCCGAGAAATTTTTAGAATGCAAATTTCGAGACAACGAACTACCGAATGGCGCAAGTTTGAGCTTTGTAGATGGCCGAGATGCCGAGATATAAGTAATACGGACCCTCCCCCTCCGGTAACTTCCCATCCTCCTATTGGCATTTCTGCAAATCTAGAGGCGAAGAGCTGTCGAATGGACCAAAATGAGCTCTCTAGGTGATCTAGGAGCTAAGATGTGCGTGACACTGACAGAACGACAACACGCGGAAATATGAGTAATGAGCATGTAAGCGTTACTCAGATGTGGGTTAAGCTAAAAACCATCGAAATGGCCGAATTGTAACCAAATGAAATTGCAGCCAAAAATCCAAATCTCAGGAAAAATATGTTCGCACATTTTGCGAGTTAAAGACCACTAGATCGTTTTGGAAAATTCCAGAAAAATTTTTTCTTGGTTTCTCAAGTTTTTCAGTAAGTAAAATCTGAAGAAATCGAAAATATTAAAATAAAACTGCCCTACATGGGTGACAAAAATCGAAAGTCTCGTATAGGTACATGGGAAAGGATCTGATTGGAACCAAGTGTGACCTGTTTTGAACTATATATGACACCCCTTATCCAAAACAAGAACAATTTTTTGGGTGCCTTTTCATAGAAACTTTTTTCCCCTTCAGGGACGCCGTGAATAAAGACCAAGAAACAAAAAGGAACAATATTTACGAAAATCGGTACGGCGGTTCATGTCAATAGCCGTTTATACGATTCACCATCCGCATACATACGTCACACACGTAGCATTGTATCGAGTAATTCTAGTCGACACGGTCCAAGCGTACGGACGTGTATCGATCAATTCCATCAAATATATTTTGTTAGTGTAAGAGAACACGGAGTTTTATTCTCTTACCCTACACTGGTGACCTTCCGACGTTCGAATAATCGAAATAGTTTCTATCAAAACAATTACCGAAAGTAACACGCGAGTGAATTGTGTTTTAAAGTTCGAACAACGTTATGTGGCGAACGAAATTTCAATAGATATCTTCACACAGTGCCCAAGTGATTTTTTCGAAAGTGCTCAGTGCCGCGAGTACACGAATATTGTTTTACGTAATTCGTGCAAAGGACGATCGCATGATATTGGATGCTATAATTTTTCATTTTGTGCACCGCAATTTAGGAATGAAAAATCGGATCACTCTGGTATGGGTACCCGGGCACTCTGGCGTGGAGGATAATGAGAAGGCTGACGAGCTGGCTAGGATAGGCTCAGTTGCCAATGAGTTCGGGGCCGAACCCTTTATCCCGATACCAAAATCGCTGTGCGCGAAAGCAGTGAAGGACTGGGTAAGGACCGAACATACAAAGCGCTGGGAGGCGTATGGAGGAGGAGCTCACACGAAGGAGTTCCTCCCTGGGCCCGCTCGGAAGTGGACCAAGGAATTGCTCGGTATGGGCCGGGATCGTATAAGACGGGTGATAGGAGCGATTACCGGACACTGGGGGCTGGGAAAACACCTGACGAGAATGAAAATCTCAAGTGACGCCGAGTGTTCCTGTGGACTGGATGAGGAAACGGGTTTGCATGTAATATGTGATTGCCCAAAGTTTTGTAATCTGAGACGTAGGATGCTGGGGAGCTATGTTTTGGGACCTTCAGAGGTAGTCCGGCTAGGACCTGGCGCGTTAGACAGGTTCCTGGTGGGAACGCAGAGGTTCTCATGATTTAAATGATGAAATGGGAAAGGAACAAAGGGTCAAAAGATCTGTGTTCCGGATCACTTACGTGATCGTCCCGAAATCTGATAAATCTAACGTCCTAGTCCTAAATGTGTTCCACACGGCTTCGCCTCGCTAAAATTCCACTTTGTGTAACGTGGACCACAAACCACTGATACAAGTGCCTCTGGCGCCACCTTTTTAGACCCGTACGAAGTACGTAGGTCTGATGCGTTTACTACCACGTTTGTTACATTGCGAATTCGAACCCGGGAGTAAGGGGGAAACTTTTTTTGTTGCCTCCAGATGACAAATCAGCGAGAAAAACAATGTCCGTCTGTCTGTCGGTCGGTCTGTCGGTCTGTCCGTCAACACGATAACTTGAGTAAATCTTGACCGATTTTCAAAAACTTTCTTTTTCCTGAAAGGTAGTTGAAAAATATTTTATGGGATTGAATCTGGGCACTGTCGGCCGAGCTAGGGCAGTGTGGTTTTTGGTCTTTTGCACATAACTCGAGTAAATCTCTTCCGATTTTCAAGAACTTTTTTTTGTTTGAAAGATCTCGGCACGGCCGACAATTCATAGAAGAATTTTTGCCTGTGCTTAGGGCTCAAGGGGGCCTCATGTCGGTCCTAAGGTCGGCCCTAACATAAAAAAATGTTTTTTGATATGTTGCAGTGCAAATTGAAGGAAACATTTTTGTCTATGGAAATATGTATCCCAGGCCTCTACTTAAGGCCCTAGGTCAATACAAAGGTCGGCACTAGCCCAAAAAATACTTTTTTGCTATGTTGTAGACAAAATTGAGGAGAACATTTTTCTCTATTTGGAGGTCAATTTTGTACGTTCGGAGAATTTTTCTACACCGTTACTTCGGACGGGTTTTTTAAAATTGTCCTATGGGCAATTTCCAATACAGTCTAATGTGAACGGAATATTTACTTAAATACATTCCAGACTTTTCGTAACATCAACTCTGTTTGCCGCATCTGTTCTGATACGTACGGCTCCCTTCTATGTTTTTTTTTGCAATTCACTAGTGCGACTTAGTTATTTTAAGGCACTCAGCCATACGAAGAATACAATTTGATGACACGAAAATGGATGCCCAGTTCATAAGAATTTTTTTCTAGAAAAATAATTAATTTCGCGACTCGACGGATCCAAACAAATTGATCTGGATTACCCTAAAGTAATTCGTTTGCAAATTAGGTAAATATATCTGGAGATGTAGCAGTTTGGAAAAACAACACAGCGGAATTTATTTTTCATTTATATTCATGGCTGATGCAATACTGAAATTGATTGTCGCAAGTGGACTGGATATGAAGCCCTATGCCAGGCTATTCTAATAAAATAATTGAAATTACGACAAAGTTGAAATGAATTTTTATGCGTGTAAAATCATTTTTGTCTCTGAATTGCAAAAAATTTTGCATGACAAACGTTACGTATGATGGTAGTTTAACGCACACGATATGTTGCAAACTCGCCTGCAGCTCGTATGGCAATCTCACATCTAGTGCGTTACACTGTCTTCATACGTTACGAACTTGTATCATAAATAACTATTTCATATTAATTTTTTATACGTGTTAGCCAGACATGCTGAACAGCCTAACTGCATTTCGACAGTTTGTTTGTGATTGTTATATTTTGGTTGCTCAAAAAGAAAAACATTTTCTACAATTTTTGCAAGACGTAGAAATTCTTAATTTCTTTTTGGAATCGAAATAAATTGGCTAAATTGTAGTTCAGGGGACAACAACCAATGGGGGCGTGTGGGGGTGGAATCGATAGGGGGAGGTCCCCTGATGAAAAAACAGGAAGAATTGAGGCGCGGCAACCCCTCCCTGGGCCGCCAGGGCCCTTCAACG
>CM055403.1:172295054-172369900 GCA_029228625.1 Pseudolycoriella hygida
TCATTTTGTGCACCGCAATTTAGGAATGAAAAATCGGATCACTCTGGTATGGGTACCCGGGCACTCTGGCGTGGAGGATAATGAGAAGGCTGACGAGCTGGCTAGGATAGGCTCAGTTGCCAATGAGTTCGGGGCCGAACCCTTTATCCCGATACCAAAATCGCTGTGCGCGAAAGCAGTGAAGGACTGGGTAAGGACCGAACATACAAAGCGCTGGGAGGAGGAGCTCACACGAAGGAGCCCGCTCGGAAGTGGACCAAGGAATTGCTCGGTATGGGCCGGAATCGTATAAGACGGGTGATAGGAGCGATTACCGGACACTGCGGGCTGGGAAAACACCTGACGAGAATGAAAATCTCAAGTGACGCCGAGTGTTCCTGTGGACTGGATGAGGAAACGGGTTTGCATGTAATATGTGATTGCCCAAAGTTTTGTAATCTGAGACGTAGGATGTTGGGGAGCTATGCTTTGGGACCTTCAGAGGTAGTCCGGCTAGGACCTGGCGCGTTAGACAGGTTCCTGGTGGGAACGCAGAGGTTCTCATGATTTAAATGATGAAATGGGAAAGGAACAAAGGGTCAAAAGATCTGTGTTCCGGATCACTTATGTGATCGTCCCGAAATCTGATAAATCTAACGCCATTTGGTTCATCCATTGCCTAGCAGACTCATTGTTCAAACGTAACGACAACTAGCGCTATCCGACGACAGGTAGCCGAACAATCCAAAGCGTATCGTCCGCTCACTTGCTATTTGTCACGAGTACCTTTCAAGGTGATGGCAAGCGGAATATCAAATAAACTCGACGACAAGCGAAACGAAAACCAATAAAAGCAACGACCGACAGCAAAACCACCGACCGTACAGGCTAGAATCATCATCAGCGGCACAAACCATAAATCGAAAAGATTTGTCATCAGCGATACGAATTATCGCACGGGACAATTACTTGAACGACAAGCGAAACACTGAGAGACAAGCGAGTCAACACATGACTCCAATCAGAGAATCCATTTTGATATTCGATAAGATGCATAAGACGTGAATGATCAACGAATTCTGGGACGATAATCCAGGGACTGCACGCAATTCACTGTGCAGAGAACAATCAACCGAATCGACACTGCTCTAGCAGTTAAGACCAGCAAACGACAACCATCGACTTAACGTATGGATATCACGGCGAGCGAACAACTTTTTCACATCTGAATGCGAATTAAAGTTCAGATAAGCGAAATCGACCAACAAAAGCGAAACGAAAAAAGTCCATCGAGTATGGATCATATGAAACACGACACAAACGAACGAATGCATGGAATCTGGACGCGAATCAAAGTCTAGGGGCCTCATCAAATCACCGTTGGATTCCCTGCGAAAATTTTGGAATCCGGTCTCGACAACGAAAAACAAACACATCGACAGCAAGATGGATGGACAATCTAAACGAATGATTACAAAAAGCAACTATCGCTCTATGGCAATGCAGGAGAGCATACGGGAAGTATTGGGGACTGTCGCCCAAAGTAATGCACTGGATCTATACAACAGTCATCAGGCCAATTCTAGCATACGGATGTTTACTCTGGAATCACATATGCAAAAACCAGCGAGTTCAGACCAAGCTGGGAAAATTATAGAGAACCATCACTAGCGATGCCTTCGGACAAGTTAGTAACGAAACACAAATTCGATAGGCAATTTAATATAAAAATTCCTACTAAGGAGGAATGGCGACAGAATAACCTAATATCGGAGGGCATAGCATTATTCACAGACGGTTCGGTAATCAACGCTTCAGCAGGAGCAGGAATATATTGCAACAACCCAAAAATCCGAAAATCTATCTCGCTGGGCAGATGCTCATCCATTTTCTTGGCGGAGGTGAGAGCACGCATTGAAGGATGCCACTCCGTCTTAGACGAAGGAATAGATGAACAAAAGATATCCATCTACACGGACAGCCTAGAAGCGATCAAAGCCTTGTCATCATATAGTTTCAACTCAGAACTAACATTGGAATGCTGGGAAACAATGAATCACATGGCCTCTTTTAAAGAAACATTGGAATGATGGGAAATAATGAATCATATGGCCTCTTTTAAAGAAACTGAACTCATTTGGGTACCAGGGCATAATGACATCGAGGGGAACGTAAAGGCAGACGAATTAGCTAAACAAGGGGCGAGGAAAGTACCGATTGGGGTAGAACCAATGATGGGAACACCACATTCTCACTCAAAAAGACTAGTGAGCACAATTAGGGAGACCAGATTCAAAGATCACTGGCACAATATCCCTTCCAGTCGTCAAGCTAAGAGCTGCATCAGAATTAACAAGAAAAATTCTAAGTTTCTGCTAAACGTTAGTCGCACAAGGCTAAGAATCTTTACCGGTGTGACAACAGGACACTACGGTTTTAACAAGCATCTAACTACAATTGGAAGACGACCGGACCCATCCTGTGATCTGTGTGGGCACCACACGGACTCGGCGGAACATTATTAATAATAATAATAATAATAATACGTTTATTCATGTCATAAAGAGCGTGAGCTCAAACCTTGACCATCTTTACAATATTTTCTTTTTTGAATTTGTGCGACTGCCCGGCTTTCATTACAGAAAGGAGAATACATCTAGGTGGTTACACAATAAAAGATGAGCAGATAAAACACATACATCCAAAGTACATCCTGAACTATACAAATAGAACAGGAAGGTTTGAAGGAACAGACAACGAGTGACTGAAACGACAACCGCCAGCACAATGGGCCCAAACGGCGGCCACCGTGCGTGTTTTACTACGGTGAAACGGCTACTTCTCAATAGAAAACACATCGACATGTAGTTTTGATTATAATTTTTCATCTAAGTTGTCGATTAAATTTTAACGTAGATTCACAATGTAATCAGACGCCACAGTTTCCTAGCGAGATTTTTTTCTTTGCAAAAAATTTCTAAGGGGGGTGTGATGCGGCGGTTCATGTCAATAGCCGTTATACCATTCAGCATCCGCATACATTACGTCACACACGTAGCATTGTATCAAGCGTACGGACGTGTATCGGTCAATTCCATCAAATATATTTTGTTAAAGTAAGAGAACACGGAGTTTTATTCTCTTACCCTACATCGGTTTAACAAACAATGAAGAACCTTTTAAGGGGCTATAGACGATGGAATCAGTTACACCTAACAATGAAATTAATTGATGGCGCTACTGTCAGTCGGTGACACTCTTTCTATCGAACCGATCGAACCGTAATCAGCTATAGAAAATGAAGAGATGCGAGATATCATCTATCCATAAAGTACGTACTCAAAAAATGACAATTCTTAGACCCACCCTCCTTCCTCGTACGCAATAATGTGCGAGAAAAAATGTTGTAATGTATGGAACGTTCGCCTTCGTCTAATCCCCTTCCCCCTAAGGAAGTACGTACTTTATGGATGGCCCCTTCATGATTGTTTTATGGCGTTCTAATTTAGGCGCTTGTGCTCTCAATACACCTTACTGCCCCAATTCAATTACAAACACAACAAGCTTTCATCCAGATGTGCGATGAATAATTTGTCGACTCTCGTGACCTACTAAACGAGTTAAAGGATCGTGTCATATAAAACATGTTATTTCCGCGACGACAAAATTAATTTCATTTCGTTCGGGTAATTCGATTCCACTGTATTTTTTATATTTTGTTTTTGTCATTAAAATAGATAAGCACACGATAATGCGAAATGTTATAGCCTGAAATTTAGTATCATTTACTTTGCAATTTTATTTGTCGGTCTCTCTTGTATGTGTTTTTATTGTTGTTATTGCAGGAAAACACACACTTTTTTCGGTAGAACGAAGCATCTTCTTCCAAACCGAATAAGCACGACAATGAATTGATAAAAAAAAAAACTTGTAATTTCATTCTATTATGTCAACCCAAAACACCTAATACCTAAACTCCAATTTGTAATAAATTAATGATAGTTTATTGAGATGTTTTGTTTTTCTGTTAAATTTAGATATATCATCATGTAGAATAGAGAAAAAAATGGTGAATGAAAAGATACTTACAGGTTTTGATGGGTACACTTCCGACAGCAATCCCTTAAGTCGCTTTATTGTCCACGAGAGCTCACATCGTACCGTTTGATCTTCGAATTGTTGATTTGGAGCCTTCACAATAATTGTAACTGGATTGTTATCCATTGTGATTTTGTCGAAATTTGTTGTCGCTCAGTGTGAAAATGTCAAATTTTCCTCAGACCAACAAATCGAATGTTTCTATTCCAAACTGAGATTATTTCAAAAACACCAACAGAAAGAAAATAAGCAAAAAAAATCAGATGTTGACTCTGTTCAATCGCCCAGAAACAGCCAAAAAAAAGCACAAATTTTCTTATTGCGTCGTTTTAATTTATATGTTTCTTGTCTGATTTTCCAAACGATAGTGAACTGATGCGGTTGCCGTATAAAAATGCAAGTAAGTTAATTTTACTGATAAAAAACTCACAATTTTTTATTAGATTTGATTAAAGTACGTGTTGAAAAGAAATGAATATTTGTTCGAATTGGATTGGTTGGAATGAAAATTTAGATAACTGCTAGTGTGTGTGTGCGGTCAGATGCTTGATTATTATATATTTTCATCGCCATCTTCATTTTCAAAAGAAAAACTTCTTCGTCTGACGTTTGAAAGCGGGCGGTATGTTTCGTCATATGTTCAGAAAACAGAGAGATGATAACCGATGTCCCGCGTTTTACCTTCTTTACCGATGATACATTCATGTGTCTTTACACAATCTGTCATTCACACAACAATTTTAAAGGCAGGAGTCACGTTTTTCATTACTTGCATGAATTTGTCACACGTACAAATATCACGATGACGAATTCACCTCAAACTCGGGCTCCGTAGAAACTCTGATTTCCTGAGGATTTGCACTACATGTGTGTATATATATCTTGTATTTATCCCACACTCGTAGTTCGTAGTCAGGTGCTTGTGGTGGCGCAACAATCATCGTATTTCCAAGTCGAAAAATAAACATGGTAGCGTCATACGAATGCGTAATTGGAACATGGGGTGTGATTTTATTTCTCAGCATTAGTACAATTGTCAAACATTTTACATAATTGATTATTGATAGAAGATAGAAAATTTCATCCATTTTTTCCCCTTCCCTAAAAGTTCCCATGACAGCTGCTGCATTCCCTCGTTGGATGGCCATACTTATTCTCTGTTGGAGAAAGGATTTGGAGCGCGGTTCGTCGGTTTTCAATGTGATCCTCCTACTCAATTCATTAAAAAAATATTATTGCCGATGTGCTCCACGATCCCATTGTCTCCACAGCAAATGGTACGAAGATAAAGTTTTGATTAATTAGCTCATGATACTTCCTCTCCTTTTCTCGAGCTTTGACCTCCGCTGCGCGGCCGGCTTGACGTGTGCTGAGTCTAATATTACTGGGAGCTACGGTATCTGTGCATGTGGGGTCCCAGATTAGATGGCTACCTCTGGACCATGGTATCAGTGACATGCCGTCAACTCTTTTGCCGTCTTTCCTTGCTAGGCCGGTGGGCTTCAGGATGGCTGGAACCTCTGCGGAAACTATCGCGCGTTTAATAATGATATTCATTTCAGAGTGTCTCGCATGACGTTCTGTTCTTTTCCTACATTTCAGACCATGGTGACCTTTTTTGTCGACTTGTGATCCGCACCTACACAAGTGAGGTGAGCATATGTCTGAACCCAGTCGTAGCCCCATTATTATCCGAAATTGGTTATTTTCCAAAAGTGTTCCAATTGCTCGTGACGGTAATGCGTGTAACCAAGAACCGGATTCAGGGCGTTGTATTGCTAGGAATCTAGCCCTGTCCGCGTCAGTGACAAATTGGAGGCCATTTAACATTTCACAACCTCCCTATGGTATGCCGAAACCGACTTGTCGTGGCGCAAACCTAGATGACCTGTCTGCTCGAACTGAAGCGCTTGCTAATTTCGATGTAAGCCTCCGGAATGTGTTCCCTATTGCAATTGGCCGTACTCCTCCTTCTTTCTTGTCAAGAGCACATAATGATGCACCATTGGAACAATACCTATTTTGTTACCTTTACGTGCTGAACATTTGCTATATAGCAATACTGAGAAAAATATTGATGACTGTGACTTTGATATGATTCGATGGGTTTTCTGTCGTATTTGGTGTCATAAAGTTGGAGCATAGACACGCACGGGAACAAAAAAAAATCGTTAGGTGCCAAATCGGAACATACGGCGGATGACCCATCAATCGAACGTTTTGAGTGGCTAAAAATGCCGTTGTTTCGGCCGACGTATGAGAGCTCGCATTGTCGTGGTGCAAACAAATCGTAGCGTACCAATCAGAATTGACGGTGCTACGATCCTCAAGTGCCATAGTTACTACATTGTTGGGGTTTGTTTATTTGCCGTTTGTGATAATTTTTTTTTTCCTTGTTGGAGACGTGATACCGTTGATGTGATTTTTTGATATTGACTCGTCAATTTCTTTTAATAAGTTGGACACCCTTTGTAGTTAGCAGTATGCCCTTCCTGATGACAGAAGGCACATTTTGTTTTTTCATTCGGTCTTTTAGTGCATGAGGCATTTGGGTGACTCCCTGCACATTTGACGCAGACCGCTGGTCTTTTACAGAAATTTTTTGTGTGACCCAGTTGTTGACATTTCATGCATTGTGGAATTGCTTTCGATTTCATTGGCGGTTCTACAGAGATCTTGCAATAAAGGAGATATTTGATATCGAAAATTTCCTTATTATTTTCGTTTTGTTTTAGTTCAACTATGAACAATGGGAATCTTTTCTCAATTTTTTTCCCATCCTCAAAGAAGAGTTGTTTTTATGTTGGTGGCCTTCACGGCTTGAAGATTTAGTTTAATTAGTTCTTCAACTATTTCAATTTCGTCACAAGATGATGGAAGCCCTCTTATCACGGCTCGGAAATTTTTTTCACTTTTTAATTGGTAGGTATGATACTCTACACCTTGTAGCTCGCCATCTTTAGCGGATTGTTCATCTAGTAAGTTTTTTACCTTACGGTATTCGTCCTCATTTTGAATTGTAATTTTCAAGTTGTTATTCGAGGTTGGTTTGAATTGAGCACATTTGGCCGATTCCAATATTTGCTCGCTGAATTTATTGAAATTTTTAACGTTGCTCACATTTATAGGAGGTGGCAGGGGTATTTTTTTGATTCTTTTTACTGTTTCTTTGTTTGTCGAATTGGATTGCTCTTGGAGTGAGTTTCGTAAAGACTCATTCTGCTCCCTGAGATGACCATTTTCCGAGTTCAACTTTTCTTGAAGTACTTTGCACGAGTTTATCAACTCTGCCATTTGTTTGGTGTAGGATTCATTCTGCAGCTTGATTAGAGAAAGTTCTTTCTTTAGCTCCACGAAGTTATTGCTGCGCATACACAACTCGTCATAGTCTTCTTGACTAATTTTAACCGACGGCATATTCGCTTTAATGTTTATATTTTTAAAGATTTCACTGTCACAGTCATTATAGTTTGTATAGTCAACTTTTGGTCAAGATTGTTTACTGCTTTTTCATTGCTAACACACAGCAGCAGTTTTTATTATTTTATTTAAAATTTGTTTCATAACACTAACGGAGGTAAGCGCACTTGTTGTTATGATGTAACTCAGCAGTGTTGCGGTAGGTCAGCATTACTGCATTATTTTGAACTGAGTTGTATTAATCAACAATAAAGGGACCATTCATAAATTCAATACGCTTTTTTCAGTGCTGTCATCAGATTTAAATCAACAATAACTTGAAAAATATTTACTTTTGAGACATCAAATGTATGGCCGACCCCCCCATTTAGAGGGGTAGTATGGGGGGTTCGGTCATACATTTGACGTCTCAAAAATGAATATTTTCCTAGTTATTGTTGATTTAAATCTGATGACAGCACTGAAAAAAGCGTACGTAATTTATGGATGGTCCCAAACAGTCCATTCAGCTGTTTATTGCTACGAGTCTGTTGTTCTTTAATTTCCGTATTACATTTTTTATTTTTTAATGTGAAAACTGTGGACGATTTGAAAAGCACGTCTGCACTCTTCGGCGGTTATGAACTAACTGTTTGTGATAAAATGTTTGTTTTTGTTTTTTGTTTGCCGCTTAGAACCAAAAAACAAACATAGTTGCTACATGACCACGAATACCGAAGAAACATTTTCTTCGTAGTGCTGCAAGAACGAATAACTTTTGTTGGATTCGGCTTATCTTGGAACACCCAAACAGTAGATTGTTGTTTTGCTTCTTGTTCATATGCGTAGATCCGCGATTTGTCACCTGTATATATGTCGTACACCAAATTTGAAGCACCTCTGTTGTATTTTTTCAATGTTTCTTTGCACCAATCGACACGGGTCTTCTTTTGAGCGATAGTCAAATTATGTGGGATCCAGCGAGAACAATTTTTTTACGGCCAAGTGCTCGTGCAAGATTGCTTGTATGCTTTTCATGCCAATGTCTAAGGTTGCCTGAATCTCACGGTAGGTTTTATGACGACCAACCAATTTCACGCACAGCTTCAGGTAGAACAACCACTTTTGGACGACCTTCACGAAATTCGTCAACCATTGATTTACGGCCCCGAAATGGCACGAAAATTTTCACGAGTTAAACCCATTTCTTCACTGACAAGCAACTTTCTGATGACTGTAAACAATAAAAGAAAGGGCGCGATGTCAAAACGTTCCACTGACACTTACCATCAAACATTCCAAACTTTAAAGTTAATTCAGGATCTTCACGCTCATGGAACACAAATCCAACTCGAATATTTTATATTTGAAAAAAAAAAAATGCGTCACAAATGCAATACTCAACCACGAGACCATTTTTCTGCTCTTTTAGCTTCCACGTCATTTGCGGAATTCCTAAGAATTGAAGAGCTCGGTAGAAGAAGAACATAATGCACACATTTGCTTTCTCATATTTGAATGTGGAACTGACATTTTATTTGAAATTTGAGTTGGTGCTTTAATGCCATTCTTCTACCAAGCTCTTCAACGGTTAACGGTTAAAAGAGTACTCGATTTGATAGAGTTTGTCGAATCCTATTCAGCTACGAAAAAAATGGATGGCGCCACCGACAGGCGGCTACGATTACCGGCTCCCGTCAAAAATTCCGAAAATCCCGAATGCAAAAATCCCAAATCCCGAATAACAAATATCCCGAAAATCAATAATCCCGAATGCACAAAAATCCCGAAAAACCATAATCCCGAATGAAACCAAAAATTATGAAATATTAAAAATCCTGATTGGTACGAGTGAATTTGAGTTTGGGGGGCTCTGCCGCCTCACCCCCGCGCCTGCGGCGGGCTAATTTTTTACGCTTGCTGCTGGCTTTTTTTACGTCTTGCAGGCGGCCTTACGTGCATGTGGCTGCTCTGTCCCTTAGACCCCGCAAGGGGGGCTAAACCCCCTTGACCCCTCTGAGAGCGGGCTGCCGCCCCTCGACTCCGCTTTTTTTTATTTATTTTTACCTTCGCTGAGACGCAGCTCAAAAAACTTCTTTCTCCTTAAACCCAGTCAACAATAACTGGACTACATGCACGCCATTAAGTAAGTGTAAATGAAAAAGTCGCTAGACTATTTCATTGTATTCGTGTCACTACAACCACACTCGAGTTTTGATTGTCATGCATATCGGTTCGGATCTTGCTAATGGACCATTCCACGAAAACTTCATTCCCACGCTCGAAATGCTCAGTTGTTACAAAATGATATTAATATGTAAAAAGGTGCATTACAAAGGTTAATCCTTTAACTGGAGGTTAGTCAGAGGAAATCGGCTATCATTTTGTAACTACTGAGAATTTCAAGTGTGGGAATGATGAAGTCCGTGGAATTGTCCTAAATACATTTCGGTAAAAATTTTCTGGATTTTTGTTATTCCGGATTTTTGTACATTCGGGATTATTGATTTTTGTTATTCGGTATTTTGGATTTTCGGGATTTTTTTTTATTTATTTATGCATTCGGGATTTTAATTTTTAGGATTTTTGACGGCCACCACTATTACCTGATGAAAAGTGATACAAACCACGCCCTATTTGTGAAGCACGTTATGCCATCAATTTCTCATTTCTCAGGGATAAATTACGATTGAAAAAGTGGAGCTATCATTTACATGGTGGTTGTTGAGTAGTGTCAAATCTTGCACTCTGAGTGAAGTTGGTTGCAATCGTAAAATTTCATTCAAGAATTCATAAAAGGAAATTGCAACCAACTTCACTCACACCCTTCAATACCTCTAAACGAGACAAATAGGTACATCAGGAATTTGTCCATCTCGTCCATCAACATATCAAGTTGCATGACTTGACTGACGATTGACACTGGATGCCGAAATGTTGATTTCATTTAATTATCTCCATAACGCAACTGTTCTAGATGTGTAAATGTCTGAGCGTTATGTCAATGACAAAATAATTCAAAGTGCTTATGCTAGAGATGAGCGGGTCGACCATTTTTCGAAACCCGACCCGGACCGAACCAGACACTCAAGTTTTTCGAAAGTCACAACCCAAATTACTTCGAAACAAAAAATATTTCAAGGCCCGACGTCTGCATTCTTCACGAACCTTAGACTAAAACAAAATTCGTGTAATGTAAGATGATAAAATTTAGACGAGTTTTGTAAAATATAAAAAGTCAATAAAGGATCGGGACCCGAATAAAATGATACAACAACCCGACCCGGACCCAACCCGATAACATTTTTCGAAACCCGAAACCCGAACTGTTTCCAAACCCGGCCCGGACTGAACCCGACTCGATTAAAATTTTCGAAACCCCAAACCCATGAACCCAAAAAAAAACAATTCGGGTTCGGGTCGGGTTTTTCGAAGTTTCGGGCAACCCGCTCATCTCTAAGCTTATCTACAAAAACGTTCATACAGAAAAGTAATTCGTAATGTAGAACATTTAAATAAGCAGTGCTAACAAAAAACTTCTGAATGCCGTACGTGTAAGGTGTAGAAATAGGGATTCATATAAACTTATGTAAAAGAGTGAAACGTTACGTTGACAGACACGGCAACATCTTCGCAGGTTAATTTCCAAAAGATTAAATTTTTTTTGAAAACACGCTGAGCCAACGTTTGCTAGAAATTACTGCGGTTTCAGCTTTTTTAGCAGCTTTTTGATGTATGAAGCAAGTGATAAAGACTTGCCGATTCATTGTATATATGAGCGATTCCATTGGTAGGAGATTTGTGTTGTGTGAAGAAAATTCCTCTACAGGTTCAATCTTCAACTCCTTCATGAGGAAAGAAGTCCAATATTTGCATTTTTAGCCAGAAGACCGTTCCCTCGTAACACATTTTCCAACTTTTCAATGGAATGGCCCATATACTTCCCTAGTAATATATTCAAAAAGCATCTGTAGGCAAAGATAATAGCAAAATGGCAAGAAATCTTCAAGATCATTGTAAAAATAACAACTAGAGCGGTTATTATTATTATACCAATGGGTGAATGAATGTCAAAGCGTACCGTCTGATCATTTGAAAGAGACCCCGTTCGCAACACTGGCGAAATTGTAACCTTATGATCAAATTGTACAAACAATAATTTTATTAAAAATAAAAATACTGCGTCCCAGTCGAGGGTGGCGCACTTCATTTATTCCATTTATTCTTTTATTCCATTTATTCCCAAATTTTTTCTTTTGTTTCTGCGAAATATTTGAACCAAGCACATCACAAGTTAGACAAATAAGTTCAAAAAAAGGTTTGCACAAATTATAAAGCATTTAAACCATCTTGAGATTAAATTTTATTTTTTTCAACAAAAATTCTTTTAAGTTTTCAAAAGTGAGTTTTTTCACTTTTTGACACATTAGTGTGGTTTGTTGTGTGCGTTGCCATCAAAATCAAGTCGAGCGGCTATATGCAATAATCTGGTGACAGCCACTTATCGCGTAATATCTGCACACGATAAGTGGCTGTCACAAGTTTATTGCATATAGACACTGATTTGAGGTTTTGACTAATTTGAAAAAATTATCATTTATTCCATTTATCCCAATATTTATTCCATTTATTCCCATTTATTCCATTTACTCCCATTTATTCCATAAACCGCAGAAGTGCGTCACCCCTCGGTCCCAGTTCTACGACGAGAACATCGCCAACTATGTATTTGCTGGCTCGATTGATTGTACTGAAACGATTGACGTTAATCTTCTTGGCTGGGAGACTTCGTATCTTCGTACGAAATGTTCAGCCGTCAGCGTTGAACGACGTTATCATTTCTCTGTATTTTTCACAATAATGATTCGACGCCCCCCGACTAAAAAACTGACAGTTTTGTTGAGTGACGATGATTGTGTGATGTCGCCAAACAAAAAAGAATCATAACAGAGTGCCAATAATATCAGATGAACCCTGGCTGAAAACGGTCCACTAGGCCACACGACGACAAAAAGTCAAAACAAACAAATGTAACGTCGCCATACATATACGTTGTCAACAATAATAAATGGGAATACGATGCGCAGGGCGTAGAATTGTGTAATTTTGTGCAAAATTTTAACGAAATTAAAATGCCACTTATGAAAGCAGTGACACCCTTGTACGATATTTGCTTGAAAACTGTTCACCTCTATATTTATTCGTATTGCGCTCGTGTCCTATACAGATCCTTGAAACTCGCCGAATTAAATTGTTTTTTGACAAAAACCATTCCAACAAAGTGAGTATATCCTCTTAATGCATTCTGTTACATTCGTCACATTCTTTGGTTTACAGTATCCTAGACGATTTGTTACTATTCCACGAAAACAGCAAAAACATAAGTACTCAAGACTGGATCACGATCGATGACCCCGTTTCATTTTACTTCTACAAAGCAACGCTACATCCAAATATCCAAAAATTTCAAGCCAAAAATTATCGACCGTGTGTTTCCTACTGGAAATGTTTGTTCGAGACGTCATTCGCCAATATGAAGGTCCTAAATCTGGCGCTTAGTTGTAACGATGCAATTCTGAAAATGATATCAAAATATTGTCCGAATTTGGAGTGGCTGAATGCAACGTGTAAATACGAGAGAATGAATCTGGGTATAAATGCTACGTCATTCTCAATATCAGTCACAGATGTTGGTTTGGCGTATCTATGTGACTGTAAAAAACTGAAAGTCTTAACCATTAACGATCCGCGTAGTGCTGTGCCTGGCCTAGGGAGTAGTATCACGTATCAAGGAATACGCAAGCTGCTGAGAGAAGTGAAAACACTGGAAGATATCACATACACTGACATCGGAGCTGTTATTGCTAGCAATATGGAAGATGTAGAATCACTGAATCTGAACGTAGTGCGCCATTTCAATGGAACCAAATCGACTCTTTCCGAAATCTTTCGACTTTGTAAAAACATTCAGGAGTTGTATCTGATGTTTTTTATGTACGAGGCCCAATGTGGTGTGATGGATGAACTGTTGAATTCCAGTTATCGCTTGCAAGCGCTGGAAATCCAAAATATGAACGTTGGGAAAAGCTTTGTGCAGCTGTTCGAGAAGGTCGGCGCAAGTCTTGTGTATTTGACCATAGCGAACTTTTACGAGGGACTCAAATTTACCCAATTGGTGACGATTGGCAAATTATGTCCAAATTTAAAATCTTTCTGTTGCAGTAATGTTGACAATCGTCACGAAGACTTCATCCAGCGACCAGCTAATATGAACCAATTCAAATATTTGGAAAATCTGTTCATTGACGGCCATGCGCTGGATTTACTAAATGTTACGAAATTTTTAACGGAAAATGCGCGTAATTTGAAAAATTTTAAATTAGAAGAAAAGTTAAATCACGCTAATGTGGACAGTTTATTTGAGGAGATTTCGTTGCCTGCAACTATTCAACACATCGAACTGGGCCGCAGATTAGAGTTAAGTCGTGCGGGTGTGAAAAAAATGATCGACCGTTTTACGAACTTAAGGTATCTTAATGTTTATTCGGACGAAGATTGTAACGAGTTAGTGCAGCCATATCGCAGTGGAAACTATGATTTTACGTTCATTAATAAGAAGGACAATCCTTTGTATTGATGTGGTACTTTGTTGAGTGTAATAACAAATAATTTACTTAATAAATTCGCTAGAAACTTGTAGGAAACGTTCAAACGTATCACTTGTATGGCTAGAACGACTAGATATTTTTCTCACAAATTTTTTGTGTCGCAAGCAAGAAAAATGAGAAAACCTGAAAGTGCTACGTCATAGAAAACTCTTTCATGTCAAAACGTGTAGAAGTCCAGACACGGAACCGGTCTTGTGGAAATCGGTTGGGTCCGTAGCCAGGAGTCGGTCAAAGTGGTCCGAAATGTGCTACGCTGCCGTAGAGCGACTATGAGAAAAAATTTTTTTTTTGAAGTGACCGAAAATGATGTGGAAAGTGCGTAGGAGGATGTGGGAAGTGTGTGGGATGATGTGGGAAGTGTGTGGGATGATGTGGGAAGTGTGTGGGATGATGTGGGAAGTGTGTGGGATGAAGTGGAAAGTGTGTGGAGTGAAGTGAGAAGTGTGTGGAGTGAAGTGAGAAGTGTGTGGAGTGAAGTGAGAAGTGTGTGGAGTGAAGTGGGAAGTGTGTGGAATTAAGCGGAAAATGAGAATGAAGTAGGAAGTGTGTCTGATTATGCAGGAAGTGTGTGGGATGATGTGGGATGAAGTGGGAAGTGTGTGGAATTAAGCGGAAAATGAGAATGAAGTAGGGAGTGTGTCTGATTATGCGGGAAGTGCGTAGGATGATGTGGGAAGTGTGTGGGATGATGTGGGAAGTGTGTGGGATGATGTGGGAAGAAGTGGGAAGTGTGTGGAATTAAGCGGAAAATGAGAATGAAGTAGGAAGTAGACCACTGCGCCGGCCGGCCGTGTCGAAGCCGCCGCTGAAAAAAGGGCTTAGCCGAAGCCGCCGCCGATACCCCTCTCAGCCGCCTTAGGGGAGGAAAAAATCGGCGGCGGCCGTTGGCTTCAAAAAATTATACAAATTTCGATGAGAAGAATCTTGTTTGCGATTTTTCCACTAGCTTTCAAAGTTGTGGCTATGTGGTATGCTTCATTTTAAACATTTGCATTGAGAATAATTTAAATTGGAAGAGATTCCTACTTCTCATTGTTCATTGGTATAATATAACGTTACATTCTATGATGAAAACGTTCATATATAAAAGAGTCTTTCGCTAGTTTTTCTCGGAATGAATTACTCATCTATATGAGCGAAGCAGATGAGTGAGTGGAGACCGTTGGGCTCTCTACTGGAGGTCGCAACCTCAATTGCATAGCGGAATTCTAAAAGCGTTCGTGGATTTCTAACCTTTGTGAGATCTCTGATTATCTCGTGTACACAACGAACGTCACTATTCATGCGGTCATGCAGGATTTTTTAGATGAGATCTTTCGAGTACGAAATACAGATCTTTTGATCCTTTGTCTCCTTCCCCCTTCAACACATAAATCTCTCAAAACCTCTCGGTCCCTACCAAGAACCACGTGACCACCTAGGGTTCTAAGCCGTAAGGCGAAACACTTGGAGAATACTCCTTAGTATAAGGAATTCTTTTAAGAATGTTTTCATCAGGATTACACAAATCACCTTGCAATAAAATGCTTTTACTGTATCTATACAAAGTAATAATAGTCCACAATTCTATGGTAGCTCTTTTTAAGCGTCCAGCTTTGTATTCTTTCGAGTTTATCAAGAAAATTCGTGCAGGATTTAAGTTTAAAAGAAGACTCTGCTTCGTCAATTGTGGACAATTCATTCATCTACTCTTAAGTCAATGGCGGATTGAATGGAAAACGAGATAAAGTTTTTATTTAGGATACTGTTTCATTCCAGGAAGAGGATGCACAGCAAGACAAATGACTTACTTCGATGCTTTCCACACAGGTACACAGATTTCGGAATATTATTGCTCCTGTTTTCGTGTAACTAAAGGCTAGCCGCCATCATTATGACACGAGCTACGTCTCAGCCGCCGTCTGTCCATCGGCCGACCGGCGCAGTGTTCTAGTAGGAAGTGTGTCTGATTATGCGGGAAGTGCATAGGATGATGTGGGAAGTGTGTGGGATGATTAGGAAAGAATTTTTTTGAAATTTGTTTTTGAAAAATTTTTTTTGTGCAAACTTTTTTTTGAAAAATTTTTTTTTGCAAATTTTTTTTTGACCCTTTTTTTTTTTTTGACACCCGACGTGTGTTTTTGGATACTTGCATCTCCCAACACTTTTTGTTTTCGCCCCCATTTTTTTTTTCAACACCATGTTTGTTTTACTTTTTTTTTTTTTGCCCTTGTTCTTTCCCTTCTTTTCATATTTTTTTTGAAAAATCTATTGTAAAAACCTCTTTTTGAAATAAAACTTTTTTTTTCAATTTTTTTCCAACTTACTTCCAACAGAATTGATATCCGAACAAAAACTTCTTAAAGGTAAGGTCTGACGCAGTCCCTATGTCCACTTTCAAAATAAATGATATCGATGGAGGTGACGCTTACGCTGATCGAACGCAAAAAAGTTATATGGAAATAACTTTATCTCGTGTTCAAAGAATGCGTCACAGATGCCAGACCCTCCAAAGTAATAATTTTCCTACACTTTCAGACTTCACACCCAAAAATTTTTTTCTCATAAAAAATTTCTCCAGGCGGAGACAAATTTTTCCAGTTTGAAAGCTGAAAGAACAGAAAAATTATACGTTGGTGGGTCTGGCATCTGTGACGCTTTTTTTGAACACAAGATAAAGTTATTTCCATATAACTTTTTTGCGTTCGACCAGCGTAAGGGACACCTCCATCGATATCATTTATTTTGGAAGTGGACATAGGGACTGCGTCACACCTTACTTTTAAGAGGTTTTTGTTGGGATACACATTTTACACAGAAGGAATCGTGGTTTACCATTCGTAAAGGGTTAAAGTACAACTGTCAATTTTTTGACAGCTCTCAGTAGAGGTGTGCGCCACCAAAAAAGGATCGCGCCGATGTCTCGCCACCGCTCACAAAAATCTGTACATGCCGCCGCCGCCGACAGTTTTTTTTGGCGTCGTGTAAAATTCAAAATACATTTTCTTCAATGGTTTTCAGATAATATTCAGAATTTTCATTACAAAATTACAATATCAAAAAACCTTCTTGAAGTAACGGTGTACATAAATTGGTTTTAACCCGACCCTAAGACTCAACTTCAGCTTGTTGCCACCTGCAACAGAAGAATCCACCAGATACCTTCGACGCAACACAACCGAGACTTTCGTTTCGGTTTGGGCTGAACCGAATGTTTCGGCTTGGACATAATCGAAAGCTTCGGTTTGGATCGAACCGTAAGCTTTGGCTTGGACCGAACCGAAGCTTTTGGTTCGATTCAAACTGAAGCTTTCGGTTCGGTAAAGACCGAAGCTTTCTATTTGGTCCAAGCCTAACCACAGTTTTTGGTTCAATAGAAACCGAAGCATTTGGCTCAATCCAAACCGAAGCTTTCGGTTAGGTACGAACCGAAGCTTTCGGTTCAGTTTAAGCCGAAATGAATGTCTCAATTGTGTTGCGAAGATTTTATCTTTTTTGTCTTTTCAATTGAAAGATTGCTCTCAGTTAGCCTTATTGCAATTACTGTGGTTGTAGGTTGTTGTAGGGGGCAAATCGCTTGAAATGTTATCAATCTTTCAGTAAGTTTTTTTGCAATCTACAACAGAAGAAGCTACCACAGTTACTGCAAGTGAGAGCACTCTTTTGATTGAAAAGACAGTAAAGATACCTCCGCATATTTTCGGCGTAACACTACCGAGAGATTCGGTTTGATTTGGACCGAACCGAAAGTTTCGGTCCGGTTTGAAGCGACTGTTCTGTCCGGGTTTGGACCGAGCCGAAGGCTTCGATCCGGTTTGGATCGAACTGAAAGTTTCGATATTCTGGATATCCATCTTACCTCTGCCAGCCGTAGGTCCGACCTTGGGCTCCAAGAATAGCCTTTGGACCATGGACGCAAGTTTTTCACTCAATTTTCTTTACAACACAACTGTCGCAAAGGGTCGCTTATCGTGAGTTAGACTTTTTCTATGCGTCACACAGTCCAAGCTTCTCAAGCGATTTTGTTTGGCTTTCTAAGGTCCATACCTTTCATTTGAAATGTTAAAAATCAAACTCCGTGCGTAACTCGAGTTGGCATAAGCGAAAAAGTTTCAGCGACCTTCAATTTGACAACTTTTTCGATCGAAATTTCGTAAGTTCTAGACCGATTTTGCTCATCTTCGAACTCGACCTTACGTTCAGGAAAAAAAGATTGAAAAGTTGGTTAAGACGTACTCGAGTTATCATGTTCACAAGTTGTTATGAACTTTGTTGAGTATGAATATGAATATGAAGACAGTTATAAAAGCGCTCCCGAATTGCAAGAATCTTACAGATTTTTTGTATTAGAATTAAAAAAAAAAAAAAATTAAGAAAATTCTCCACAAACTTTGTGGAAAAGATTGTTTGATCCAAGAGTGAATTTTCAGTCCCACAAAATCGAACGTCTTAAAAAAATTGAACTTTAGTTTTTTGAAACAGAATCGTGGCATACAGTATGTCAATGACAATGAAATTATTTGAAAGTCTGTTGTTGTACTTTACAATAGAAGTTCATGAACTTTTTAAACCAAAGACGAGTTGTTTTCGAAATGGTTCTACCACACAAAAATGCATTGAAATTGAAATTTAAATGTTAGTTTTGGAATAACACGGCGACAGCGCGCCACCGTTGATGTTTTCTGAACATCGGCGCCCTGCCGCCGACAAAAAATTTATCACGCCGCCGCCGATCAAATATATACCGGCGCACACTTCTAACTGTCAGATTTGAATGTTTTAGAATAGGCCACTCTCAACGAAAAATGCGACATCTACTGTCCTCGTAACGTCGATATCATGAACTAAAGATAGTGTGCTCCAAATGTCCGAATTATCAAATAAAATAGTCTGCTTCAAATGTCAGGTGTATAGAATGTGCTGCCATCTATTTTCGTTAAGAACTGCCAGAACTGCCTATAATGATTTGAATCCTTTCTTTATATTGATGTTAGTTAGACGAATCACTTTTAAAACTTTGAGCCAAAATTCAAATCTAACAGCTGGCAAAATTCCAAGAAAAGTTATCGAGCCGTTTTCAAGCGCGAACAAAAAAAGTCGTTTTACATACAAATGCCAATGGAAACCAGTAACTAACTAACGTTGGATGCTTTCATTTGCTTTGGCTTCTATGAAAATGCAATTTTTGTGCTGAAAATAGGCATTTTCTGAAGGTCATATCTCCGGATCCACTGAATCCATTTTAATGAGTGAAAAGAAATTTCCGTATAATCCAGGAAAAATATTTTCCGGGTGGCACGACACAAGGCGCGGAGTCAAAACCTAGCTGTACATATGGCGCCGCAGTCTACGGAAAAAAAATATTCCTAATTTTTTATTCGCACAGGACTTGCGTTCAGGCGTATTGCTACCGCGCGCCCGTGACCCCTTACAAACGGAAACAATGAAATGGGTATCTAAAATTATAATATTCAACTTTCCTTTTGTGTGTAGCTTTGTCTATTTGTCTTCTGGCCGACAAATAGACAAATCGACTGACAAGAGAATTGATTGTTTGACTTATTTATTGATAGGATGTTTTTAACAATTACAATAAAAAAAACAGCAACTTTCGCTATAAATCTCCAAAGTGTATCGTCCTCAAGCCCGCCAGAGTTGGGCTTCGCAAATTCTGCTATATCTGCGCAACCCATGCAGTTCTCGTCGCTTGAGATTCCCATATTGCTCAGATAGTATCTCAAGGAGTTGTATCCCCTCAGCACAAATATCACAGTCCTAATTCGCGAACTGCTAAGCCTTAGAAGGTGTTTAGTGGTCTGAGCGTTGCGCCTTTTCCCGGCTTTCCCGAAGGTACCCAGACCAATGATTCTGCATTCTCTTTGGATAGGTTTTCCAGGTGCTTGCTTTGTCAAACTGCCGCTCATTGCTCTGTTCCAACTACGTCTATCTCCGCTGCTCTAACTCACGCGAAACAAATTCTTACCCAAGAAGCAAAATGTGAGATACGCGTTCTTGCTTCTTGAAAATATGGACACTGGTAGTAGTCTCAAAAAATCAACATACGGTGGTGTTGGTGTTCCACATTAGGCACCCTTATCCTGCTTTGTACTCAAGTTTTTTTTATGAAACTTCTGACGATGTTCGGTAGGATCTACTATGAGATTTGAGACTGATATATAGCAGTACTGATCAGTTCCAAAACTGATCCGCATCAGAACTGATCAGTTTCAAAACTAATTTGGATTAGTAGTTTTAAAACTGATCAGTACTGATTCATATCAGTTTTCAGACTGATCAGTACTGATCCGGATCAGTTTTAAAACTGATCAGTATTAATACTGATCAGTTTTGAAACTGATCAGTATCGATCAGAATCAGTTTCAAAACTGATCAGTACTGATCTGAATCAGCTACAATACTGATCTGGGCTATAAACTTGTAACTTGTTACTTATACACTACAACTCATAGCCCGTGACGTAAACTTATAACTTATAACGTAAACTTGTAATGTTTAACGTAAACATTTAACTTATTACTTGTAGCTATATGTATATGTTATAAATTTGCCTATTGCTATTGGCCTTGCAGAAACTCTCTATTGGGTCGGTGAAGCAATAAGCGAGAATGAGCATAAAGCTGTGATGTTATGAACAGAAATTATTTTTTCATCTATCTAGAGCAATAATCTCGTACTTAATTCCCTAGGGGAAAACTGTTTAACTCGATGGGAGATTCCATTGACGCAAAATTCAGAAGCACCTTCACTTAACATCAAATAATTTCGGAACGATTGGAGATATTTGCTTCAAACTTTAATCCCAGCCTAATGAGATATATGTTAAGGGCTGCGATAATGTAAACAAATTTAAATTGCTTTGGAACCCAATGAAAAGTAACATTTACGTGTCGTGCCCCACATAACAATTTTCAATCTTATGCTATGTGGGGCACGACATGTATTTGCCAATTTTCATTGGGTTCCAAAGCAATTTTAATTTCTTTAAATTATCGCAGTCCTTAAGCTATATCTCATTAGGCTGGGATTAAAGTTTGAAGCAAATATCTCCAATCGTTCCGAAATTATTTGATGTTAAGTGAAGGTGCCTCTGAATTTTGCGTCAATGGAATCTCCCATTGCTCTCGGTAGATAAAACTATATATGCACCGCTGCCCAGGATGGTTTATTTTGACGCCTTCGGCTCGGGAAATAACCTCCAAATCGTCAAAATAGAGCATCCTGGACAGCGGTGCATAATGTACTATTATACCCCCGCCCCCTGGACCCCCCTAATTATTAGTCTGCGGCGCTTTCCCTGCCTGCGGCGCTTTCCGTGATTGCAGTGCTTCCGTTCAAGACCACCGTCAACATCCTCGTCCAAATCCCCGTCAAAATCTGTCCAAATCTCCATCAATCTACGTTTTTGTGACGTTTCGTAAAAGATAAAAGTCCCTAGCTTCGTTGTACACCTAGGTTCTAGTGACATTTTGTAAAAGGATTTTTTAAAATTTTGTTAGCTACCATTTCATTAAAGCGCAAAATCCTGGCTTTGTTAGCCACCTAGTCTTCCCGACGTTTCGTAACTCCCATAACTCCTTCATTTCAGAACAATATCACACCCCCGAACATGTTTTCTCGACGTTTCAGACCATCACCAACAACATATCAAAAAGTATTTTTTTTATGCTTTTTGCTTTTTAGGTAAAAGGCGTTACCCACAGATGAATAAATGAATAAATGTTCAGCTTTTATAATATGTTAATGAGATGCCTTGTCACGCTCTTTCGTGAGAAAAGTTTCTTCACTCATTACTAGCGAGTGTTAAGCGTGTTAACTGAAGGATGCTTGTAGAGACTAAAACATTTTAAAATGGAACAATAGTTTCATTTATTGAGCTATGATTGTGTTAAACATATATCTAATGTGAAGGACACATTTTACCGAAAGTGGCACATTTACGTCAGACTTCAGTGATAACACAGCACCTGGATATACGATGAGTTGAAGAACATAACAGCAGTGAGGCATCATCGATGGGGAATTTAGATAAAAACATGTCGTTGAATAATGTCGATGAATAAATGATGACTGTTCGATCATTTAGTAAACTGTAAGATGAGGATTGAAGCGAAGACTTTCTCTGCTTATTTCTTCGTAATGTGCCTGCATTAGCTTTTGTGTCTTTTCCATGAGATTGGGAAGGTCATCTTTGGTTAAACCCTTGCAAGAAATTTCTGGTAGAACTGAAATTATGTTATGACCTAAAAGAGGGAATTTAAAGTGAATCTCAGCAACAATGAAATTCCTTTACTATTACCTCTTTCAAAGTATTTCTGTTTCGCATTTAGAAAGTGATACTTCGACACAACAACCGGCTGTATCATACTCTGGCTTTGGATAGCAAGATGAAATGGTCCCTTTTTGAATGGCAGCAATTTTTCTTCTTGCGATCGCGTCCCTTCTGGGAACATAAGGATTTTATTGCCTCGCTGTTCAATAGCATCGCATTCTTTATTCAGTCGATTTAAAGCATCGTTTCGATTTCGCCGGTCTATAAATAATGTACCCCATAGCCATGCACCGGTGCCGAATGGAAATGCGTATAAAATCGCCTTCTTTGCGACGACAGTTGCACGTCCCAAAATTGGCCATAAATGAGCTAACACTGCGAAGTAAATTTTCTTGGTAAATAAATATCAATAAAAAGTGCGTCATTTCGCTGTCACATGAGGTCACTTTTCGCACTTTTCGCGACAAAACTTTTTTTTGCAATTCACGTATGTAATAGGTCGTATTACTTTTGCATTTGGGAGTATAAAAACTCAAATATTACGTTACTAATATGAAAGGGTGCGGTAATTTATATTTCAGTGCGGTAATTTCTGTTTCAGTGCGGTAGTTTCTGTTTCAGTGCGGTCATTTTGGTTTCAGTGCGGTAATTTCTGTTTCAGTGCGGTAATTTCTGTTTCAGTGCGGTAATTTCTGTTTCAGTGCGGTAATTTCTGTTTCAGTGCGGTAATTTTTTATTTTTGTTCATTGCAAAAAACGTTGTGTGTTACACGTAATGTTACGACTCATATTAACGCACATGTTATAATTTGTCATACTCGCCTGCGGCTCGTTAGGACAACTGGTGCGGCAATATTCGTACTTACATTACTTGTAACACAAACTACTATTAGCGCACTAGATAAATTTTTTCGCACTAGTGCGTAAAACCCGTCTATACGCACTAGTGCGAAAAAAATAATTGACATTTCGACAAATTTTCGCAACTGGAAACACGCAGTCAAAAACAAGTGTTTTGTCGGTGAATTGCAGAAAACACCCACTCCCCCTTGTTTGCTAATACTTCGCAGACAATTAAATACGAGGTTAGTTTGACGCAAAAATGTTCTCCTTGAAACCTTACTTTCTTTCCGAGCGCGTCCGATAAAAACGATATTTTTCCAGAGTAACTTTTGTTAAAAAAATTGTAAATTTCAAAGAAGTGTCTCAATAGTGATATAAAATCATTGTTTTTCATCTAGTATCTATGCTACTTTTTTGATATTGCTCAGTAGAAGATAGGTCTGCACTTTCAGTTAGGACACTTGGTGCCAAAAATTTGAAAATGCCAAAATTAGGTAAGTAGCGAGTACACTACATTGTATTAGTTTATAATTTGACACGTGGCTGCGTACTTGAGCCCATAATTTGCGAGCAAAGAAGGCAGCCTGGTGCTGAGCATCTGTTTTTACCAAGACTAGAATAACTACCTTCTACTCTTGGTAAAAACACGTGTTCAGCGTCATACGTCATAAAAGTTTCAACTCGGCACCAGGCTGCGTCCTTGAGCTATGACACTTTGAATGCAGGAGGCAGCAGCAGCCTGGTGCCGAATTGAAACTTATGTGACGTATAGAACTCACTCCTGCCTCCACTTTAGTGAGAACAGATGTTCAGCACCAGGCTGCCTTCTTTATTCCCAGCTTTAGGTCTCAAGTAGGTACCCGGGTGCCGACTTCGATGGTGTTCATCATCATCATCATCAAACTTTATAGACCGTTTATACCTTTCGGTGTGGGGTCTTTAAGTTGCAACCCGGTGGTCATTGACCACCCCCCTCCATACCCTTCTATCCTCTGCCAAGGAGATGGTTTGCTCGCCCAGTGAAAGCCCCCTAACTTCTAAATCTGATTTAATTGAGTCTATGAACCTTCTCCCTGGCCTACCCCTAGGACGTACACCCGAGACCTGTGCATGTGTGCATTCAATATCCTCTTTGGGAGCCTACTATTACCCATCCTTTGAACGTGCCCGTACCATCTCAGACGACTAACTCTTGCCGCTTCCTCCACTGACCTAACTCCTAAATTTTCTCTGATGTCGTCGTTCCTGATATGATTGTCCCACTGTTCCCTCCAATTCACTATTGCTATGATCCTAAGAACCCTCATATCTGAAACCTCCAAGCCATGCACAAGGTATCCGCAGTCCACCCAACTTTCACTACCATATAAAATTGTTGGCCTGAAGATTGATCTGTGAATAGCTAACTTTGTGCCACTACTTAATTCCTTCTTGTTAAACACATGAGACCTCAACTGACTGACCACCGCATTTCCCATTCTTCTCCTTTCCTCAAATTCCCTAACTAACTTGCCATCCTCTGAAAACATGGTTCCTAAATATTTAAACTCAAAAACCTGTTCCAACTGCTCCCCATTTAAACTGCACACTACCTCTTTCCGAGATTTGCCAACATGCATAACGTTAGTTTTGCCGACGCTTATCTTCATCCCGTACTCCTCACATGCTACTTTCAGGCAGTCAATCCCCCTCTGCAAATCATCGGCATTATCTGCTAATAGGGTTAAATCATCCGCATACGCCAGGATTTTCATAATTACTTCCCCAATTTCCACATTCCCCTGCAAATTGGCCTGCTTGATGATTTTGTCCATGAAAATTATGAACAGGAGAGGAGAGAAACAACAACCCTGACGAACGCCCTCATTAACCTCGAAAGCCTCACTAATTTCACCATCTATCCTTACCGCAGCCTTGCTTCCTGAGTAGATGCTTTTAATGGCGCCCAATAAACTTCCATTACTCCCATATTCGCTAAGCACACCTCGAACAGCTTTTGCCTCGGTACCCGATCAAATGCTTTTTCTAAGTCGATGATGCATAAAAGATCTGATCCTGACACCCTCTCAGAGGTCCGAAACCACTCTGAGCCTCGTCCAGAACCTCTTCCACTATAACCCTAACCCGATTTACTAGCACACTAGCATAAACCTTTCCGACCACGCTCAAAAGTGAAATCCCCCTGTAGCTGCTACAAACTTTACGGTCGCCCTTCTTAAATATCGGAGCAATAACACCGCAGCTCCAGTCAGCGGGTACGACTGAGGACTTCATGGCTAAATTAAAAATCCTACAAAGCCATTGGATCCCACCTGGTCCGCTGTTCTTAATAAATTCTGTCCTAATTTCGTCTACACCTGCGGATTTTCCTGCCTTCAGCCTGCTGACCTTTCGCGTCACCTCCTCTAATGTAATTTCTTCCTCACCCTTCGAGTTAGCAAACTGATTTCTATCAGGTTCCACTACCGGATTGACAGATGCAAATAGATCCTGAAAGTAATCCCGCCAGGTTTCCAGGACTTCTCCCATATCTGTAATTAACTGGCCATCTTTACCCAAAATGCTACCGCAGCCCTCCTTTTCACCACCACGCCTAATATCCTTAATCGTCGACCAGAATTTTTTACCCCTTCCTTGACCTGCTTCTTCCAATTTTTCTCCAAACTTCTTCCACGCTGGTGTTGCTAACTAATAACCACACTTGTTATTCCAGTTAGGTGTAGTCAGAATTTCAGCACCAGACTGCCTTCATTGACAAGGTTTTATCTTTCTTCAGACGAGCTCTTAAAGAAACAAGAGGGCGCGTTTGCGCCCTACTTTTTTTAATTGAATGTACTGATGTCAGTCAAATACTAGTTTTTCAGAAGTGTGAACGTGACAGATTGGTTGGTTGGTTGGTTGGTTTCTTTATTGAGGTCATTATATCTACCATTAATTATCATTTAATATTTGCATTTTAAAATTAATCCTAAGGTATCCGTAGTTAAGTTTTAATTTCTCATTGCGAGTGTATAGGTACCATTGATTTAATGAAGCGCCTAGGCCGACCTCGTTGGGCCCGTTGTGCTACACGTCGGAAGTAGTCACGGCTCTAACCATCCGCTACTTGTAGTAAAGGATAGAATATCACTCAGTGATCTTTGGCTAAGTTCTTACGGTGAGAGATAATAGCAGTGACGCCGAGTATACGGGGGCGAGGGGTACGATTGCCCCCCCCCCCCCCCCCCCATGGAAAAGTTTGTGGGGGGCTATGCCGCCCATGGAATGAAAATACAGTATTCACTGTAGGAAAATGGTGAGAAACTTCCTTTTCAATTTCCAGCTATTTTTCACAGTTTGAAGAGTACTCTACTCATGAAGCTCCTGCGATTAAATGTAAGCCTTACAACATAATTTGAAGCCAGCCGCCTAGCTACATCTTCGATTATCGTAATCGAACTAAAAGATTGTAGGTATTTTGGACATGCACAACATTATCCGTAGGAGCCAGGGTAGTCAATTCTGCAGTAAAAGTTGTAAAAAATTTTGTACCAAACTTCGTAGTAAAACTTGTAATTTTCCCAGTAAAAGTTGTAGTAATGTCAGACATGGTTAAACGAACGTCAGGTCATGTTATGGCGGCGAAAGCATTCAGTCAACTCGACCTATATCGACTAGATTGGATTGGTTCCGATCTCAAATTACTACAATTTAACGAATTGGTCAAGAGGTGAAACTTAAAGAATCTTGCCCCCCCCCCCCACCAGAGAAACAGAAGCGCCGATAATAGTCTCTCAGATGCTTATCCCTCAAACTGTTTAACTTGAGGCAACCACACAAGAAGTGTTTTTCTGTCTCCTGCGATCAGGAGAATCTGACAATTGAATGTTATTTAAATGATATTTGCGCGAGGGGGAAACGACGCGAGCCAATACTGGGACAGGTTCTATTTGCTATTGGTGCCAATAGACGCCAATAGCCACCAATAGACGCCAATAGCCACCAACAGACACCAATAGACGCCAATAGACGCCAATAGCCACCAATAGACGCCAATAGCCACCAATAGACGCCAATACCCACCAATAGACGCCAATGCCACCAATAGCTACCAACAGCCACTAATAGACGCCAATAGCCACCAATAGAAGGAAATTGTACGTCTATAGGCGTTAACACGAATGGAAATCGACGCCAGTACAAAGAAAAAGGAATGAAAACAGGCGCTGGTAGAAAGATACATATGTGCTAGCAGATCCCAAAATAGTCTATTCGTTGCTATTGGCGTCTATTGGTGTCTATTGGTGTCTACTGGTATCTATTGGTGTCCATTGGTGGCTATTTGTATCTATTTGTGGCCATTGGTGTCTATTGGTGGCTATTTGTGTCTATTGGTGGCAAATGGTGTCTTTTGGTGTCTATTGGTGTCTATTGGTGGCTATTGGTGTCTATTGGTGTCTATTGGTGGCTTTTGATGTTTATTGGTGTCTATTGGCGTCTATTGGGCTAATTCCATCGGTACCGTCACCTGGGTAACGAATTTCATCTCTTTCACATTTTCAATGTGATTTATATAAACATGAGACAAAACACAATCGTTCCCCAGGTGACATGGTAGCGACGATGTATGTGTTACCGATGGAATTAGCCATTGATAGATGTTACTGCATATAATGGTACTATTTTTTGCAACTACAGATTGCCCTATACATCAATCCTTTCAATGTAATTTTCCTCAACTTATTTTTTTATAAATCTGAATATTTAACGGTACCACGCGCCATATTATGACAAGGAATGAAATTTTGATGACACAAGATTTAGTTTGGGGCCGTTCACAAATGACGTCACGTTTGCTATAAAAAATGAGTATCTATAAAAAGGTCATAACTCGTTCAGTACAACAAATTTCGTTTATAGGAGTCGGGCTACCCCCCCCCCCCCCCCAAACAGGGGGTGTGTTTGGGGGTTAGCCGGAGTACTATAAGCAAAATGTCTGACCAGTTTGGAGTTATGAACTTCATGGATTTTATAGCAAGCGTGACGTCATTTATGAACAGCCCCTTTGAACTAGACTTTCGCTACAATTTTAAATAATATATGAAACCAAAATTTAATTTATCGTCAGAATATAGCATCTGGTGTGTGAAAGAAACACTAAATACTTTCTGTAAAACACTTGTACATCAATTGTAAGTCTTGTATATCTAAAACTTGATTTTAATACAAAATTTATGAATTTGGGTTATATTCTACCGAGATGCTTGAATGCGAAGAAAGGTTATGATTTGTCATACAAGACTGAATTACGTTGATTTAATATGATTTACAGTGATTTACAAACTCAGTACTTCTTACCGAATAGAAAGGTGCAATGCTCAGATTTATAAAAAAAATCCAAATTACGTTGAAGGAATGATCCCTGGGGCTCATCAAAGTTCACAGACTTCGTAGAGACTTCCATGATTTTTTTCCGAAATCTAAAACGCTAACATAACAACAAGGTTGTGCTCGCTAGTCATGTTTTTTAGCGATGCTAACGCTAACGCTAGTTTCATAAAATACTAGCGTCGCTAACTGATTCGCTAGTCTAAAAAAAAACTAGCGCGTTAGTAGCGGCCGCTACTAGCGGTCGCTAATTTTTCGCTAATAATCCAAAATCTGGAATAGAAAAAACACCAAAAATTTTTGAAAAACTGGCATTCGGTCGAAAATAGACTGATGACTTGTGATGAACAGCTCCATATTTTAGCGAATCCATTAGCGATTAGCGAAAAATATTCGCTAATTTAATTTTAGCGAGCGCTAATCGCTACTAGCGAGCAGTCTTGAATTTTAGCGTCGCTATTAGCGGCGCTAGCAGCGACGCTAACCCAACCATGCATTACAATATCTTGAAGGGAATTTTTCGATACAAAGTTTCTTTCATACCAGAACAGCACTATGGAAAATGGCCGCAAATAGACACCAATAGATGCCAATAGACACCAATAACCACCAGTAGACGCCAATAGACACCAATGACAACTATAGACACCAATAGACGCCAATAGATACCAATAGACGCTAATAGACGCCAATAGACACCAAAAGACGCCAAAAGACACCAATAGCAAATAGGTGGGACAAGATTCACTGGCGTCGCTTCCCCCTCGTATTTGAGCGTATTGTGACCTATCAAGGTACCAGTCATTTTACTCAGAATCAAAAGAAATTTCGTGGTTTGTTTGTCACGTCCATCATCATTTCTTTCGATTGTCTGCGGGAACTCAAACCGGCCCACAATTTCTGGTGCTACTTCGTCGTTTCCTCTTTAATCGAGGCTGTAATCATGCCTAGTGCCGGTCCAATAAATTTAGTCATACTGCCATACTAGCAAGTTGATCTTTCGTTTCCTTCAATGTCAGCATGTCCTGGAACTCAAGTCAGCGTAACACGATTGTTATTTGACAGTAGGTCCAGTTCGTTGCGACATTTCAGGACTGAATTTGATAAAATTTTGCAAGAGGACAGCATCTTAATTAAACATTCACCGTCCGTGCAAATCGTGATTGCCTTATTGGTGACTCCAAATTAACTCAGATGCGGCTGACTAGCGTCAAACTGACTGATATAATTTCCATAGAAATGAAAATTTTCAAATTTCCTTGCGATAAATCATTCCCAAGCTCGAGCACAAGCTGCATTCTGATTACGGCTGGCGGAAAGAGGGTGTCAGCTTGCTTTATACAATTCAGGAATATTAAAGTACATGGCTTCTATTACAGCCCAATCAGGGACAACCGAGACTTCCTAAATTATACAATTGCATTGGGAAAGGGCTTCATCTCTACTTCTCCAACGTTTGGGTGGGGTTTCTCGAGGGGTGGATTTCAAAGATTCGGTGAAAAACCCCAGACCCAGTAAGAATCGAAGTGGGTCGACCCACACCTGACCCATAGTTTTAGTGGGTCGACCCACACCTGACCCATAGTTTTAGAACGCACAGAAAAATGATTTCTGTGACCTGCAACTGTGGGCCAGGTGTGGGTCGACCCACATCTGACCCACAATTTTAGCGGGTCGACCCACGCCTCATCCAAAGTTTTAGAACACACAGAGAAAAGATTTCTGTGAATTCTGCAACGGTGGATCAGGTGTGGGTCGACCCGCTAAAATTGTGGGTCAGATGTGGGTCGACCCACTCCGATCTTTAAGATCCAGACAGAATTATTTTTGAAAAAAACAAATCCTACCAACTAAATCTATTCCACTTTGATGGTTTATCAGGACTACTCCTCCTTTTTTCCGGTCAATATTGTGGTGACCCCGAACTTCATAGGTTAGACCCATTAACGCCAGAAGGCACTTACACGCCCATGCTGGAAGCCTGTGGCAACAACATGTAATTAATATTTGAGTCTTAAATAAAATGTAAACCTTACAAAGCAATCCGATAATCTTTGACTGGATATTTTAACAAGCCGAATGGTGGCAGAACAGTCGCAAATATTGTTGATCCAACCATAAAGGTAATGAACTTGGCATAATACCGAGCCGTGTGAGATATATATAAGAAAACTACAGCTAATGCACCAACGGCAATTAATTCACAAGAAGAACATGTCTGAAAATAAAATATTTATCAGGAACGATCCCAGTTGAGGTTAACGATTCTAATGATCTTCATCTTTTACTACAAGAACTTTCATATAAGCTCGTACAGCTAAGAATCTTTGACACAGAAAATGCACGTACATAGAAACTGCTTGAAGGCGGAGATTAGATCCAATTTACATTTCATTTTTATATGACTAATGTGACGATTTCTTACTTCTACTGTTTTTGTGTACGTTTCTATTGGGTTTCAGGTGCATTGCATTTATAGATTTCATGAATGTTAAAAGGGAAAGAAGTTTCTAGGCTATTCTCATTTTCCTTTCCTAACCTCTTTTCTGACAGGTGACGGGAATTTTCCCCCAGAGAATTATCCCCCAGACAGAAAAAAATGGGAATTATCACCCAGGGAATTATTACCCAGACAAAAAGGAATTATCACCCAGGGAATTATCGCCCAAGAATTATCACCCGGTAGGTATCACCCGAAAGGGAATTTCCTTAAACAAATTGTGTGTTTTACATCCAATCCAAGAGAAATTTTCCTTGTACAAATTAACCTCTTTAAATTGCTGGGTAAAAATTCCTGGGCGATATTTCCCTGGGTGATAATTCCCATTTGCTAGGCGATAATTCCCTGGATGATAATTTCCTTTTTTCTGTCTGGGGGATAATTCATGTCGCCTTTCTGGCAAACTAAAATATCCTTTCAATTTTCTATTTTCTTCCCATGCCATGAAAATAGCTATTTAATTACGAGTATATCATTAATTAGCTTTTTTTCTGACTACAACAACAGTGAGTTCTAATGATTCCAATTATATCGAGTGATCAAAAGCATTCTAAATTAGTCGACGTAACTATACGTCGATTCTAATACTTGAATTAGCTGATATTTGCAATTCAAAACGAGAGAATTTACTGCTTAGGGGGCTGTTCATAAAGTATGTCATGCCAGAGGGAGGACAGGGAGGGAGAATTTTAGTTTTTTTCTTTCATTTTCACTTATTTTTTGGATAACTTCGCGTTTACTCGATATTCAATAATTTACACGACATTGCGTCGTCTTCTTTGAACTTAGTGGAATTTTTGAATGATTGATGTTCACAACGAACCGTGCACAGAAGTCTGAATCTGACTCAATCCGAAAATGTAAAGACATGGGTTCAGAGGAAACACGATAAGGTTAAGTTCCAGCTGATACAGTTCCTGTTGGGTCATGGGTGCTTCAGAAAGTACCTGCACAGGTGCAAATTTGCAGAGTCAACCTTTCTGCACGACATACGATAAAGAAGAAGAAACTGCGGAGCACGTAATATTTGCTTGCCCCGTTTCGAACAGGAGCGATGTGAGATGTAAATGCCGACAACATAATTTCAGAGATCTGTCGCGATGAGGAGGTGTCGAAAGTGGCGGATAATGTAATTGACGCTTTTAGTGCGGTTTGAATTTGAATTTTTCATGCGATATATGCGTAAATTAGGTACGTTTCCACGCGATCAGAGCGTAAAATACGTAAACAAACAATAGGTTTTTATACTGCCACCTACCGTCAAACAGTTAAACTTTATGAAAAATTTCAAATTTTGCGAGGGCTAAAAGCGTCAATTGCAAAGATAATGGGGGAGCTACAAAGTTCATGGAGAGATTATCAGCTAAGAGAGGCATTTGGACGGAGAATGAGAGCGTAGGTGAAAAAGGGCAGCCCCTCCCCAAAGTAATGCTGTGAGGTGGTTCCGGGGAGATGAGAGCACGGTGAACAAGAAAGGAGGTTTTAGTTGGTAATGGAAAGATGGAATCCAACATTACCTTGGTCCAGAAGGACAAGGTGTCTATGAAGATTTCCTCTCCTTGAAAAAAAAACACAGAAGTCTGACATATATGACGTCAGCCACGCTGGATGAATTCTATGCAAGGATATCTGAGTCTATCTTGAGGCGTAGAAATAAAGGAACATCGGATAAAGTCCTGTATCTCGGTTGTGTGTGGCATTCATCGGACTCGTTTAGAAATAAAGACAGCCAGCCAACTTCTGTCTGGAAAGACCGACAAGGTTCATTTGGTGTTCCGGTCAATTGTGTTTGCTCTGAATGTTAGCATATGTAATGTGAGTATTTAACTTGGGGCGGACTGGTAGAAAAGTAGCCAGGAAGAAGGGGTCAAAAGACCTGTGTTTCAAGGCCGCAGTTGACTACATAGGGTGTTCCACGAAAAAAGGAAAGCCGCAGGTCGATCTCGTTACCCTACACAAAAAATTGTAGAAGCCCAAAACACCAAAAAAAAAATTTTTTCGAATTTTTTGACTTCAAACTGGCCGAAACAAAATTAAAAAATGAGATTTTTTCGCCATTTTTCCAATTTGAAACGCACGCGGCGCCATCGTATCGCATGATATGTACATTTTTTATAGGCACCTCTTCCGTTAAGTTTGATCAACAGTAGTATATTTTGTAACTAGTGGTGAAAAGTCTTGTCCTAACGAGACGAAGCCGAGTAGGACGAGCTTACGACCAGTCCCAAAAAATTCAACTTTTCATCACTAGTTACGAAATATACTATTGTTGATCAAACTTAACGGAAGAGGTGCCTATAAAAAATGTACAAGCGAAGCGGAGTAGGACAAGCTTGCGAACGTGTCCCAAAAAATTCCACTTTCATCACGAGTTACAAACAACGTTTTTTGTTCCGTTATGATCATAATGAGACGAAATCACACAAACAAACACATAGAAATTACTCTACAACAATTCTATGCAAACTTGATTGCGGCCGAAAAAGTATATATGAAATCACTTTTTCGGACGCATATAGCGACCGAAAAAGTACTTTTCCGGACTCAAGCAACACTAACAAAAACTTTAAGTTTTCGATCGTAGTTGCCGTAACGAAAAACGTCGAATTATGGTCATTAAGAGAAAAAACGAATTTTTTGGAACGATTTTTGTGAACGCATGTCCCGAGGCATGTCCTAATAAGTTTCCTCAGGAATTACTTTTTGGAAATTAATAACTTCAAAGAAACTCATTACGACATGCGTCTACAAAAATCGTTCTATAAAATTCGTTTGTTGATCAAATTTAAGAGTGCACACTGCTTACAAAAGAGCCATCTGTCGGAATCTTTTCAACTAATGAAAATTTGTATGGAAAAAGTCGCAATTTTCTGTAACGTTTTTCTCTTAAAGTGTTAAATGAAAACGAATGCTTATCTCGTCATTACATACTTAATCTATTCCCAAACCAAATTGCAGAAACACTTTTAGAGAAAACATTTACATTTGCTAGAAATGTGAATTCCAATATTTCACTGCATAAGTCAGTCTTTCAGCTTTTCCAAATAATAAACACTTCAAAACGCATAATTTTTTCATTTTGCTCATTTAGTCTTTAACGGAATAATCAATTTAAATGATAGAAAACATTTTTTAAAAGTCAGAAATTTATACAAAAATTTTTGAGTTGATGATTGCAAATAAAAATGGCCGCCATCTTTGTTGGCTTTTGACGTTTACAAATATTTGCAAATGTATCAACCCAAAAAGTTTTTATCCATTTCTGACTCGTAGAAAATGTTTTCTGTCATTTAAAACGATGGCGCTGCGAGCGCTTCAAATTTGAAAAATGGCCGAGTTTTGGACTCCCAAAATTTTTTGTGTAGGGTAACGAGATCAACCTGTGGTTTTTCTTTTTTTCGTGGAACACACTAGGCTACATCGTCCGAAAAATCTAAACTCTCCGTTACGCCACAAAACGAGATTTTGGCTGACACCATCGTGACAGGGGTAAATGAAGTGTTGAAAAATAGGAATTTTAGCGCGACATACTTTATGAACGACCCCTTATGACATGATAAGAGTAAACACATGTAGTCATTGCAGTCATTGTTAAAGATTTTACTATGAAATCAATTGAATTGATTATTCACTTCAAACGTAACTGTGGTCCTACAAATTTGTGTTTATCTAAACATTTGATCGGAAAATCTTCAAAATTCACGAAGATAACAATATTTACACAAACGACGGTGGGAATCAAAACAAGGTGTAGTTGAGTGTAATACCACTAGGTCCGAGGTTCACACAAGCCACCAAAATGATAAGATAATTTTTCGAAAAGTACAATTTGAACTAACAACACATTTATGGACAAGCAACTATCACGCAATCGATTCATTGTTTCCGTGCGTTTGCTTTTCAAAATTAATTCGCTTACAGTTTATTTACATGAATTTCAGTAATTTATTTAAATTACATTTTCCCATAAACAATTGGAGAGATTATGATGTCGTTACCATTCAGTAATCTTAATATAATTCACTTCAACAACAAAATAGTCGCTAGATGTTAAAATAGAAAAGAAATTTGAAATAAAAACTGATGCAACTGACCATTGCTGAAACACACTGTTATCTTTACCACTATACTAATTCAAATAGAGCGAAGGTTCTAATCACGTTGAGGATTTACTGACGTTTGTCGTTCAACTACTGATTGATGCGGTTTAGAAAGATATAGCAGAGAGTAGCGTTTGTAGGTACTTTTTTTATCATGCTCTTTTGGATTTATAACAAACGATTGTTACAGAATTAATAAAAGTTAATTTAATGAACACTCAAGTTAGCTTCGAATCTCGAATTCAGTGTATTGCTGTACTAAGTTTGTGGATCACAACTCACTAAACAATAAACGTCTCCGAATAGTAAATCATTCGTTTTTTTCGATAAACTAAAATAGGCTAAAGAGGTTAAGCGTATGCATCGTACCGATACAAAATAATGACTGATAAAAACGTTGTTTTCAACATTTGCAATAATGGCAAAGAGTTGATATGGTAACAATTTATCACCATATTGAAATGAACAAAACAATTATTAGGGAAATTTATTGGCCCATTGTTGTTTATGTAGAGTGTATCCAATTTTTAAGATAAGAAAAAGAAATTGCCTTTTCTCAAACAGCGAATATTTTCAAAATTTTCTTTTATTTCAATTTTTGGCGATTGTATCCCAACCTCCCTCTGTGCCAATAAAACACCATACCATCACATTTATTGTTGGTGTAACCTAAGTCAACCTTTCCAGCTTAGGGTCTGCATCTCACAGTTCCTTCAACAATTCTTGTAACCCGCATTTTTAGGAAATATGATAACGTTTTACCTCAGCTCATGGAGAGACATTATATGGGTAGTAAGAATGCTCATACTACCTGAGCAAAATTGGACTCAGATGTGCCCCGAGCTGTAGAAGGTGCGGGGGCAGACCAGTACGAGATGCAACCAAACACTCTCGAGGTTGAGGACAATGGTGGTTGAGGACGCCAATATCGCTTCTTCAAGGATTACCTAAGAGGTAGAAAACAGTGTGTAAAAATCCAAGAAGACAGCAGTCAGATGCTTTCAGTCGAGTACCACAGGGTAGCGTCCTTAGACCCTTGCTATTTCTAGTTTTCATAAACGACATGCACTGCTTACCGCTTAAAGGCACAGTTAGCCTATTCGCGGATGACTCAGGTGTGTTTTGTTCTAACATGTCATTTAGAGAAAACGAGGAAGACATACTCCATGATCTAAACCTCATCAGCGACTTCCTTAGCCTAAACAAACTTGCCCTTAACCTAGAAAAAACGAAAATTATGCATTTCAGGAAGGGCAATTCCTTGACCGAGGCAGGAGATTTGACCTTTGGGGGGTCGACGATCAAGTCCGTAGAAACGTTCAAATATCTGGGACTAATCATAGACTCTAGGATCAACTGGGCCCCTCATGTGGCACACGAGTACAAAAAGCTAGCCTCGTTAAGCGGTGTTCTATGCAAGCTGAAAAAATTCGTCCCTAAGTCAGTAACTTTGCTCATTTACTTCGAACTAGGGCACTCCCACCTGACCTACCTTACAGGAGCCTGGGGAGCCGCAACCAAGAAGAACTTGAAACAGCTTCAAGTATTGCAGAACAGATGCATTAAGCACGTGTGTAAGCTAGCCTCGAAGACTCCAACATCCGACCTCTTCAATAAGCACTGCGAAGGAGTCCTGAACATTTCGAGCTTGTGCAAAGCAAGTCTCTGCAAATTTGTGCATGAGTCCTTGCAGCGGAGTTCGCATAGTACCATCCCCATTGAAGTGCCGAGGCACCGCTATGAAACGAGGCGAAAGGGGGGGGGGTCATTCCAACTAGGGCACGGACCGTACAAGAAGCGAAAGCGATCTCATCGACAGGTTATGCTCTTTATAATTCATTGCCAGGATATATAGTTTCTGCAAGACCATAAAAATTTCTAGACCTGATTAAAGAATGGCTCGTCCGCCAGCAGTTCTCAAGCTAGGCCTGCAGGGCTAATTTGCCTATTGGCTCAAGACGTCCTGGGTTCAGTGTTCATGGAGCATCAATTATATTTTTTATATATTTCATTTACTTATTTACATCTCTGCAGAAAAAACCTTCTAACCACTTTGGAACAATAAAATTACTGATTATAAAAGTCAAAAGTTTGTCTGTTTGTCCGTCTGTAATTTGTTTGTCACAAATTTCCAGCTTGAACACCGAACGTCCTACCTTCTTGAAGAGTTCCGAGGAACTAAAGTAATATTCCGTTTTGCATTGCCTTTTATAACCCAAAAAATCAATGCAAACCTAGATTCGAAGAGAGAAGAGAAAACCAAAAGAGAAACCTAAAGTCAGAGAACGAAAAACACCTTATTTTGTTAAATACGTCCGACCTGCTTGAAGAGTTCCGAGGAACTAAAGCAAAATTTCGTCTGGCATTGCCTTTTACAAGTCAAAAGAAGGTTTCTTCAACAAAGTCTTAGAGTTTTTTTAGTAGAATAAATGACAATTGACCAAAACTGGAAAACTTTTGGCTAAAACAGTTTTTAAGAATATCTTGCGACGCATGGCAGCTACACCGTAGGTTTCTTTGGCAAAGTCTTAGAGTTTTGGTAGTAGAAGTCACCAGTATTGGTGAAAATGTCGGGTGGTTGTACATGTCGTCAATTTTTATGGTCTTAGAAGTATCTGCGAAGGTATGAGAGACAGACCATTGGTTTCTTTGGCGAAGTCTCAGAGTTTTGTTAATAAAAGTCACCAGTATTGGTGAAAATAATGGGCAGCTCAAGGGAAGAAGCAGTCGGGGAACACGGTAGTACGGGGAAGAAAGTAGTACGGAGAAAATAGTAGTACGGGGAAACCGGTAGTTCGGGTAAAATGGTAGTACGGGGTAATGATAGTACATAGAAAACGAAAGTACGTGGAAAATGGTTGTACATGGCAAACGGTAGTTGGTCAAAGTATCATTACCATCGTACTAACATTTTCCCCGTACTACCATTTTCACTCGTACTATGAAAATGGTAGTTCGGGGAAAATGTAAGTACGATGGTAATGATAGTGCGGGGTAATGGTAGTACATATCAAACGGTAGTACAGGGGAAACGGTAGTACGGTGAAACGGTTTTTCGGGGAAAAGGTAGTACGGGGAAACCCAAATTTGCATAAGCTTATGGTTACTTCTAAAATACTACTAAATCCATTTCTTATTCATCTACATCAAACTTTGCACACCCTTGCACACATTTTAGTATGAGGTACTTAAGTCGCAAAAGCGGACAAGAATTCTTATGCCCGCGTAGACCTTATGGGCGCGAGTATTCCAAAGCCAAAGTCGTCCAAAGTTTCATTTGTTTTTAATCGCCCAAAACAGATATTTGCAATTTGGCTTAGCTCTCACTATGATACATCAATCTTTCAATCCATAGTCCATATACATACAGTTGTTGATTATTTGATTAAAAAGATAACAATTGATAAAACATTCACCACATACAAAAAAAAACAGTTGCTAATGATAGGCAGTTTCGCGATCAAGAGAGCCCGAAAGGCTGTACAAGGCAACCAATTTATTAGATTTAGATTGCGGTATGCTTTCTCTATTCTCTACTCTCCTTGGTTTTACAAACCTTATATAATAAAAGTATTAGTCATCGCCACTACAAAATTGTAAACCTAACAGAATAGTAGAGAATAGAGAAAAAATGCCTAAATAGACATTGAACCAAATTAAATTAACAATTAAGTTAAATCTCCCATTCGGACCCAATCTCATAACAAACATTGTTACAAACATAAGCCCATTAACTAAAACGTGGTGCGACTAAATCTCAAGTTTGTAGTCTCTGCAAACTAAATCATTCAAAACTCGTTAAAAGAAGTCTAGTCGTTCTATTGCATAATATACTGATTTCTACATAATGCGAATATTAGTAGATTATGCAACTGCGGGGAAATTTTTTTATCTTCGAGGGGGATATTTGCATCCCGAGCCGAAGGTGAGGGATGTAGTCCCCTGAGTGGAAAACAAATTATTCCGCAGTTGCATATGCTACTTTATTCACCAAAGCAACAAATCAACGAAACAAAGTTTGACAAGGTAAAAATTGAGAAAATTCTCGTTTTGGTACAATTGCACCCATAGAAGTAATATTTTACTATGGCGGCTGTACCTTCGGCAGATTAAAGTCCACCCGCTTGAATCAACATTTAAAAGTTTAACACCAACATCTATTTAACGCCCTAGGGAAGCACTATGGTGAATAAATGTAATTTTTAACGGTTGATCGGAATTCTATGTTAATACTTATTGTGGATTCTAATTTGATTTAATTATAGCGCTCGTTATCACACTAATTTCGCATAATTATTTGAAATATCAACAGTACGGTATTCTATACAGGCAAGGTGACGAATATCTTCAAACCAAATCGGTAAGTAGCATTTACCGTACATTTATTTACCCACAAAATATGACCGAATAGGTGGCATCTTGCTTTGCTCATCTGTAAGTCGTGAAGTAGTATTTTGTCTGGTCGTCAATTTTATTAGTTATCATGGGCGCGCGGTAGCGAAAATTAAGAAAAATTTTTTTCGTAGACAGCGGAACCATATACCCAGCTAAGTTTTGACTTTTTTCCCTTGCGTCGTTGACCGCTGAGAGTTATTTTTTCGGATTCTACGTAAAATTTTGATTGAAATCGACGTTACTCATTAAAATCGGTCCAGTGGATCCGAAGACATGATCTTTAGAAAATCGTAATTTTCCATACAAAATGTGTTATTTCATAGAAGCCAAAGATAATGGAAACATCCTACGTTAGTTAGTTAGTGGATTAGTTTGTTCCAGACCGGAGCCATTCGTATGAAAACCGACTTTTTTGACTCGTGCTCGAAAACGGCTCGATAATTTTTCTTGAAATTTTGCAGTGACCTTCGGGTGGGCATTCTACACCAGATAAGATTTTAAAAAAGGGGGGGGGGTACCGGCCTCGTTTGGGCGCCAGGGCTCTTAGAAGGCGTCATATAAAGTCCATATAAAAGAATGTTTTGTATGAGAGATGAGCGGGTTGCCCGAAACTTCGAAAAACCCGACCCGAACCCGAACCCGAATGGTTTTTTCTGGTTCAAGGGTTTCGGGTTTCGAAAATTGTAATTGGGTCGGGTTCGGTCTGGGTCGGGTTTTGAAACAATTCGGGTTTCGAGTTTCGAAAAATTTCATCGAGTCGGGTTCGGTCCGGGTCGGGTTTCGAAAAATGGTCGACCCGCTGATCTCTGTTTTGTATGTATGTGTGAGTGTATTCATGGGTCAAATATGAGCAAAATTTTTGGACTGTGTAGGATGGAGAAAGATGTTTGGTGTCAAAGGGTGTGTAGTGTGTCAGGATGACCAACAAAATGGCCGACGATGCTATGGGGAAAATAAATTATTTTTTTTGGTTGGAGTTAGATGTTTGGTGTCAAAGGAAAGGTTGATGTGTTGGGTGTGTAGTGTGTCAGTGTGACCAACAAAGTGGCCGACGGTGGTATGGGACGGATTTAAGGGGAAAATTCATTTTTTTTAAATATTTTTTTTGTTGAAGATAGATGTTTCGTGTCAAAGGAAAATTTTTTTCGACGAAAATTTTTTTCGCCAGGAAACTTTTTTTGCCAAAATTTTTTTGGCCAGAAATTTTTTGGGCGGAAATTTTTTTTTCGCCGGAATTTTTTTACGCTGAAAATTTTTTTTGCCGATATTTTTTTTCACTGGAATTTTCGTCAAATTTTTTTTCGGAAATTTTTTATCGCTGAAAATTTTTTTCCGCGGAAAATTTTTTTTCGCTGCAAATGTTTTTCGCCGAAATTTTTTTAAAAATATTTAAGGCGATTTTATCAGAAATAGATCAAAATTTAGCGTTAATTTAAAAATGTGCCATAGATTCGTCGCTTTTATAGCATACATGTTTCTATCCATTCTATATTTTAACAATCCACGACAAAAAGCTTGGCTGATTGGGACGTTTACGCCTCTTCAGTACACCTTTGTCGCAAGACCATGTGTATATCAGCGTGGTCACATATTGAGTGAGTACTCATCTCGACTATGCGGCCTTATATACACCTCGTTTGTTCGATTATTCAAAGAGAAACTCTTTGGCTTAGTAGATCCGTTGTTATGCTAACATTTGGAAGTACTGGTCAAAATTGTACTGTTTGTATCTGAAATTTGTATTTGAAACTTTTTTTGACCGAAATTTTTTTTCGCTGAAAACTTTTTTCGCTAAAATTTTTTTTCGACAGAAATTTTTTTCGCCTGAAATTTTTTTCTCCAAAATTTGTTTTCTCTTTTCTTTCAAAACTACTGATATCACAACAAAAACCCTTTTTAAAAGGGAAACGTGACGCAAGTCCTCGTCTCTTCTTCCAAAACAACTGATATCAATTTGGGTGATTTAGCTTCGAAACGCAAAAAATTCTTTTGAATTATTTTCACTTTTGATTAAAGAAATGAGTCACAAATGCCGGACCCTCCCAACGTAACAATTTTTCTGCGCTTTCAGATTTCGCTCGTCAAAAATGTGGCTACCCGTACTCCACACATCGTGTCAAATCTGAAACAACAGGAAAACTATAACATTGGGGGGTCTGGCATTTTCTGATTCGATCACATCGTCGCATAATGTTTTTGGTAGAAGCTAATATGTCACACTAGAAACATAAATCAAAGTTTTGTGTCACTTTTTTCGTTGGAAGCCAAATGTACTTGTAACACCAACTTTTCGGAGGGGAAGGCAAAAAAAAAAATAACTTACGTTGGATGCGTTGAAAAGCATTCATTTATTCGGAATCAATTTTGTGTACTCGCGAAATCACTCGTGTGCTTTTTAGCAACTCGCTTTAAAATAAACTGTTATTTTGACACGTGTAGTTGCATACCTTGCATACCCGTGCAAACTCTACACTTGTCAAAATAACAGTTTTTCCGAAGCTTGTTGCTTAAAAACATCACGAGTATGTTCAGCTCGTATTACAAAATTGATCCCTCATGAAAGGAATGCTTTTCGCCGCATCCACGTAATATACTATTTTCTCTTTCAGCAGCACCGTGAATGTGAAGTATGTGAATATACTATATTGTTAAAAAGCTTTTCAACAGCAGGTAGTACGCTAACTGAATCTATTAAAGGAGGATAACTTGAGTGTTTCAGTCACTCTTTTTTTTCATCTCGGTTCATCGTGAATTTTGTTTTTCGTTGTTTCTACAACAAAAACCAGTAGATTAAAAAAATGCGAATTTCTGTCGTTTTTATGTTAATAACAATATCGCTACCACGACATGAAACGTGAAGTAATGGACCGTGAAGCAATGAAATCTTCGGTAAAACTACTGATTACTTCGCGTGCATATTAAGAAAAATCCCTGAGAGAAATTGACTTTTCTTACTCAATATATTCGAGATAATCGATAGTAACGATAATTTTCAGATTAGAAAATCTTACAGTTTTTTGAAAATATTACAAAGCGACCATTAATTTCACATAAAGTTCAATGGGTATTCGCACAATATTGTCAGACTGTCTTGTTCCTATTATTCGAAATAGATAATTTACATATTTTTGGCAAAAACACTCGCTTTCGATTGTTTAAATAATCTTTTAAACGAAAGTTTCTCCCTACTGAGAGACAGAATGCAACTTTAAACACTTTATTATTCACCAACTCAATGTCATGAGCGTGAGCATAAACAACTAGAGAGGATTAGAAAATACAAATCAATTTTCGTAACAAGTGCACCAACACACCAACACTGTATTTCGTTTATAAGATTGATAGTGGGGTATAATACAACGTTGACGTGCAATTCAATCTCATTGTTAGACGATCAGTATTATTTGAAACGTTACTAGGTAAAAATTAAACTAAATTTAGTGGAACAGAAAAGCAAAGTTTGTTTTTAGTTTTTATTTCTTCATTGTGATAATGGTAGGAATCACGAATTTGATTTTCGTTTCTATTTGCTAAATAGCATTTGAGCATTACCCATATAATGTTTGTATGGTGGCTAAATATCGATTTTTTGTGTATTTTGAGTTAGCATTCAGGTGGACCAACATTTTTTGTGGTTAACACTTTCAAATCCGTTTTATATCAATTTTTTATATACGGAAACCGTTTCGCCTCTCAATTAAGTTGACAAACTAAATTAAAATTGCGTTTTTAGACAACCTTAGCGAATGTTTTTTAGACGTTAGTTGCATTCCTACCATGACATTGTGTCTACTAGTAACGTGTGTTGCCAAAACAAGAAAAATTGCGGTTCATTTACTACGCTGTTTGCAACAAAAACATAAAAAAGCTTTTGCGTAAAGACAAGGACAAAGAATGAAATCATTTTGTTTAAAAAAAAGTTGAAATCGTATTTAAATAACCGACAACTCTTTTTCATGCTCCCAGTCTCTTGCAAGTAAGACACATTAGGATGAGATTTGTTCCCTTACTATCATTGAATCTTTAAATATTTGTCGTTTTCTTCATTCTAACAAACTAAAAAACATAAAATTAAAGATGATTTTAGGCGACTCATTGCTTCGTATGCATAAGTCAGACTTAGATTAATGTCTATAGTTATAAATTTAGGTATTAGCTCAATCTTATCTGTGTTTGAGATATGAAATTGGAAAAATTGTTAGGCGTAGGACTTGTTCTATTTTACCATCTAAAGCTATGGAACAATATAGGAAAATTAAATCATATGCTAGACCCGTACGATAAAAAACAAAAAGATTCGTATGAAATTTTAAGAATTAGGGGGAGATTTTGCGAAGTTACAGGATGTCGTTGAGCTTGAATAAGGACGCGGAATTTCAAGCTCCTGAATAGGAACCTTCCGTGAAGAAAACTGTGCAAATTTTCTACCTGAAGTAACATCGAGCTTCAAAGGCTGGTATGCATTTGTATTACCGGAGCTATGCAATCGAGAGCTATGGAGACGTTAATTAATCTGCCACCGGTTCATGTGACATTGAAGGCGAAGGCGGATAGGTTGTCTCAGAACGATTTCTGGACTCCAGATTTCATTTTTCGGCCCATGGGAAAATCAAGAAGGCTATCATTAGCGAGGTATTAGGGACCGAATGAAACAAGAGACAGATTTCGTAAGGCTTTTCGAGGCTGTCGTACCCAACAGGTCTGAACGGCTGGAAGCCGCCTATCAGACGAAGGAATTGTGAGCTTTACAGACGGCTCTAAAACTTCAGAAGGCACGGGAGCCGAAGTATTTTCTCTGGGATCGTCTGCGGAAAGATGGTACCACCTAGGTGGGTACGCCGACGTCTTTCACGCTGAAATTTTTGCAGAACTGCAGTGTAGGAGCCAATCCTAGCAGAGGCAAGTGGGGAAAATGTAACAGTCTGTTCTGACAGTGAGGCGATGATTAAAGCACTCATGTCGCCTGCCGTGACATCCAAACTAGTGAAAGAACTCAAGGATACCCTGAACCAGATGAAACTGAGAAATCAGGTCACGCTGGTCTGGGTTCCCTGACACTATGGTGTGGAGGGAAACGATAAAGTGGATGAGCTGGCTAGGAAGGGCTCGGCAATATCGAGTTATACATACCCATCCCACATTCAGAATGCGTTAAGGCGATGAAGAATTGTGTGAGATCGGAGTGTCGGAGAGTCTCTTCCCGGTGCCCGATGGGAGGTGGGCAAGAGAACTGCTAAGCTTGGACAGGAGACGCATCAAAAGGGTGGTGGGTGCGATCAGCAGGCATTACGGACTGAGTAGGCACCTGGCAAAAATGAGAATCTCGGGGAAAACGGGCGTTGATGTTATATGCGAGTGCCTGAAATTCTCTTCATTGAGTAGAGATGAGTGGGCATAGCAAATTTTTGTGCCCACATGCGAACTATGCCCAGCGTTATGTGTACAAAAATTGCCGAATTGTAAAGCTTTAAACTAAACACTAAAATTCAACTCGATATCGATTAGCTACACGCTTCTTAATATTGCACTTGCACGCACGTTGAACTTGAAAAATATGAACATGAACAATGAGTTTCAGTGTGTGGCGATGTTGTCGGAAGAACAATGTACATATCGCGCTCACTTTCACTCAGTGCTCCTGCTCCCTATGAAATTTCATGCGAACTATAAACGATACATTCACAATGGTTAAAATTTGATGAATCGCAATCACAATCGCTGTAAGTGATACTCGTTGAAAAAGAGAATTCATCAATTTTATTTATGATTTTGTCGACAATTTTGAATTGAAGGAAGTACGATGAAAAGTCCTAGTGTGGGCGCCCACGTTTTATGAAAGTGCCCATGCCCTACCCACTGCACGCGAATTTTAAAGTCCATAACGCCCATGCCCATGGGCATGAGGCCTGGGTTGCGGGCAGCCTGCTTTTGCGGGCGGCCCACTCATCTCTACACTGAGGCTAAAGACTCTAGGAGGTCATGTGGTCGAACCTGCAACAGTAGCCAAGATGGGGCCTGTCGCTTTAGACAGGTTCCTGGTCGGGACTGGGAGGTTTCTTAGATTTACATGATGAGCGCGTTACGAAACAAAGGATCATCAGATCTGTTTTTCAAGGACCAGGTCCGACCCAAACTGATAAATCTAAAAAAAAAACATCGAACTTGACGCTTCGACTCGGTATCAAAAGTACTGCCAGGCTATAATTTTTCCTTTTAATCGAGAATAATTCTTGATAGACATTTCTTGTTATGGTAAAGAACTTACCGTTGGTAAGGCCTTTATTTAGGAAAGAGGTCAAAGTTATCGCACTTTGCAGTATACCGCTTAACTGCGCCATGATACTCTTTGTGAATGGGTTTTGTGGAGTAATAGAGCGTGGTTTGCATCACTTTTCATTATTCATTGCCGATCAATTAAAGACGATTACCAAACCAAGAATCACAAACACTCAACATGGATTTATCCCAAGTAGGAACATCGAAACAAATCTTTTTGAATTGACCACCCGCATCTATCAAGCATTCGACAATCATTCACAACTGGATGTTTTTTATTCAGATATTTCCAAGGCGTTCGATCACGTTGACAAATCCAAGCAAATCAGGAAACTTGCACGATTTCCAATATCCAACCAATCACTTTTTTGGTTTAAGTCGTATTTGTCGGAACGACAGCAATATGTTAAGATAGGTCGTGCTAAATCCAAATTTTTGTGTGTGCCATCAGGCGTAGGACAAGGTTCAGTTAATGGACCATTCCTGTTTATTGTATTCTTTGATGACTCCGATCCATTGATGGGCGAAATTGCTGCGTTAAACTTCGCTGACGACAAAAAGATCGTGGAATTCATTAATTCCACGGAAGATGCCATAAAACTTCAGAAAGGGATAAGTGACTTTATGCAATGGTGCAAAGATAATAACCTGCAAGTCAATAAAGAAAAATGCAAAATAATGACGTTCACTAGGAAAAATAACCCTATCATTTTTAACTACACCATCGACGGTGAACCAGTGAAAAGGGTCGAAGAAAATATGGACTTGGGCGTGATATTTGACAAGGGGTGCACATTTCAATCACACTACGAATATATATCTAAACGAGCAACGGCAACAATGAAATTTGTCAAACGACAAGGGCAGTATTTTGGAAAGAACACTATCAAAATCATATACCAACTGCTGGTTCGCTCCATACTAGAATTTGCGGCTCCCATTTGGTCGCCAACTTATTCGGTACACCAGACAAAATTGGAAAGTGTTCAAAAGCAAATGGTTTTGTTTCTACTCGGTGATGATAAACGTCATTTGACAGGTTCATACGTTCTACCTCCTTATGCTGATAGATGTGAACAGCTAAAATTAACAACACTTGTCAGACGTCGAGTCAACGCAATGATCTTGTTCATACACGCAATAATTATTGGCAAATATCAATCACAGCATCTCCGACTCGCATATTACGTCATTCAAACTTCATCTTAGGGGTCGTACACATATGACGTCACGCTTGCTATAAAATCCACAAAGTCTATAACTCCAAACTGGTAAGAGATTTTGCTTATAGCACTCCGGCTGCCCCCCCCCCCCCCAAATACACCCCCTGTTTGGGGGGGTAGGCAGAGTCCTGTAAACAGAATTTGCTGTCTTGACTAAGTTATGACCGTTTTATGGATACTCATTTTTTATAGCAAACGTGACGTCATATGTGCACGACCCCTTATTGACCAAACACGATAACTCTCCATTCAACAATGCTTGCCGTTTGTTTAATATTGCAGTAAGTGAAATCGATCCATCGTTACCATTCAAGTAATTTCGTAAGGCGTTACTGCAACTTCCTGACAACTTGTTCGAAGACTGGACAAGGCTATGACTACTGTCTACTCGACAATCCTACTTTCTCAGACTTAGCTCTCACTTAGAGACTTAAACTCTAGACGATCAATTTATTTATTTGAGATAAACCTACTTTTTACTACTGTGATAATTCCAATTTTCCTATTACCTAGACGATCAAATTTTTTGAGATTGAATTAGCTGTGATTATATCTATAAAGTTTTATAATTATTTTGTCCATTTTTGCGATATTTTTATTTCTATTTCCTTTTAATTTTTGTATATTTACCCTTTTTGTTATATTTATTGTTATGTTTTTAGTCCGTCGACTGCACTAGTCAGACGTTAAATAAATGAATGAATGAAGTAGTCGCCTGCCGGTGGCGTCATCCGCTGAATACGGATCAATATAAAACTAACGTACCCCTGTCGGTGGCGCCATCCATTTGTTTCTTAACTGAATAAGATTCGACAAACAACTAAATCTATAACAGCCGTATGAGTTTTATAAGAACTATAAAAAGATGTTTAGGTTCAAGGAAAAGTAACTCACCCTTGAGAGATCTGAAATATCGTGTTCGCCAATTCTATCATAAAGTACACTTCACAGTACTTAGGTATGTAGATAATAATAGAAATAATAGAAAGTTATTCATAAATCGTTGCTGCATTTACGACAGAATGTCACACTATTCCTGAGTTTGCATACAACCATCGATTTATCGATCTGATTAACGTATGTCTCATTCATCCACGCTCTTACAATTCGCGTGGAAAATGTTCTCACTTTTATTTAAAATCATTTTGAAATCCGGTTAGGGAAAATTTCAAGGTAAATATTTATAACGGTAAAGTCTGCTATTTAAATCGAACTTCATGCGAACTAACTTTGATCTTGGCTCCCAAATAACCAAAAAAAGAGCACGCCATTGTAGTGTTAAACGATGCATATCGACATATCATGAATTACGAGGGTTGCAATCGGGTTATTTCGACTTCATTTTCGGTCCGTAGAAAATATGAAACTTTTTGAAAAACTTCTTTTTCCATTCATCGTTAGTCGTATCTCACCAGAGAGTGAAAATCAGAGCAAGTCGTGCTTTGGTGATGAAGTGTGACATCCAATCAAAAGACTTAGTGCCAGCATAAGCTAAGGCATCACAAACGCTCCCTAAAAACATTGCTGCCGAGTAGTAAATTGCAGCAAATAGGAATGTTATTGAAACTGGATCTACAGCTACCAGCTGAATAGAAAGTTTCCAGAGAATGTGGACTTTGTTTGTGATGGCTTCGTTAGCCGTTGCATGACCTAGTTGGTCGTTTGAGAAATAAATGCGCCCTTTAGACTAGTTGTCTGGTGAAGAGATGAATTTATTCTAATTTATTTCATACAATGCTCGCGTATTTATACCCCAAAAATACACAAAGAACACTAGGCTTTTAGAAGCAGGTTGTTAGGATGACTTTTCAAATGATAATGTTGTCGGGCTGCAATACTGATTATTAGGACACATAGGACATAAGACATCACAGTGCTGTTGAACTATTTTTGTCATAAGTTCAAAAATTTCGCTAAAATTACACTATAGGCAGTTCGGGCAGTTCTTACGGAAAATAAATGTCGGCACGTTCTATACATTAGACATTTGAAGCAGACTACTTTTGTTCATAATATCGACGTTACGAGGATAAAGGATGACGCACTTTTCGTTGAGAATAGTTTATACCAACCACAAGTTATAGAACAATGTCGCTGGCAAACTTATCTTAAATATTAGTACATTTAGCACTTTTAGAACAGCTTCGTTGCTTCTATTTCTAGAACTTCATTGTTATTGACAAAGCATGGGGCTATTCTACAGCATGTACAGTGGGAACGGCTTCAACGGACTGAATAGCAGAAAAGTTAAATTCTCATTGTATGGAAAAAATCTTAGTTAAGCATCGACAATTTCGACTTTTTGACGTCTAGACATTTGAAGCCATTCCAACTGTTACGTGCTGTAGAATAGCCCATTGATAAAACAAGAGAGAAGTTTGTTAATCATGAAATAGTTCACACTTTACAGTGTCGATCGCAGCGCCCGCCGTGGTGGTCAACGCTGTTCTCGAATATTATAATTTCAAAAAAAAATTGACTTTGAAAAGTTTAGAGCTCCACATCAGCGCTTCAGTTTAGACGAATTTCTATATTGCACGTCAAAATATGAGGAATTAAAAAAGTAGAAAATATCATAACCTCAACTTTCTGCTCTTCAACTTACAAATTAACATCTTTATCTAGGCGAACAAGGTGAGAATGATTACGGAGAGGTTGAAAAGGTGATTTAGTACATTTTTTGGTCATTTTAATATACTTTTTGACAAATTGAAATCTGTCAAAACTGGAGCGGGATTCTTGACTTTTCAATCCGCACACAAAATTTCTTACAGAGGAGGTGACACAAGTCTCTATGTCTGCTTACAAAAGTTCTGAAATCAGAGGTGGGTGACGCATTAGGCTTCGATACGCAAAAAAAAAAAAACAGCGAAGTTACGTTGTGTTTTTAAAAAATTGCGTCAAAAATGCCAGACCCTACAACGAACTAATTTTTCGATGCTTTCAGTTTTTAAACTGCAAAAATTTGAGCTTTACCTTTTTTCGCGGATTTAAATTATTGCGTGATTTCAGAACTTTTGTAAGCAGACAAAAAGACTTGCGTCACACCTGCTCTGTAAGACGTTTTTTTGTGCGGATATCAGAACTTTTGTAAGCTTATCTCTCTACAAATATACAAAATCTACAAACAAATTTTGAAGTTGAAAATTGCCTCCTTGATCACAAAACTCTAAGAGTCCTTATTGGATGACCTCACTTATGCCAAGAATAACCGACAAATATCAAAAAACCTGATGGAAGTTGAAAAGTGCGGGAGAAACCCTCCCAATTCTAGAAGTGGCTTTATCCCGGCCATATTTTCTCAAAACCATGAAACACGTGTCCCCTGAAATTTAATTCAGTACAATTTTGTCTTTGAAAGCAACTTTCTAACTACCATAGTTCTAGAGATATGAGTCATCCCTCTGAATTGTAAATGTCGCCATATCCAAGGATTGTGACATATTTTCCCAAGACCCTGGAACGTTATCTAAAATTTTATTCTCTACAGCTTTTCCTTCGAAAGTAAAAACCATCTCCTACTGTATATTTACGTGAAACTGAATTTCGTCCATTTCAGTGCCCAAAGCACTGAGTAGATTTCTTCAAAAAAAAAAAAATTCCCAGTTTCGTGTGATCAATTTGGCACCAAAATGAACAATTTACGTGCTATACTTGTCTAGATATTTACGAAAAAGTTTCAGCGAGCCTCGAAAATTCACTTTTTTGGAAACTTCTTTGACCATATCTCCCGAGTGCTTGACCGATTTTGCTCATCTTTGAACTTGAATCATGGGACATATGTAACCTTTCACGGAAAAAAGTTTAAGGTGATCGGTTGAGCCGTTTAGAAAAAAAGTGGAGAGAACAGAATCACGAATGCGTGTTAGGGCTTGCGTGGTTATGCCAGCACCTCAAAGTAAAGAAAATCTTAAAAAAATGTATTGTCTTGACTCCTGACGGTGGTTCTAGAGAACTAAGATGGATATTCTTAGGACGGAATTTCTTTACAAAATTCCTAAGAAAATGCACCATAGCAGCAGGTATGCCTTATTCGTTATTCTGGTAGCCTAAACATTTCTTAGCTCACCAAAAATATAAGCAACCGAAACGGCTTTCTGGTTTCTTTTAATTCCGGAGGGAATTTGTTTTGGATTTTAGCCCTACTGTGAGACACGCAATTAATATTAATGTATATATACTTATATTGGCGCATTCGCTCCAAATATGGACCGCAACATAATAAGAAATATATAGCGTAATTATCTGGCGCAATTATATTTACAGCGAATCGACATTCAATTTTTTTTTGCGCCGCGCCGAGCGCCGCCGAAAAAGTCACTAAAAAACACGCCGCCGCCGACGAAAAAAAAATGTCGGCTAGCCGAGTCCGCCGCCGCCGAATTTTGAAAATCAAAATTTCGCCGCCGCCCAAAAAAAACGAAATTACGGCCAGCCGATTGCGCCGCCGCCGACGTTTTCAAAAACATACTTCCGCCGCTGCCGACATTTTGCGTCCGGCGCACACCTCTATTCAATTCTATAAATTGTAAATCTCTTCAAAGTTAAAAATAGTAGAAATTTCAGCGATTTTTTTTGTTAAAAGCGTGTTACGATATTCCGGTAAATGAAATTCTATTTACCGGTAAACGGTATTACTGCTTCACCGGGATTTACCGGTTTTTAATTTACCGGTTGGATTCTTATATAAAAGTGTCAGGAATTGTTCTGACCAAGTGAAATAACTGATGAAATTATAAAGAATCAAGCAGCCATTTGAAATGATTTAAATTGAATTGCCTATTTATCGGCCTATAAATAGAGTCAAAATGTATGAATAAAGAGCATTCAGAACGAGGAGTTCACGGGGACAACATCCCCAAGCGAATCGATTTCTTTATAGAAAAGTGTTCTACAACCAGCGCTTGCGAGCTGGGGTGCATAACCCACTGGTTGTTAAACACTTAGTAGAACCTGTAGAAGTTGGAAAATATGTTCAATTATTAGCGCTTGCGGGCTGGGGTGAATAACCCACTAGTAATTGAACATGAAAGTAGAGATAGAAAGTAGAAGTTGTAACAAAAAGCCTAGGTCGACAACAAAACTTTGGTATATTCCCTCTTACAAAATGACATCATGGGCGCGCGGTAGCGATGCGCTCGTGACGCAAGTTCCCATACGATCAAAAAATTAGGAAAATTTTTTTTCGTAGACTTCGGAACCATATCCAGCTAAGTTTTGACTTTTTGCCCTTGCGTGGAACCCCCCTATTTTCTCGGATTCTACGTAAAATTTTGATTGAAATCGACATTTTACTCATAAAAATCGGTCCAGTGGATCCGAAGATATGACCTTTAGAAAATCGTCATTTTCCATACAAAATGTGCTACTTCATAGAAGCCAAAGAGAATGGAATATCCTACGTTAGTTAGTTCCATTTGTATGAAAATCGACTTTTTTGGCTCGTGCTCGAAAACGACTCGATAACTTTTCTTGAAATTTTGCAGGGACCTTCGGGTGGGCATTCTACGCCATATGAGATTTTAAAGAAGGTGTTGGGTGTGTAGTGTGTCAGGGCGACCAACAAAATGGCCGACGGTGGTATGGGACGGACTTAGGGGGAAAATTAAATTTTTTTTGAGTTGGAGATAGATGTTTGGTGTCAAAGGAAAAGTTGTTGGGTTGGGTGTGTAGTGTGTCAGGGTGACCAACAAAATCGCCGACGGGGGGGAATTGATTTTTTTTTAAAATTTTTTTGCTGTTGAAGACATATGTTTTGTGTCAAGGGAAATTTTTTTGCCGCTTTTTTTCGACGAATTTTTCTTTTGGCGAAAATTTTTTTCGCCCGGAAATTTTTTCGTCGGAAATTCTCGCCGGAAAATTTTTTTCGCCGAAATATTTTTCGCTTGAAATTTTATTTCGCAGAAATTTCTTCCGCTGAAATTTTTTTTTCGCTGAAAATTTTTTCGTCGAAATTGTTTTTCACCTGAAAATTTTTTTCGCTGAAATTTTTTTTCGTTGAAAATTTTTTTTCGGCGGAAATTTTTTTTTCTCCTAAATTTGTTTTCTCTTTTCTTCCAAAACTACTGATATCACAACAAAAACCCTTTTTAAAAGGGAAACGTGATGCAAGTCCTCATCCCATTTTCCAAAACAACTGATATCAATTTGGGTTAATATTTCAAAAGAATTTTTTGGGTCCGAAGCTGTCACCCAAATTGATATCAGTTGTTTTGGAAGAAGAGACGAGGACTTGCGTCACATTTCCCTTTTAAAAAGGGTTTTTGTTGCGATAAAAATGTAGGTGGATAACACAACTTCTTCCATCACCTTATTTGGATTAAAACGAAATTACTTTCTAATCAATTTTGGTCGATCGAAAACATTTTTAGTCGGTAATTTACCATTTTTTATTCGGTCATTTAATTTAACGACAGGTAGTTTCGAATTTTATTTCGATCACTTGTTTCCGGTAAAATTTTATTTATTTCCGGTATTTTTTATAGTTATAACAAAACTGTTCCTAATCTTTGCTAATCTGAATGTCTTGTCTGGGTGTTATCTGAGGTTTTTAGCCATCATTCATTCAAAATCTTTTAATTTGATTTTCTAGAAATGAAATTTTGTAATTAATTTCCAGGTTTTACTTCAAGCGCTTGGATTGGGGCTTTTCATATATGTCATTTGCTCACTGTCACAAACTCTTAACTATTATGCAAAGTGTTCGTTTTTCGTTTTGGGAGCTATGTTTTCCGCCGCAGTTCTTCCAATTCCTAGTCTTTTAATCTATCCAATTCGTGATCCAAGGATTGGTTTGTATGTACCTTCTTGTTGAAAACATAATTCCATTTTTACAATGTGTTCTTTCGTAGAATTCCGGCGCTGGGTACGCGATTTCTCATGTGGTTGTTGGGAATTACCTACGAAGTACGAGGTAAAGAGCACATCAACAGGGAAAAGGGAGGTGTCATTGTAATCAATCACCAAAGTGGAATTGATTTAGCTGGTTAGGTGAATGTAAAGGATTTTAGCACAAACTTTTTCACATGAAATCTCCTTCAGTCATCGCCAGAATATGGCCTCTAATTGGACGTGGAACTACAGTCGTTAAAAAGTTCGTACTCTACGTCTTTCCATTCGGTCCAGGTGCTTGGTTGTGGGGAACCTTATACATTGACCGTAAAAACCATAAAGACACAATTACAAAGTTGGACAAAGAATGTGATGCGATCAAAAATCGATCGAATAAAATTGTGATATTCCCCGAAGGGACGCGTTCGCAAGAAGATGAATTGTTACCGTTCAAGAAAGGACCATTCCACATTTCAATTCAAAGTCAAAGTATGATTCAACCGATTGTGGTGTCCAAATATCATTTCCTTAGTGATAAAAGGAAGTTTTTTGGAAAAGGTAAATATTCTTAGAGATTTTGCCATCGAAATTCATTGTAATCTTTACAGGTCATACGATTATCAAAGTCTTACCTGAAATATCTTGCCAAGGATTGACTAAAGACGATCTACCTCAACTACTTGAAAAAACTAGAAATTTAATGCAAGCGACTTTTACCGAATTGAGTCAAGAGACTAAAAATTCTTTTGTTAGCTAAATTTTTGACAATCTTGAGACACATTTTGTTATTACGAACATATCACAAACCAAATAAAAGTTTCGTTATTTGAATTTACAAAATCATAATTTCCTTCAAGCGAACGTCCATAGCAAAAGAGATTTGTGTAAAGTTGTGTCCCTCTTTATGAACATTTTAGTGACACTTTTAGAAATAGGGGAAAAGAACAAAAGGCAGAAATCTAATATTTGCACTCTCTCAAAGATCTACGTCTATAGCCATCAACGCATAATTTCACTTAGTCCGCAAGGTTAATCTACTGAAGTCTTTTTCGAGATATTAATTTATGACAAGTGTCTTTCATGAGTGTGGAGTGAACAATTCATTCAGTCAACTGATAACATTTGTTAAAAGATTCGATAGATAATGAACAATGATTTAGTTATCAATCAAAATACCTCGTCGAGTTGGTCGATGGACTTTATCATTGATAAGGGGCTATTCAATGACGTCCGGTCGGAGGGGGGATGGGGTATAGGGAAACCGGACGAATTCGAACGATGGGGGAGGTATGAGAAGCGTAACGTCCGGTTGAAAATTTGTGGTTTTTCAAATTTCTGGCAAGAATTTAAAACTCGGAGCATGCCCAAGGTTGTTTGTCGAAATCTGAAAACGCAGAAAAATTATTACGTTGGGTGGGTCTGGCATTTGTGACCTATTTTTTAAATCAAAAGTGAAAATATTTCTAAAGAATTTTTTGCGTTCCGAAACTGAAGCGTCTCTCAAATTGATATCAATTGTTTTGGAAGAAGGGAACAGGACTTGCGTCACGTTTCCCTTTTAAAAAGGGTTTTTGTTGTGATATCAGTAGTTTTGGAAGAAAAGAGGAAACAATCAAATTTTCCGGCAAAAAAAAAATCCGGCAAAAGAAATATTCCGGCGAAAAAAAATTTCTGGCGAAAAAATTTTCAGCTAAAAAAATTTGCGGCGAAAAAAAATTTACAGCGAAATAAATTTGCGGCGAAAAAAAGATTCTGTCAAAAAAAAATTCTGGCGAAAAAAATTTCCGACGAAAAAAAGAGTGTCCCCAAATGTATCCGGTTTCGTGACCCTCGAGAAAGTCAAAACATTTTATGTCATCAAATGAAACGGAATGGAAAAATTTCCGGCGAAAAACACTTTCTGTCGAAAAAAATTTTCCGGCGAAAAAAACTTTCCGGCGACTTTATCAGAAATAGATCAAAATTAGCGTCAATTTAGAAATATGGCTTTTATAGCAGACATGTTTCTATCCATTCTATATTTTAACAATCTACGACAAAAAGTTTGGCTGATTGGCACGTTTACGCCTCTTCAGTACACCTTAGATGGGCATTTCTAAATTGACGCTAATTTTGATCTATTTCTGATAAATCCGCCCGAAATATTTTTAAAATTGGAAGATCAAAGAAACATTGACCGAATTGAAAAAAATTTACGGTTAAAAAAAATTTTCGGCGAAAAAAATTCCGGCGAAAAAAAAATTCCGGCGAAAAAAATGTCGGTGAAAAAAATTTTCATCGAAAAAAATTTTCATCGAAAAAAATTTCTGGCGAAAAAAATTTTCAGTAAAAAAAAATTTCCGGCGAAAAAAATTTCAGACGAAAAAAAGAGTGTCCCCAAATGTATCTGGTTTCGTGACCCTCGAGAAAGTCAAAAAATTTTATGCCATCATCAAATGAAACGGAATGCAAAAATTTCCGGCGAAAAAAATTTTCCGTCGAAAAAAATTTTGCGGCTAAAAAAAATTGCGGCAAAAAAATTTTCGCCGAAAAAAATCCGGTGAAAAAAATTTCAGCAAAAGAAAATTTCCTATGAAAAAAATTTTCAGCGAAAAAAATTTCTGGCGATCAAAACTTTTCGGCAAAAAAAAAATTTCAGCGGAAAAACTTTCCGACGAAAAAAAGAGTGTCCCCAAATGTACCCAGTTTCGTCACCCTCGAGAAAGTAGAAAACTTTTATGCCATCAAATGAAACGAAACGCAAAAATTTCCGGCGAAAAAAATTTTCAGCGAAAAAAATTTCTGGCGAAAAAACTTTCCGACGAAAAAAAAGAGTGTCCCCAGTTTCGTCACCCTCAATAAAGTCGAAAAATTTTATGCCTTCAAATGAAACGGAATGCAAAAATTTCCGGCAAAAGAAAATTTCCAGTGAAAAAAATTTTCAGCGAAAAAAATTTCTAGCGAAAAAAACTTTTCGGCAAAAAAAAAAGTTCCGGCGAAAAAAAGAGTGTCCCCAAATGTATCCTCGAGAAAGTCTAACAATTTTATGCCATCAAATGAAACGGAATGCAAAAATTTCCGGCGAAAAAAAATTCCGGCAAAAGAAAATTTTCAGCGAAAAAAAATTCCGGCGGAAAAAATTTCCGGCGAAAAATTCCTTTCACACGAAACATTTATCTCTTAAAAATTTAATTGTCCGCTAGGTGGGAGATTTGCGACTTAAGTACCTTATACTAAAATGTATGCAAGGGTGTGCAAAGATTGATGTAGATGAATAAGAAGTGGAATTTAGCAGTTACAATAAGCTTATGGTAACTTTTTGACATGGTCAAGGTGCTTTTCGAATGACAGATTTTCGTCCAAATGAAGGTCAAGATATTTGAATTCACGTACCCGTTCGATCCTTTGTCCATCAAAGAAACAGCCAACATCAAGCTGGTACCGAGCGATCCCAAACGACATATACTTTGTTTTTACAGTATTCATTGCGAGCACATTCCTGGACATTGGACAACCATGTTTGCAAGATAACCATATCTCTTTGAATTGCACGTTGTAGATCCTCCATTGAGTCAAAGCGTTTATTGTGACTTAATTTGAAAATACCTACACTTTAGATTCCACAAAATTGATACCTCATGTAATGACTTTTTTCCGCATACGATACGTCATTATCTTACCATTAGATCCGATGAACTCAGTGATAATATTCTCTTTATGTGCGTACTAGAGCGGAAGATTTTAATTTGATATTATGAACGATAAACGCTCGATTTTATCGCGTTCATCGGGTTTCAAATATCATCAATTTCTCCATATTTTCAAATACTTCAAAAAACACTAAGGGATAATCTGCAAACAACTTTTTTGATAACCAGCGGCGGTGGAGCGGCGTGCTTTTTACCTGGTGACTTGCCTACGGGTCATCGGATTAAGGCGTTGTTCGTGTGTTTAGCTACCATTCAACGTAAAAAAGTCAATTGGTGGACAGGATAAACGGCAACGACTTAAATAACTGAAAAGGACAATGACCTAAAATTAGGAACATGGGATGTTAGATCTCTTGGCTAGGTACGCTAAGGGCAGTAAACACGACTGTAAAGAAAACTACATGCAAGAATTCTATGGTCTGTATGGTAGTACTAGGGTACCACTAGGGGTACTAGGGTACCACAGCGACAAGAGCAACGACAGTGTATGAGAACAGGTAAAAGTTGACATTTTGGTGAAGCTAATGCCCCAGTAAGAATCGACAGACGCTTTCGACATTTAATGACGATTTCGATAAAGGGATCTGCTCGCAACGCTGCTTTTAAATTCATCACTGCTCACGTTCGAAAGGAATGTTATGCGCACAATGTTTGAACAAGTATATGACGAATATCGGAACAGATATGCCGCAGACGATTTAGGCATGAGATTCAGCTTTATCGAGAGCAGGACATTGTTAAAAAAACGAAGGTAGACGACTACGATGGATTGGTTATTTATAACGTAGGGATGTCAACAGTGTTCCGAAGAAAGATACCGACAGGCGAGAATTGCAATCATCTTTTACCAACCTGATAATTGTTGGAGTAACCTTCTGGAAGACATTAGCTGCAGATAGGTCCGGGTGGAGAGCTACATTGAGGAAAAACGACCTTAATGGTTTTTGAGCCGGTGAAGTAAGTAGTAAATTAGATGATGCTTTTTTCAACTTGAAAAATATGGGAGTAGCCAGTTGAGAGACGCTGGATGCAAAAAGACAGGTTGAAGAAGGCTAGGACCCTGAATGGGTTGTAAAAGCCGTTGAGGAAGTAATTTTCCCCAGCTATTTTCCTTTATTAAGTAGCGGTAGCTACTTTATGGGAATACTCTGGCTGTCTGTGCACGTTTTTTACAGCTGTCAAAGTGACACTTTGACATGTGTCACTCTGACATTTGTTTTATCAAGAAAATTAATCTTCCGCTATGAAGTAGCGGTAGCTACTTTATGGGAATGCTCTGGCTGTCTGTCCGTCTGACATTTGTTTTATCAAGAAAATTAATCTACCGCTATGAAGTAGCGGTAGCTACTTTATGGTAATGCTCTGTCTGTCCGTCTGTGCACGTTTTTTGACAACTGTCAAAGAGACACTTTAACATGTGTCACTCTGACATTTGTTTTATCAAGAAAGTTACTCTACCGCTACTTTCTTATAACATTTCAATGGTTTATTTGTTTTGTTCTCGCTTTCAGCTGGCATGCAATGCATATAAAATATGATTGGACTATTGTCAAATGGTACAAGTGTCCATATTTAATTTTTGTGTATTGTACGATGAAGAAATTATAATTTTCGTAATCCTCTGTGGCTAATCACAATACATTCCCGAAAATGTGCCATAAAACCCATCGACGATGTAATTTAGTCATCCCAATCATGTAACCAATAACAACAACATGTAGTAAAATTTATCGAGCTCAAGTGACACCAAAATAATCATTTCCAATAGATGAAAATGAAGACTTCTAACACGTACTATGGAAAGAGCATCCACATCATAAAATATAGAACAATCCTATGGCATTGTAATTCGAAAGTGAGGAAATAAATTACGAACACTTTTTTACGTTGAAGTAGAACTATAGGATGTTTTCCCATTATAATACCGGTGTGTGAGATTATATCTCGGGTGTTGGTATGTTTAATCTGATTGTAGGGGTGTTTTCAAATTAAGGGTGATTTTAGATTGATGTTGACGGCTAGAGAATGCATACATCGTATATGGTTAATACTGTGTGTGCGATAATCCACTTCGTGTGTTACATCAAACAAAAGTTGTAATAAAATGCGTATTTGCGTTAAATGTGTTAATGAAGTATGGATGAGTCGTATTGTGGTTTATATCAAATAATTGTTGTTTTGCATAAGCGACAGTCATTGTCGAAGAGTAGGGGCGTTAAATAATTTTCCGGAGATCACCCCTCTGGGTAAAATTTTCCTCAGAAGTGATCTACAGACCATATTCAAAGGGTTTTCAAAAAATGTTAAATATTTAAGGATAAGGATTTTCCTTAGGTTCGATTTTTCTTCTAATTTTATGGATATTTTCTATTAATTTACAAAATTTTGATTGATGAAGAATGACTTTGAATTACCCTGGATTTCCATAGATTTAGTTCCCTTAAGTATCTGCCGTCGGTCACTCGGTTTGATTCAAGAAATTGTTTAATTTGTTTGCTTTAGAACAATCACCAAGACCGAGCGAGATTCAATTATCCTCAGATATATACGGTGGTTTCTCCCTCCAAAACCATGTTTTTCAACATTTTTGATTAAAAGCAGATTTATACCTAGTATCAAAATGAGCCCACACTACCACCATATGAAACTTTAAATTACTGTTGACAATAATATTTACGCACGCTATCGTTTGGTTTTTTGTTTGCCAACGTAAAATAAACCAGTAAAATAAAATGCGTATCAAGTTTCTGGTGGGTATGCTGTTACTTAAGTTCTACCATCATAGTTGGATAATATACAAAACAATGAAATCTACCGTTCAAAATGTTGGCACTCCCTACTCCATTAAGTAAACCAAAATATCGGCGAAAAGAACAACAAGAAATATTACTTAAGCCCCGTACGCGGTTGCAGATCTTTTCTAAATCAAAAGCTTAGGGACTGTCCATAAATGACGTCTGCTTTTAGGGGGGAGGGATGTTTTCGAGGAAAAGACAGAATATGACAGGGGGGAGGGTGTGGGGTCCGAGGAAACGGACGTCTGTTTAAAAAAAAAATAGAAGATGAAGTGAAGAGTCCCATGTGTTGCGACATTAGGTTTTAAATCACTGCAATCGCAATCGTTTACATATACAACCAAAGCATGTGATTTTTACATAGAAAACAATGAATTTTGCTCAGTAAGTGACATTTTCTAGTAGTCCAGGGCACATATTTTCGCATTTGTTGCGGCAGTTTATGTCGTAACCTGCAATTGTTAGGAGTTGAAACGACTGTTGGTTCGGCCTGCTCGGATCTCTCTTAAAATGTTAGTGCAACACTTATGAATGATCCACAAACACTTATATAATCCACAAGTCCACATGGAAAGAAGTTGTGTAGTGTAATTATCATACAGGTGTATAACAGTATACCGCATGATGCCACTAAAAACGTAACATTCTTTGGTCAATTTTGTTGTCTATAACCCACTTCTTTAATATGAAAATATGACGTTTCGGGGAGGGAGGGGGGGGGGTCAAAAAAGTCGGAAAAGAGCAGAAGTCATTTATGGACAGCCCCTTAGACTACGCAGATCGTTGGACAGAAATTCGGAAAAAGAAATTAATTCAAGTTTCGATAGCTCTCATAGAGAAACGAAGATCTTGCAGATTAACGTGCGTACCTGACAAAGCCTTAACAGCACGGCCCAAATGGGCATGGAATTGGGATGCGCCCAACTGGCGCGAGTGTGAAAACTCTACCCAATCGAGAGCGCAAGCCTTCACCTTGGATCGGAGCCGAGACCTACCTGAATCTATATTGCTTTGTTGGAATGGCGCAGTCGCCGAATTAACACCACGTCACAACACCAATAGGCACCTCAACCTTATTGGGGTCAGATGTGAATGCCGAAAACAAAATATCGGAGATGTACCGCGAAAGTTGCGAAAATAATGAGGAAGCTGCAAAATGCATGGAGAGACGATCAAAGAAGCCCGCCAGTTGATCTGAGAGAGTAGGTGCGAAAGCACAGCCCCTCCCTCCCCGAAGTAATGCTGTGAGGCGGTTCCGGAGAGAAGAGAGCACGAAGATTAAGGAAAGGGGTTTTAGTCATTTAGGTCATTGAAGAATGGAATCCAACACTACCTTGGTCAGGGAGGACCGGGTGTCTATGAAGATTTCCCCACACTTATAAAAAAAAACAGTTGGAAACTTGCACTACCGATACTGCTAGACCTGCTCGGGTACGTAGGGTCAACACTCCCCAATGGTCTTTGAGCTCGTCCATAAATGACGTCCAGTTTTTTCAGTGCTGCCAGCACATTTAAAGCGTTAATAACTCGATAAATATCCATTCTGGCGAGTCAAACATGTGTCCTACCCCCCAATTAGGGCCAGAATGGATATTTATCGTGAATTAACGATTTAAATGTGCTGGCAGCACTGAAAAAACTGGACGTCATTTATGGATGGCCCCTTTCAGGGATTGCCCTGAGTTGCTTAAGAAACGTTTCCCAGATGTGTCCACCCTGCGTATTTAACTCCTACGACCGAATAGAGCAGTCGACAATGGATCAAGCGCCTATTTCACATATTGACCACAAAACAGATGAGGGCGCCCCGAGTTTCAACTGTTCCGTCGGTGACAAAACGTTAAATTTGTATGGAAGAAATTCTTTTTTTGTGTTTTGTGTAAAGCGGACCAAGTGAGTTTTTTTTAAGTAACATTAAATGAACTTCCATCGTCATTCATTTGGTCCGCTTAATTGAATACAGAAAATGATTAATTCGCAAAAAACGATGTTTCCCCATACAAATTTTATGTTTTGTAACCGACGAAAAAGTTGAAAGTTATGTAGTATTGCCTGATCAGACGTGAGGCAAGACTTGGTCTATGGAATTTCTTGTTATATTGTTGTATAGCTGGTCAATTTTATTAAATCTCTGACAGCTTTGTTTTGCTTGGCTTTTCGACCAGAGATTGAATTAAGTGTTACGGTGTGAGAGACCTACATTGCCGGAAGTAACAAATCCGGTATTGCAAAATAATTGCTAGAAGTAACGAATCGAGCATACAAAATTATCAAGTGAAGTCTAGTGCTTCAACTAAAGTAACCGTTTAGAAACAAGTGTATTTAAGCAAAGGTAATTGGAATGGTTGCTCATTCTCCCTTTGTGTCTGCTGATATACACATAGTTATGACATATACCTATGATGAAATCACATACCCTGGTATGTGAGGGCGTTATACGCCGAAATCAGCATTTTGTTATTGTCTATTGTTTCGTCCCTTGTATAGCGCCCTTCATAAAAAATGGAAAGTAAAAAACCCCTTTTATTTAGTTCGTGCACTCTAATATTTTTGGTCAAAAATCCAAGCTATACAAAGCTATCAGAGAAATGGAATTTCAATGGATGAAGTCATCGTTACATACGCTGAGGGATTCTCTTGGACTGTACCGGACATTGGCGTAGAAACAAAACTCAACATCGCTACAAACGTGACACCACGCTAACATATCACCCACCACCGAGAGCCCGTAACTCTATATCAAATCTTGTAGATTCGATTCATCCTTTTTACTGTCAAGACTCTCTGCATCCTCTGTACACATTTGATGGCCCTAATGTCTACGTTTCTGATCCCGCTGCTCCCTATGATTAAGTATATCCAGATTCCATGTTCATTAATGCTCACAACAAGTCAGGTTTTACCTGATTTGAACCTGAAATTAGTTTGCCAGGTCTGATTCAGGTTTTTTCGAGCGAACCTGAACCTGATTTCAAGGGTTCAGGTTTGAAACAAGTATTTCATGTTTACTTGAACTCATTAATTTCAGGTTACTTCAGGTGTAGTTTAAAATTTTAGTTCAAGTTCAGGTCAACCTGAACCTGTTCCGAGCATTGATGTTCACGGAAACTGCGCGACTAGCCTACGCGAGTATTCTCGCTAATTTTCAATATTTTGAACGCTTCCTACAATCCTTTACTATGGTCTTATGAACGCTTTCATGCAAGAGTAATCCGCTAAGCGGCTCTAGGATCGATAATCCCCAGTCAAAATATCCCCGGACAAAATATCCCCGGAAAAAATGTCCCCAGACAAAATATCCCCGGAAAAAATGCCCCAGACTAAATATCCCACAAAAAACGGACAAAATATCCCCAGATGTAATGTGTACTCAGAAATGGTGAATATAGGTAGGCATTATTAATTAGATATTATGTTGTGTCCCCCTCTGCCCCTCACTCCCGCGGTAAGCCTTGCAGGCGGTCTTACGTAAATGAGTCCCTGCCCCAAATCCCGCTATGGGCTTCGTCCCTTAGACCTCGCAAGGGGGTATATTTCCCTCTTGACCCCCCTTTTCGGGAGCCACCTTCTCTCGACCCCGCTTTTTTGTTTTTGGTTATTTATTTCAGGCCTGCGGCGCTAAGTACACCTCACATTGAATATTCTTAATTTTTCGAGTGTGGACCTTTTTTCTGAGGGGATATTTTGTCCTTTTTTTTAATGGAAAAATTATGGTTATTATGTCCGGTTATTTTGTCTGAGGATATTTTGTCCACGGGGATATTTTGTCCACGGGGAGATTTTGTCCACGGGGATATTTTATCCACTGGGATATTTTGTCCACGGGGATATTTTGTCCACGAGGATATTTTGGTTGGGGATACTTTTTTTTTGGACATTCGTTTCTAGCCCCCCGCTAAGCAGTTTTCACTACTATACAACGATTTTCATTAGTGTAGTCTAGAATCTACACTGTAGATACTTCAATTTCATACCAGCAAAATGTGAACTACTTATCATGAAATTCGCTAAGCTTTTTCAGAAGTGGATGTGGTACTAAAGTAATCAGTAGACAGACAAAGAAGCATCGCGCGTTCCTTCATAAGATAGTGGAAAAAGTGAACCCATAAGTCCTTCGTCTTCGTAAACGACCAAAAAAAACTGTGTGTATATCCAAAATTATATCCCCCAGTCAGCCCCAACCAAATAATATTGGGTTATTTGCTCGCTCTCTGGATTGTGTGCTTTATGTACACATTTCAAACAAAACAATTTTGTCATTATATGAACCAATCTCAATGCAGAGAGAATATCGTAGGGAATGAAAAAAAGAACGGAAGTGGCGCATGTCATGCACTCTGTTTCTATCGTAACGAACTAGTGACTAAAACGGAAAGTAGGAAAACATCAACATACACCAGCTGAAAATTAGTTTAACATCGGCCGTTGTTGTTCATAGAAGGGTAACATATTTTTCTCACGTTTCACGTGTATAGTATTTTTTTAAGTTTTACATTTTTGGAATACCGGGATACGCGGTATACGGATGTGTAGGATGTAACTATAAATTTCGGTTATAAATTATAATTGCGGCATTGTGTTTGTATAGTGTTTGCCATATTCTCAAACGTTTCAGTGTAAGTCGTGAGTACAACAAAACTACGCAATTTTTAAATCTAATAAAAAAGATCGTCGAATGATTTTTCTTTTTGTGAACTATAATCTTAAACATAACGGACAAGTAAAGGAATGTTGTTACAAAAACCATCTTTTGCGAAAGTAATTTGATTTCCCTCTTTATTTTTTGAGTTTTATTTGATTCCATTCGTTCTCTTGAACGATGTGGGGCTTGGGGGTAATTCCGAAGATATATGTTTGAATATATTACATTTAAAAGAAGTTTTGTTTGATAGAGTTACTGTAATGCGTCTCTGGATCATTTAATGGCTTTTATTTTAGTTGCGGAAAACTTCTTGAGATTCCAAAAAGCTTTACAATAAAGTTCAGCTGCATAATGTGTCAGTATAGAAAATTTTACTTTCATTTGGAAAGTTTGTTCGAAATGTAAAAACTGTGAATATTATGTGACAAAACTTTGGATTACGTACGCTTGCATTTATGTAAAACACCGACAGAGGACTGAGTAACATTTACAAGTAAGTACCTTGTCCACTACTTAGAGTACGTACAACAATTATTCGGTTAGTTAACTTTGACATATAGTGAACTTCACCAGTAATTGTTGTACGCGCTCTTGAAATATAAACATAAACGTAGGGAGAGAAACATCTGTCTCTTTGTTTTGACTTTCTTTTCTGGGGAACATGTTAATTTATCAAATGTTCAGCACAATAAAATCAGCTAAACGAAAATTATGTGTCTATGTCAATTATGTTCACGAGCTTATAAAAAGACGATAATTACATTTTCTATAGACGCTTTTACGAACAACGAGCTCAAAGAAGAAAATTAGTTTTGGATGTGATGTTTTATGCAGTATACATACCTTGGGAGGTGTTGATGATGAATATGAAATTTGGAAAATATTTCAAAGGAAATGTTGTGATTTGAATAGTATCGAATCTAATAAAATAGTGGGAAAATCCACACGTATTTCCCTTTTCAAAATTAAACTCTACAATCACAGAATTTTAAATAAAAATTTCGAAATATTTCTGAATATTTTCATTTAATTAAAATTCCTCTCTTGTTGAATCCTGTTCAATTTTCACTTTGCATATGGTGCAATCTCTTTTAAGCATTCATGGTGAGAACCCCTAACTAACAACAAACCTTTAAGGATCAATTGGAGTCCCGCAAGGAAGCGTTTTGGGGCCTTTATTGTTCCTAATCTTTGTTAATGATTTATATAAACTGCTCTTAAAGTAACGACCTAATCTGTTTGCAGAAGATACATGTATGTTTACTTCTTCTACATGTATTGAAACAAACGTATCTAACTTGAATGAGGACTTGAGAATAATATCTGAATACTTTAATGTTAATAAACTGACACTTAACTTAGCTAAAAGTAAAGTGGTCCATTTTAGGTCTAGTGGTAAAATCCTTAGAAATGTACCGGTGATTCAATTTAATGGTGAGAATGTTGAATCTAAATATTTGGGAGCTATCCTTGATCAGCATCTAAACTGGAATTGTCATATAACGCAACTACTGAACAAATTATCCAGTCAGATCGGGATACTTAGAAAACTGAAGAGGTTTGTTCCGGCTAAGATCCTCTAGATGCTGTATTTTTCGCTGATCCACTCTCGCCTTACATATTGCGTGAGTGTATGGGGTAGCGCTAATATTTCTCTCATCAAAAATCTTGAAGGGCTACAAAGAGTCGCGCTAAAAGTAGTTCATAAATTGCCCATCCATTTTCCGACAAAACGCTTCTCTTCCGATTTTTCTTCTAACATACTACCCGTACGGGGATTGTATGAGTATGCAGTTTGTAAGTTTGTATTTTCATCAATCCATGACCTCAACCATCACACGATCCTGTTTACTAAACCTACCCATCGGTACCCTACAACTGTTCCTTATGTTCGTACTAAGCTAGGTAAACGTAGCTTGTTATTTTCTGGGTCTAGTTTATTTAACAAATTACCGGCGGTTGTTTGTGAGTCACACACCTTATCTGGTTTTTGTTGGCTGCTAAGGTCCAAGCTGGTGGCTTTTAGCCTTTAGCTGTGAGTGCCTCAATTGCTCAATCCTGACCTACTTATTTCCATCGTATGGCTTAGCATGACATCCAGTACTTTTAACTATTTCTTCTCGTCTTTTACTTTATTGATTCATTGATTTACTAAATTTTCCACTTTTTTTTTCACTCTTGATTTTAGCCTGAAAATCTTACGAGGACCTCAAAGTACTTTCGGTTCTCTTAGCAAGCATGGAAAACTCAATACATCACGCGAAAAAGAGTAGGCCTTGTGACGTAAATGACTGTCTGTCTTCAGCGGACAATCAGCGATGATTCACAAAATAATCATCGGTAATTCCTCAGTGAATCATTGGTGATTCCTCAGTCAATCATCGGTGATTCCTCAGTGAATCATTGCTGATTCCTCAGTGAATCGTCGGTGATTCCTCAGTTAATCATCGGTGATTCCTCAGTTAATCATCGGTGATTCCTCAGTTAATCATCGGTGATTCCTCAGTGAATCATCGGTGATTCCTCAGTGAATCATCGGTGATTCCTCAGTGAATTATCGGCTATTCCTCAGTGAATCATCGGTGATTGCTCAGTGAATCATCGGTGATTCCTCAGTGAATCATCGGCGATTCATCAGTGAATCATCGGCGATACCTCAGTGAATCATCGGTGATTCCTCAGTGAATCCTCGGTGATTCCTCAGTGAATCATCGGTGATTCCTCAGTGAATCATCGGTGATTTCTCAGTGAATCATCGGTGATTCCTCAGTGAATCATTGGTGATTCCTCAGTGAATCATTGGTGATTCCTCAATGAATCGTCGGTGATTCCTCAGTGAATCGTCGGTCATTTCATGGTGAATCATCGGTGATTCCATGGTGAATCATCGGTGATACCACTGTGAATCATCGGTGATACCACTGTGAATCATCGTTGATTCCACGGTGAATCATCGACGATTCCACGATGAATCATTTGTGATTCCCCGGTGAATAATCGGTGATTCTCCAAGGAATCATTGGTGATTCCAGTGTGAATTATTAGTGATTAACAGGTGATTCCCCGCTGATTACATGATGAATCATTAGTGATTCTCCGGTGAATCATTGGTCATTCCTCGGTGAATCATTTGTGATTTCCGATGAATCATTTGTGATTCTCCTGTAAATCATTGGTGATTCACGAGTGAATCATTGGTGATTCTCCGGTGAATCATTTGTGATGCTCCGGTGAATCATTGGTGATTTCACGGTGAATCATTGGTGATTCCCCGGTGAATCATTAGTGATTCTCCGATGAATTCGCCAATAAATCACCGATGATTTAGGTCCGAAATTATTGGCTACTATCCTATACACATCACAATGGTTCATTTTTCATATATGGGCTCATGAACTTATTTGAAATTGAGAAAATACAATAAGAAAATCGCAATCGATTTCTGTTGAATGTAGCTTCACACTATTAGGATGTGAAGTTTAGTAGACAACATTTTTCTGTCGCCATCGGCGACTAGCTTATTTACTTTTGTTGGAAGAATTTATCCTTAAAAAACTAAACGAAAATTCGAAACGCTAATGTTATCCGATTTGATTCCTTACAAAAACTTTGATATCAAGTTATCTGTATTCCCTGTGTAAATATATGACATGAATAATACAATATCACCATACATGTGCGGTGCATACACGCTTTACTAACTCTTCTGTTGTATGTACAGCAAATAATATGCACGATGAAATTTCATGGTTTAAAACAGACAACAGGACGACAGAATGGGATAATATTCTCGTAGTGACATAATTTGTTTGATTAAAATTTATATATCCACAGAGTAAATATAGTAGTCTCAACTAGTCTGGTGGGATGTTTAAGGTTTCGTTATGACGCTTGGTTTGAACCATTTCAGTCAATTTTTTGTCTTTCATTTTTCTTCATAGACCACATTGTCTTTTGGACATTGCTATACCACAGTGATAGAACTGAAAAAATCTGAAAAACGTTTGTTGGATGCTATTTGCACCGGGTGCTAATAGTCACATCCATCACTCTTCGCACCGGTGCCAATAGTCACATCCATCACTGTTCGCACCGGGTGCCAATAGTCACATATATCACTATTCGCACCCGGTACAAATAACATACACAGAACGGCAATGACAAGTGGTCATTGCTGGTTGGTAGTAGTTGGTAATAATGAGTGGTAATTTGTGGTCGGAGGTGGTGGTTGGTGGGAGATACTTTAGATATTTTGCTTCTAGGAGTGAGGCTCGGAACGCCACCCTTAGGTGGAAGGGGGAGGAGGCGTTTAAAAATCCAATAATAATTGTGTAAGTCGTAGAAAAATTTGTGGGAATTATTTTTGCCAATGAAATGCCATAGAGGGGAGGGGCACGTTCAAAAATCTAATAAATTAGCTTTTGATATGTTGTAAACGAAGTTGTGGGAATATTTTACATTAAGTTGTGAAGATAATTCTGCCAATGGGAGTGAGCGACGTGTTCAAATATAAAAAACTTAAATTTGCTATCTTGTGCCGAAATCTGTAAGCAATATTTTTGTACATCTGTATGTACAATTGACAATCAAAAAGATTTTTTCATATATTTTCTCTCTCGAAATTCACTCTTTAAGTTAAATATGCGATCTACGACAGTTTTGTTAAAGCGCAAATTTCCTAGTTGTTAAAACTTGCAGTACGCAAATAGTCTCTTTCATGGGCGCGCGGTAGCAATGTGTCCGTGACGCAAGTCTAATTGCGAACAAAAAATTTAGAAATTTTTTTTTCGGAGACTGCGGACCCATATATACAGCTAAGTTTTGATTTCCCCCCTTGTGACGTACACCCCAAAAAGGCGAAGTGTCTTTTCACTCATTAAAATCAGTTCAGTGGATCTGGAGATATGACCTTAAGAAAATGATGAAGACAATGAAGCCAAAGTTATTGAAAACATCCTACGTTAGTTAGTTACTTAGTTACTGGATTCCATTGGCACTTGTATGAAAAACGACTTTTTTGGCTCCCGCTCGAAAACGGCTCTATAACTTTCCTTGAAATTTTGCAGGGACCTTCGGGTGGACATTCTACGCCGTCATATGAGATTTTAAAAAAGGGAGGGCTCCGACCTCATTTGGGCACCAGCGCTCGTAGAAGGTGCCATATAAAGCCCATATGTATGTGTTTGTGTGTGTAATGTGTATGGTACCACATTTTGTATGAGACAAGGTTGGGTGATCGAGATAGAGGCGCCGCTGCGCTTCAATTTGGCGGTGGCGGTGGCTAAAAAAAATACTTGTGATATGTTGTAGAGGAAGTTGTGGGCATCATTTTCACCCAAAGAAATAGCAGCCGCCGCGCTTCGGTTTGGGGGCGGCGGCTCAAAGAAAACTTTTGATATGCTGTAGAGGAACTTGTGGGGATCATTCTCGCCCATGGAAGTAGTAGCCGCCGTGCTTCGGTTCAGCGGCGGCGGCTCGGAAATTTGGGTGACGCTTGCATATTCGGAAGGCAAAAAATTCTTTTGAAATATTTTCACTTTTGATTAAAAAAATGCATCACAAACGCCGGACCCTCCCAACGTAATAATTTTTCTGCGCTTTCAGATTTCACACCCCAAAAAATTTGGCTACCCGTACTCCATACATCGCGCAAAGTTAAATTTTTAGATTGTGAAATCTGAAAGCGCAGAAAAATTAATGAACGGGAACGGGTTAGCTCAGTGGTAACGTACTGGCTTTCCACCAAGAATACCCGGCGACGACAAAATTCTGTGTAGGATTTTTCTTCAACTTGTAGCATGATAGTATCGTTCCTTAGTATACCCAAGCTTCCAAATGTGGGTAGTTGAAGTATTTGATGTCCATAACGAACCGTATATAGAAGAATGACATACATGACGTCACCCATGTACGATGAATTCTGTGTACAGATATCTGAGCCTATCTTAAGGCGTAGATATAAATAAAACCAGATAAAAAAATTCTTTATGTAGCTGCAACATATAGGCGTGGCTCGAATTCACGTTAAGCATGTGGTCCACTCACCAACTCGCACTGGCCAGCGTGGCGTTTCAATGGCTAAATACCCCCTATGGGGAGGCCTGTATCCAGCGGTAAATAAAATAAAAGGCTTATAAAGAAGTAGAAGAAGAAGATCAGATAAATTATTTTAGGAATATTTTTCATAAACGCGCGAATATTGTGGTAAACGCATTCAGGACGAACAGTTCGCATTAAAAAGGGTAAGTGGTGAATTCTCCATAAGTAGAAAAAGAGGTGAAGGAGTTACCCCAACACGGTGAAAAAACGTACTTTCACTAAGTTTACGGGGGGCATCATGCCTTTGAAATTCAATTCGGGTTAGGGGTTCAGTACCATTTGAGTTTCGAGTTCTCTCCTTCGAAAAATTGGAATTAGGTTGGGATTCAGTAATCTTTAGGTTGGAAAAATGTTGACCTCGAATTTTTGAACTTTACCTCTGGGAGCTGCGGGAAAACAGACTTTTTTGTAATTCCTCAGAAAAATTCGAAAATATTTATTTCAAATATACTGTACACAAAAACAGCCCGTTTTGCTCACATCGTGTACCCTACCTCCATATAATTAGCTACTTAGCTGTTTTTTAGACCCGTATGAAGTAAGTGTCGACAGTGCTTGTCACTATGTTTGTAACATTTGGTTCTAAAAAACGAAATCTGCAAAAAATGTCCTTCACACTGTTCGTCTGTGCCCCTATTTTTCGGCCAAATCTGAACCAACGTTGATATCCGTCGTATTGAATTTGAGAGATTGGGTCTTTCGATCATGATTTTGCAATCAGTTCTTTTGACACGAATCGTACGGGTATAGCGTAAGCCCTACGCTTGATTGTATGATTTAGTGACTCCTTTCACTGTTGCGCCTCGCCCGACCCGAATTCGGCGTTCGAAGCTTATGACGTACGGGTGCAACTACTTTTATTGTAGTTAGCGTGACGTCACGCAGCTCTCAAACCCCCACCCCCTCCCCTGTCACGCTCTGTCACGGATGTCATAGACCCCCCCTTCCCCCCTCGGCGTGACATCCTTTATGAACGGTCCCTTAAGACCTCTCATTTCGCGTATCCTTCAATGAGTTTGAGAAGATATTTTCTGATATATTCGTAAAAAACTGAAGATAAAGCTCGAAACAGGCTATTTTTCTCACTCTGATAGCTACTGATACACGAACCCGATTTTCAATGCCTTACATTTGACGTATCGAACATCAATTTCGAGAAGATTCTTCCTGAAACTAAAAAACAGACAAAACACGCTATTTTGCTCAATTTTCCGAGAATTTTCTACAAAGAGCTCTTATTCGTTAACCCAATTTGCAAAAACTCTTAGCCTTTATTTTTGTTACGTTAATACCTTTCATTTGACGTATCTGTCATCATTCTTGAGTAAAAATTCCGTGAGATATGCATGAAAAACACTGAAAAACAAACAAAACACGCTGTTTTGCGCGCTTTGTCGCCAACAGCAACTGATTCTCAAACATGATTTTCGATAAAAATTGATATTCTTATTCGTCTCGTCAAAACTTTTCATTTGACGCATCACACGTCGATTTTGAGTGTAAATTTCCAAAGTTATACGTTAAAAACTTTGCAAAACTAGAGAAACAATACAAGACAGTTTTCCAGCAATTGATGTTCGATACGTCAAATGTAAGGTATTGAAGAAACGCATTAAAAAAAATAACAATTTTGAAAATCAGGTTCGTATATCAGTAGGTATCGGCCTTAGAGTGAGCAAAATAGCCTGTTTCGAGCTTTATCTTCAGTTTTTTACGAATATACCAGAAAACATCTTCTCAAACTCATTGAAGGATACGCCTTAACGAGACCGACTACGTAAACTAAAGATTTTCAAAGTTGGGAATAATTATATGGAGGTAGGGTACACGATATGAGCAAAACGGGCTGTTTTTGTGTGTTTTCACTACAGCATATTCGAAATAAACATTTTCCAATTTTTCTGAGGAATTACAAAAGTCTGTTTTCCGCAGCTCCCTGTGTGGGTAAGTCTTCGAAAGAGAGTAAGAGTAACATAGAGTGTATTATAAGGACTATGTTCTGACTACTCTGTAAAGATAAACCTATATTTTTAGTAATTTTCAATTATATTCCTTAAACTTTAGCTCTACTTGGAGAAACTATGTCCACCGTGTTGGGAGAAAAAAGTTTTCCGCGTGTTTGCCACCTGTCCCCATTTTGTTTCCGACAATTTTGTTCAACGAACACCAAACATTTATCCGGAAATCAATCCAAATATCCGAGATTCGATAAGTGCATGCGATTAAATTGTGATCCACAATAATTACGTAAATATTTGCAAATGTATTTAGCAAATGGTCCTTGAATGAAATGTAATTGAGATATGGTTGGAGCGATGTTAATGTTTATTTACTTTCTATGTCCGTTTATATTGACTAATACAATAAATCCATTAATAATCGATAATATTGTTGTTATAATAGCAGGAGAAATTGGTTGAATGTATGGATATCGTTAATTTCTGTTTTTAATTTATTGTTATTGCCACAGAATGGTATTAAAATGCTTTTTTTGTTTCCCGTGTCGTTGGCAAAACAAAAAAGAAACTAAAGCCAATAAAATACAAACTAACAATTCAAAATGTATAACATGCAATGCTTAAGAAACGTACCGTACGTCTTAGTTAATTTTATTTTATGAAGTCAATTTCCATCACATTTTGTTTGATGCGTGATAGACGGTTGTTACAGTCAATTTATATCAATTTTCATTTCCATAATGAATTGATCAAGATTTCATGGGTAAAAAGAATGTAATTAAATTAAATTGTATCATTAATTAAGAATATGGCGGAGATTTATCGCCTTTATTTTCGAAATTTTAATCGGAAAATCAACACTTCAAAGAAAATTAACAATTTCAGATGAAAATTCAACGCTTCCTTCGGACAGTTGATTAGGGGTTCGTGCAATAATGACGATCACATGGAGAGAGTAGTGGTTTAAAACCTGAGGTACATACTATGCAGCGGAAAGGGGCGTTGTGAGAATTTTTATAATCCACGCTTTTAGTCCCGTGTCGGCTTATGTCAAAGTATACAGAATTTTATGTCGAATTTCATAATAATGTAAAGCGAACAAAAATTGTGATTGTGGGTTTGTCAGTGTATATCACAACAAAAACCTCTTTAAAGGTAGAGCCCGTAGGTCTCCTTCCAAAGTTAATGATATCGCTTGAGGTGACGCTATCGCTGATAATACGCAGAAGTTTGTTTGAATGGAACCTTGTGTTCAAATTTTTGATTTCCTGAAAAAATTGAAAATAATTTTTCAACAATTTCAGTTTTTACACGCAAAAATTTACTCTAAACAATCTACGCAATAAGAAATAAAAGTCAAATTTTTGCAGAGCAAAAACTGAAAGTAAAGAAAAATTATTTCGTGGTTGGTTTTGTGACGCAATTTTTTTAACACAACGCAATTTTGTTTTGAAAACAGCGCTGTAATTTTTCAGGAAATCAAAACTTTGAACAAACTTCTGCGTATTATCAGCGTCATCTCAAGCGATATCAATAATTTTGGAAGCAGACTTACGGTTTGCGTCGCACTCTACCTTTTAAGAGGTTTTTGTTGTGATATCAGTCGTTTTGAAAGTTTTCAGTTGTTGAAAAAATTTCTATTTTTTGAAAAAATTTTCTCCGAAAAAAACTTCTCCGAAAAAAAATGTCCTCGAAAAAAAATTGACTTCAAAAAAA
>CM055403.1:172370400-172447674 GCA_029228625.1 Pseudolycoriella hygida
TTAAAAAAAATTTTCTCCCAAAAAAAATTTTCAAAAAAAAAGAATTTTCTCCAAAAAATTTCTTTTCCGAAAAAAATTGTTCTCCAACACGTTGGGCTACCATCGGAACACTTCGTATCACTTTCGGAATACTTTGTGTCACCTTCGCCTTTGATGAGTGTGGGCTCGTTGGAAAGCTGCTACGACGCAGTTTTTTTTAAATAATTTGGAGGGGAAGGGAGCGAGGGGAAAAAACTCAAAAGTTCGGCTATACATCGTGTCTTGTCCCAAAAGTTTTTGTATAGAGTTTTTTGGGTTTGTGGACGTTTTTTTTGGGGTGTGGGGACTGCGTCACGCTCTCAGCTACAGCTCCAAGCATGATTACGATCGAATAACGGGACAGAATATGACAAAAACATCATCCGAAGGGATGATGAGTTCCACATTAAGCAAAAGGGAAATAATGGGAAAGATGAACCGAAAGACTGAAAAATGACCGGACGGGACTATTGCACACGCCTTTGGAAATACATTGAGTTAAACGTCTATACTTCAAAATTCATGTGATATGTTAAAGCGAAATAAAAATATCGATCAAAAGAAATTGTTATTACCGTCCCCCGAAAAAACAGACTGCTTTGTTCACAAAAAAAGGAAAAAAAAAAACGCTTTTGAGACAGAACACAAATGGGGAAAAAGTCAGATGTACAAGGACATTTAGAAAAACCGTCACGTAAACACAAATGTACACAAAATACAGCTACTTCTAGGGTTTTCATTGGCAAAATGAAGAAAGCCTAGTACGTGCTCTGACTGCGAATAAGTTCAGTTTATTTACCAGAGACGACCGCCATTGAACGCTTGCAAGTTTCACTTTACAATGAAAATTGTTCATGAAATATTATGAAAAGTATTTTGAAATTTTTTTTAACTTTTGCTGATAAGGGAACTTTCTTGTCGTTCATTTCTCTTCGCGCGAGGTAAAGTAAAATGTTATTGCAATATGCAGCAAAAAAAAAGAAAGAAATCCAATAAAAAATTTCTTTTTCACTCCTTTCGATGAATACTAAAAACAATGGCATCTGGACCGGAAATATGAACAGTTTGGGTGTGCTACGGCTATAAGGGTACTTCGGTGTAATGCACTTTTCTGTTAAACGTATTTATTCATACATGCTTAAGCTCATCCATCCAACAAGCATAAGTACGCGTTATATACATTTACATATGTGTAACGTGTAGCAACTAAAGTGCTATTGAAAATTGATACACTTTATTCTCTCGTAGTTGATGTTAAATTAAGTATAGGCTTATATTTGCATTGCTGAGTCTCGGGTATAGGATCTCTATGGAAGTATATTCCGGCCCAAGTGTTTTTTTTTTGTTAGTTGCAGCGATGATACGCTTGAGTGATGCAAGCCGAACACCATTTGAGTAAATGTTGCCTTCACCATTATTGTGTTTTGTCAGTGAATCTTTTGAAAATATTTTACACTTACCCCTACCCTTACTCAAGATGCGGTGTAAAAAGTGATCCATGCGGAAGTTTTCCCCCAGTGTAGATTTTGATGTTCTCGAAGCAAATGCGGCCATTTCTCGCTCTTTTGGCACGTCATATTTTCCGTGTAAATGGATATTTTGTGATTCTTTTTCAATTTTTCTGATTGTTTCAGAAGGTCTCGTAGTTTACATTAGCAAAATTTGGATGAATGGCATTCGAATAAGAAAGTTTGCCAATTCTGAGATTCGGGCTTTGTCCATCTTGAGATTCGGGCTTTGTCCATCTTGAGATTCGGGCATTGCTCGTCCTGAGATTCAAGCTTTGTTAATCCTGAGTTTCGGGCATTGTCCATCCTGAGTTTCGGGCTTTGTCCATCCTGAAATTCAGGCTTTGCACATTCTGAGACTCGGGCTCTGTCCATCCTGAGATTGGGGCTTTGTCCATCCTGAGTTTCGGGCTTTGTCCATCCTGAAATTCGGACTTTGTCTATCCTGAGATTTGGGCTTGGCACATTCTGAGATTTGGGCTTTGTCCATCCTGAGATTCGGGCTTTGCACATTATGAGATTCGGGTTTTGTCCCTACTGGGTGAAGGCAGAGCATAGAAAAACCTGGACAGCGTACGAAGGTGGAATCACGCATTTCTTCCCCGCTCCGAATTAGAAATTGACAGGGAAGCTTCTGATGATGCGCCGGGATCGCATAAGAAGGGTGGTTGGTGCGACGACCGGACATTGCGGAGTCAACAAGCATCTGACGAAGATGAGAATTTCAGTTGACCCAGATTGTTCCTGTGGCTTGGAAGAGGAAACGGCTTTTCACGTAATATGTGAATGCCCTAAATTCCATCAGCTAAGACACAGGACACTATGCGGAAGAGAGTGGCTAGAGATGTCGAGAGCGGCTGAACTGGGACCTATCATGACAGGTTCCTGGTCAGCACACAAAGGTTTTCGTGATTTTTTAAATGATAAACGGGAAGATCTGTGTTCCAGATCACAAAATGATCGTCTCAAACTGATAAATTCTAACAAATAATCCCTAAATCCCTACAAATAAAACCTCTGAACTCAGTACCTGGGTAACGAATTTCATCCCTTTCGCTCTTTCAGTGTGATCTGAGGACCGACATGAGGCCCACTTGAGCCCTAAGCACAGGCAAAAATTCTTCTATAAATTGTCGACCGTGCCGAGATCTTTCAAACAAAAAAAAGTTTTTGAAAATCGGAAGAGATTTACTCGAGTTATGTACAAAAAACACGTAAGGCCCTAACAAAGACTCTTTTTTAGTGCCCTAGCTAAGGCCAAAGACTCAAATCGAAAAATGTTTCTTCCACAAATTGTCGGTCATGCCCAGATCTTTCAAACAAAAAAAAATTTTGAAAATCGGTAAAGATTTACTCGAGTTATGTACAAAAAACACATAGAGACCTAGCAGAGACTCGTTTTTAGTGCCCTAGCTAAGTCCAAGGACTCAAATTAAAAAAAGTTTCTTCCATAAAATGTCGGCCATGCTCAGATCTTTTAAACAAAAAAAAAGTTATGAAAATCAGAAAAGATTTACTCGAGTTATGTGCAAAAGACCAAAAACCACTTAAACGGCCCTAGCTCGGCGGCCCTTAGACCGACAGTGCCCAGATTCAATCCCATAAAATATTTTTTGACTAGCTTTCAGGAAAAAAAAAGTTTTTGAAAATCGGTCAAGATTTACTCAAGTTATCGTGTTGACGGATAGACAGACAGACCGACAGACAGACACACAGACGGACATTTTTTTTCGCTGATTTGTCATCTGGAAGCAATAAAAAAAGTTTCCCCCTTACTCCCGGGTTCGAATTCGCAATGTAACAAACGTGGTAGTAAACGCATCAGACCTACGTACTTCGTACGGGTCTAAAAATGTACGACGGTGTCCGTCCGTCCGTCCGTCTCCACTTTTTTGCAAACGGCTCAAGCAATCACCCTAAACTCTTTTTCCCCTGAAAGATACATGCCTCTTCCCATGATTCAAGTTTGAAGATGAGCAAAATCGATCAAGTGGTTCCGGAGATGTGGTCGAGGAAGTGACCAAAAACATAGTTTTTCGATTGTCGGTGAAGCTTTTTCGCAAATATCTCAGCAAGTATAGCACGGAAATTGCTCATGTTGGTGTCAAAGGATTTGATGTCAGAAAATTGGGAAAACAATTTTTGTGGGAATCGGGTCAGGGGTCGGGCACCGGGACCAATGGAATCGACGAAATTGAGTTTCTTGACCATATACCAAAACAGTTTTTCGTGTTTATTTGCAATATGGAAATTCACTGTCAAAGGCAAAGTTGTAGAGAATGTAATTTTAGGGTAAAAGGGTTTTGGGTAAAAATGCCCCAATCCTGGGATATGACCACTTCTAGAATTAGGAGGAATAATCCATATCTCTAGAACTATAAGAGTTAGAAAGTTGCTTCAAAAGTCAAAGTTGTAGAGAATTAAATTTAAGGGAACACGTGTCTCAGGACTTTGGGTAAAAATGCCACTTTCCTGGGATATGACCACTTCTAGAATTGGGAGGGATGGCCCATATCTCTGGAACTATAAGAGGTAGAAAGTTGCTTCCAAAGGCAAAGTTGTTGAAAATAAAATTTTAGAGAACATGTGTCTCAGGACTTTGGGTAAAAATGCCACAATCCCGGAATATGACCACTTCTAGAATTGGGAGGGATAATCCATATCTCTAGAACTATAAGAGGTAGAAAGTTGCTTCCAAAAGCAAAGTTGTAGAGAATAAAATTTTAGCGAACACGTGTCTCAGGGTTTTGGGTGGAAAAGCCCCAATCCTGGGATATGATCACTTCTGGAATTAGGAGGGATGATCCATATCTATAGAACTATAAGAGGTAGAGTGTTGCTTCCAAAAGAAAAGCTGTAAAGAATAAAATTTTAGCGAACGAGTGATTCAGGCTTTTGGGTTTAAATGCTTCAATCCCGGGATATGACCACTTCTAGAATTGGGAGGGATGATCCATATCTCTAGAACTTTAAGAGGTACAAAGTTCCTTCCAAAGGCAAAGTTGTATATAGAACAACATTTTAGAGGACACGTGTTTCAGTGTTTTAGGGGAAAATGGCTGCTTGGATATAACAATTTCTAGGTTCGGTAGGGCCTTTGGCATTACCTTGGGTAATTTTTATGGATCTTTTCAATTCTTATAGTTATAAGTTTGTCACATCTATTCTGATACGTACGTGTCTTTGGTTATGTTTTATATTAACATGAGACAAAACATATTTGTTCCCTTGGTGACATGGTAGCGACAATGTATGGGTCACCGATGGAATTAGCCATACATAAGATTGTAGATGGCCTCAAAAAACTAGTTTTCAACGTCCAATGATTGAAGTTCTAGGCATTTTAAAAAGCTATTGTTGTTAATTTCAGATATGCGTGAATAAATGGGCATGATCAAAGGAAAGGATACGTCATGGCGACTGACAATAAGATGTACTCTGCACAAGAAACTATACAGGTATGTCATATTTACACATAAAAATATATTTTCTTTATAGACTTTAAGACTTTTATATTTAATTGTCTGCTAAAAAGACAATTTTATACAGAATTATTTCTATTCAAGACTCTTAAAACGGCAGAGATACGAGTTTTCTTTATTGAGGCGAATGTACTTACTTTATTATTAATTTTATTAACTCTTCTAATGTTCGCTTTCCTTGTTCCACAGTTATATTAAAAACAACAAAATAACAAAAATAGTTTTATCTTCACCGAAATGTCTTCCATAAAAATTTCCTAGTTAATTACACTTTTCCGTGAACATCCCTAATGAGTCATAACGACCAATAAAATATTCCCAACAAGAATCTGACGTAAAATCCGAAACAAATTCCTACTCAGTCAAACACAGGCCAATCGACATTGTGCGAAAACTTTCACCAAACTCGAATAGGAAAAAGAAATCAACAAAAGGCAATTTGAACGGAAAACCTTCTTTTCCATTCCGAAACGAAAGCTGTTCAAATATAATATGAAAATTCGGTGTTTCTACCCTCAAAGCGTTATGATTTTTTTTATGTCTTACACTTTAGTACATTTCGGTCTGAAGAGGTGAAGTTAGATAAACGAATTTATATGACGAGAAATTTTTATTTAGTCCTGAACGAAGTCAGGGGCTTGAGGTTTTAGTATGAAGACAATTTTTTTCTAGAGATTATGTTGTTATTTAGCGTTTGGTTCTTACAATCTGTTTACAATCTTTTTCGTGTATTAATTCTAATTAGTAGACCAAGAGGTCGGTTACGACAGGTTTGGGCTTATTTCTAATTATCATATCACAATCATTTCTTATTCTAAGTTCACACTCTTTGTCATTCATAGTTGGTTTGTAACTTAAATGTCTGCCGGGAGGTCGCGGTGATACCAACTGGTTCGGCAACCGGGAGGATGGCATATTTGATGATCTAGGAACAGAACATTGTGTGCGTGCGCTCGATATGTGTGAATTTTTCCGAGCCGCCATCGTTCACGCGCTGATTTTTGGAATCGTCGGTAACTTTGCAGTGTCGTGGCGCCATCTCTGATAAATCAACGGAACTTCCAGTTGTCATCTGTTGTATGGCGGTATTGTCAATGACGCATTCTTGATGCTTTCCAGATGAATTTTTTTTCGACTAATTTGGGGAAGGAATATTAAGCTGGGGATGGTATGTGGAGTCCCTTAACTGTGTCAGACGAGCTAATACAGTTAAGGAAAAACCGAAGCGTATGACCATGTCGAGGTGGGATTCGAACCCACGACCTCTGGGATGGTGAGTCAGCGCGCTTAACCACTGATCCACCGAGGCCACCGAGATTATGTTGTAAGTCAGAAAGACACTTCCCCAAGAGATCCAGGAACATGACAGAGAAAATTTCTTCGTTTTCAGTGGTGATAAAAAGTAGAGTTTCACATGTTTCTCGGAAAGTATAGAAACCAAAACAGATTCGATCTATTGATATTTGCTATTTTTGGTGCTTCCGTCACGTACGAGACCGAAGGCTATGTTTCTTTTGCTTTTCACCTCAGTTTCTGTATCATTCGTACACAACGATACGATACTTTATGGTGTCAGATATTTCCAGTAGATTTTTTTCGGGTATTATTTAGAGGAAAATATGAATGTCTAAGTCTTTTTTAAAGATAAAATCTTTAAGTTCTGTTGGCATATTTTGTTAAAAAAGAAATTCCAAAAATTTTAAATTTGAATATTTTCTTTACGGACTTTTTGTGTGGTAATAGCGTTGCGTTGAAAGTGAAATGAAAAAATCGTTGGAAAACGCAAATCATCAATTTTTTAGCTAAAATATTTGCTGCAGTCTAAGAACACTTTTCTCTCATGTGATATGAAATCGATTTTTATTGCAAGAATCGAGGCTAAAATACGCATATAGAGAAATACGATAATCCGATGATTTATATGGTAAATAGCATTCTCGTTACATATAGCAAATGTGATACTTTCAAATGGTTATTTTCGTCTGATTTATTGTGTGTGCTACACTAAGGAAAAACGATTTTCGCAAAAATTGATTGAAGTCGTTTTTTACCGTGGCATGTGTAACGTTTTACATTTTATGGATGATAAGAATAGTTTTAAGAATCAGTTGTGTAAGATCGTAAATCATTTCAAACAACATTCATATCAGGAAACATTGCTATAATACTTCATTTCGAAGATGTCAAAGGCTAAGAACATGTTCATGTTAAGAAGGGCTGATTTTAAGTAACACAAAACCGTTCGCATTTTAGAAAGACTTAAGGCCCATAACTTGTGTGCTAAAATATAGTCTACATTCAGGCGCTCAAATATTATATTTTCGCTGATATCCGTGGACAAAGATGCAGTTTCAAAAAAGTAAGTCAGCATTTCACTTCCTAAACATGTTGCCTTTTAAGAGGAACTAAACTTATTTTTTGGGATTGAACCTTGTCTCAGAACGACGAGTTTTTGTGCAAATTTTTACGATTTTTTTCGCCGTTCTCAGAGTAGGTAGGATCCCAAAAAATAAGTTTAGTTGCTATTAAAAGGCAACACATTTAGGAAGGGAAATGCTGACTTACTTTTTTGAAACTGCGTCTTTGTCCACTGATATCAGCGAAAATATAATATTTGAGCGCCTAAAGGTAGACTATATTTTAGCATACAAGTTATGGGCCCTAAAAGGATAGATTTTGGTAAATTATTATTACTAAAAGGCGGTTAATTCGTGCAAGACGTTGACAATGCTCTGGGCGTCCAGACGCAGCTATCCACTAAAAAATCGTGTTCTCGGGACCATTCTGACTCAAAATAACCAAACTTGCTCCAACGTTTGCTTTAAGACCCCTGACCTAAAATATAGTCTACATTTAGGCGCTCAAATATCCGTGCTGACGTATTATTTTGAAACTGCGTCTTTGTCCACTAAAAAGTAATATTAGAGCGCCTAAATGTAGACTACATTTTAGCACCGAGGGGTTATCTACTGGTCAAAAATTTGTACCAACAATTTCAATTCCATAAAAAAATTCCAAGAAATTCCAAAAATTCCATCGAAATTCCAAAAATTCCACAAAATTTCCGAAGTTCGAAAATTTCAGAAATTCAAGAAAATCCACAGATATTCCAAAAATTCCACAGTAATTTCAAAAATTCCACAGAAATTCCTAAAAATCTCACAGAAATTCCAAAAAATTCACAGAAATTCCAAACATTTTATTGAAATTCCAGAAATTTCGTCGAAATTCCGGAGTTCAAAAATTCAAAATTTCCATTTTCATTCCAAAAATTTCATTTTAATTCCAAAAATTCCATTTTAATTCCAAAAATTCAATCAGCCTGTACCAAAAAAAAAAAAAAAAATGAAATGGATAACCCCTCGATTAGCACACAAGTTTTGGGAATTAAGGGTCGACCAGAATAATTAATTTTGTCTAAAATCGACAAGAACAAATTTACCCCATTTTTACCGATTTTTACTGATTTTTTCAGTTTTTCGATTTGAACACCGCCTAAATGGCTTCAGATTTCATTGACCCCATACAGACTTTTTCTCGGGCACTATTTAGCACCGTTTTCCGGGCTTGCTTCCCAACTTTTCGAAAACTTTATTTTCCCATACATTTTTGGACAAGTCTTTTGCTGAGATTTACTATCAAAGGAAAAGTTGTAGAGAATAAAATTTTAGAGAACAGGTGTTTCAGGATTTTCCCGAAAAATGTCCAAATCCTTGGGATTTAGTCGCGTCTAGAATCAAGAGGGATGACTGTGACAGAAGAAAAGTTGTAGAGAATTAAATTTTAGTGTCTTTATCCATGGCAATCAGCCCTTCTAGAATCAAGAGGGATGACTCATATCTCCATATGACAGTGAGAAACTTGCTTCCAAAAGAAAAGTTGTACAGAATTAAATTTTAGAGAACACGTGTTTCAGGGTTTAATGGAAAAATGATCACATCTCGAAATATATCCACTTCTACAATTGCCGTGCTTCGGGAGGGTTTTCGACGTTACTTTGTGTAGGTCGTTGGAATTCAAATAAACAAAATAAATAGATTTTCAATTTAGTACGTCCTTTACATTAGAATTTCACGAATAGACTAAATAAAAACTTTTATATCATCCGGGCATATAATTAGCCATTTATATACCTGAAAGTAGGGGTATAATGACCATATTATAGTCGATTTTCATACAAACTGGGAGGTATATAATAGGCATATTATGGTCGACTCGACTATAATTTTCATTATAATCCGACTATAATTTTCGATTCGACTATAATTTTCATTATAGTCCGACTATAATATCATGACGTCAAATCTCAAAGGAAATCAAAAAAAGCCACGAGTCAAACGGCGAATTATATGCCCAAATGATATAAACTATCGTATTAACCAAGGGATAAATAGCTTAATTATAGTCTCGGTACGTGAATATTCCTCGGGGCATAGCCCCTCGGACATTCACTTCACCTTGACTATAATCGCGCCGTTATATACCTTGGTTAATAATATACTATTTCTTCGATGAGCACTTCATGCAAAGACAGACTTCTCGATTATTCTGATTGTACATAATCCAACACTGTTTGCCACATCTATTCTGATATGTACGGGTCTTTGGTTATGTTTTATTTTTAACTTCAAATTGTTTATCTAAGTTATCACTCCAAATGTTGCATTATGAATTTCGGTCAAGTTACCGGAAAAACGATGAATGACACAATGACATAGGATGTGATCCATTGTCTGTATTTTGCCACATTCACAGAGAGGGAACTCAGCAAATTTCTACCTGTGCATTAGAAAGGTAAAGCATCCTTGTCCGGTGCGGAATCTGTTGATTTCCCCTTGGTAGTTAAGGTCCTTTAACTTCTGAGGTGCTCTTTGTTGATTACTGCTGCTTGCTGCCACCATCTGGTTTTTAGGTCGCTTATCTGTCGGTGCTGATTCCACGTTGATGTGCAGTATGCAGTGGTAGCTCGGTATTAGCTTCGATTTTTTTGCATGCTTGCAGAGCAGCTTCTTGTCTGCGAATGTGTGGTGGTGGGATTCACTGCACCAGTCACGATTCTTAAGGGGCAGTTCATTTGTGTGCCGATTTTATTTACATGGCAGCTGTTCATCCAGACTGGAGCACTGTATTCGACTGCGGACTGTGGTGTTTTCGCGGAGCATCCCCATTAAGAACCTGCCAGTTTTTGTATTAAGTTCACTCGAGACTTCAATTTAGATTTCATGCGTTCTGCATTAGCTCGACATGTGAGGCTTCGATCGACTCCGTTCATCGCCAGGTCCAATTTCCGTTTTGTCTGACGTTTGTTGAGGTTTCCTTTGCACGGTTTTCCCTGGATTAGGTTTAAGTCGCCAATCTTTGAAAAATGTTGTTATCATCTTCAGGTCTTCGTTCAATTTCTCCTGATATGAATTTCAGCGAAATTTTTGGCCTGGTATGCGATCGCGTTGTTGGGGTTAGGACCGAATGTCAAAAAAAATATCCCTAACCAAAATATCCCCATGGACAAAATATCCACACCGAGGGGTGGCGCACTTCATTTATTCCATTTATTCCCAAATTTTTTTTTTTGTTTTTGCGAAATATCTGAACCAAACACATCACAAGTTAGACAAATAAGTTCAAAAAATGGTTTACACAAATTATAAAGCACTTAAACTATCTTGAGATTAAATTTTGTTTTTTTGGGAATAAATGGAATAAATTTATTTATTCCATTTATTCCATTTTTCAACAAAAATCCTTTTAAGTTTTCAAAAGTGCGTTTTTTCACTTTTTGACACATTAGTATGGTTTGTTGTGTGCGTTGCCATAAAAATCAAGTCTATTTAAGGTTTTGAAGAATTTGAAAAAATTATCATTTATTCCATTTATTCCAATATTTATTCCATTTATTCCCATTTATTCCATTTATTCCCCTTTATTCCCATTTATTCCATTTATTCCATTTATTCCATTTATTCCATAAACCGCAGAAGTGCGTCACCCCTCGATCCACACTCAAAAAATTAAGAATATTCAATGTGAAGTGTGCTTAGTCCCGCAGGCCTGAAATAAATGACAAAAAACAAAAAAGCGGGGTTGAGGGGCGGAAGCCTGAAAAGGGGGGTCAAGGAATATCTACTTGAAAGCTTCTATCGCTTAGCATGTTCATAATAAGTGTGAGTGTCGTTCTGCACGGAATTGTCTTGCTCAGTTTGAACACCAAGTAGAAAAATATGGTTCATTTCAGGATCATCTCAACTGGAAAAATCCAGAGTCCTTCGCACTTCGTGGATAATCCACAATATTGTGAAATTTTCTTTATTAATTTGAATATGAACATATTGGGGGTAGCTATAGATGTTGGAACATGTTTTTAATTTTTAATCGACAATTAAAACAAATAAGAAAACCATAATCTTCCCTTAACTTATTTGGATACTTTTCCCCGTGTATTTTACAGTACACAATTTGGAATGTCTTCAGAACACAGCTTTCCACCGCCTTTCTCCACTAATAAAGGTTTCATTTAAGCAAAAACCATTAAAATGTGTTTTGTGTCTAGCTATCTGCTTATAGAATAAAAAGTTGAAAATGTGTTGTTGTTGTCTGGCTATTATTTTTATCAGACAGCACGGAATTTAAATGCAATTTTATTTACGATGCAATTACTTAACCGCCTCAATTTTTAATAAAAATTTATTGCACACATTTTTTTCGAAATAGCAACCAAATGAGTATAAATTTCCAGTGTAGTGAAAAGAAATAAAATTCAATAACAAGTTGTAAGTAAAGGGAAAAATTATTTTAAGCGCCGGGATGGACGTATCCACTTAGTCAATAACTATTTTTTGGCTTTTTTTTGACTCATCACTTTATGTTTTTAACAGTTAAACCGAAAAGTCGAGGAATACCCAACCCTGTCAATAAAATAAAAGTAATTAGTCAGAGAGCTCGGACTGTTCCACATTTCGTGTCAAAAATTGTTTTCACCACACACGCACTTGTTGCTTTCGTTCCAAAAATCGTTTTCACCTCGCTTTCACCACCCCATAAAACGTTGTGACGTACTGTACGACACAATTGTGTGATGTCGAAATTTTACAAGGAAAGAAATTCACCTCTCCATACAAATTTTCAACACAACTCATACTTTACACCTTTGTTGGTTGGGACAACTATGTATACGTGGTGAAAACGATTTTTGAAACGAAAGTAACAAGAGCGTGTGTGGTGAAAACGATTTTTGAAACGAAATCTGGAACAGTTCGAGCTGAATAAGCATTAAATGTAGATCCCCAACAACTCTTTGCAGAAATGCTCGACCCAAGGGTAAAATGCCTAGGGGTCACCTTCGACTATAGGATACGACTTGGATAATGCATCTGATTCACAAGTTACATAAAGCAATGGGAAGTTTCTGGCTGTGCAGAAATGCCTTCGGAACAGCCTGTGTCCTATCTCCAAGAGCCATCTGTACACAGCAGTAGTTAGACCAATATTCTGCCATGGGTGCATAGTCTATCCATAGTCTGGTGGCCTAGAGTAGAGCTAGGGATAACAAAAAAGAGGCTAGATAAACTCCAGAGGCTAGCATGCTTGTGCATGATTGGGGTAAAAGTCAGCACAGCTACAAAACCCCTTTTTTTATAAGGGCGAGGAAATCTTCATAGACACCCGGTCCTCCTGGACAAAGGTAGTGTTGATACCATTCAATGACCTACCAACTAAAACCTCCTTCCTTACTCTCCATGCTCTCTTCTCCCCGGAACCGTCTCACAGCATTACTTCGGGAAGGGGCTACTATTATACTTGCCAGTGTTTCGGCTCTCTTAAGCCTCTTCGCATCTAGCTCCTGTACGCACGCTGGTGCCCCGCAGAGCAATATCGATAGGGTGACGCTTGCTAGGAGCCTCCTTTTGCTACTGCGCGGTCCAAAGCCGTTTGGCATTATCCTCGCCAGTGCTGCGGCGGCTTTCATTGCCTTTTCGCACGTGTAGTCCACATGACTATTACAATTTCTGCGGTCATCCAGCATAACTCCGAGATGCTTTAATTGGGGAGTGGATGTGATTTCTTCCCCGTCAATGTTCATTACGATCCGATCAGTTTTTTTGCAGCTACTCATTAGTTTTCGACAGTTTCCATCGCAACTACCTCCACCTCCATTTTCGACGTTTCGGACACCGTGAGGATCAAGTCGTTGACAAAAGCCGATCCACAAGTCCCACCAGTCGACCCATACGTGAAATCTACAGACTTCAAGTCAACACTTAATATCCAATGCAATGAAAGTTGGGCACTGTGATCGGCTAAGGGACATATGGCAATCATAAAGCTAATAAAAGATGAAACTCTCCTGACGAGGAGTGACCAGATCTCGACTATCTCGATGCTGGATGATGACTTTAGGTGTATCATTCCGAGTAGGAAAGAATGGTCAGGGTTGGAAAAAATCTAGTGTATGGCCTAGTAAGCTACACAGACGGATTCAAGTAGGAGGGACACTGTCTGGAGTAAGGATCGGAACAGGTCAGGTCTGACTTGCTTTTTTTCAGTTTGACCTGAACCTGAAGTCAACCTGAACCTGATTTTTCAAATTTCAGGTTCAACCACCTGAAAGTTAAACTTCAGGTTCGCAAAATACAGGTCTGGTTCATGTTCGCAAAGTACAGGTCAGATTCAGGTTCAGGTCAGGTCAACCTGACAGGTTTGTTCGAAAAACCTAACTTTTTAAAGCAAACCTGTTCAGACTGACCCGAGGGGGAAACGACGGCGGCAAATGGTATGACAGGTGCCATTTGCTATTGGAGCAAATAGAAGGAAGTAGCAAGCGAATAGAAGGAAATAGATACGTATTTTCCCTACTATTTCCTTAATTTCATCAATTTTTCAGACAAAAATTAAGAAATAGCCTGAATTTAGGCTAAAATTTTACATTTCTTTAGGTAAATAGTAAGGAATGGTGGGATGGTGGGACACGATTTCCCATTGTTGTTTCCCCCTCGGGTTGACCGAGCCTTAATCCTAGCGATATAGAGCCCTGTAACCCGACTTCTCAACTGATACTTTACCATAGTAATGCAAGCGAAGGTCCTATCAATATCTGAACTAGTTAGTACAGAGACTTTCAAGAATCTTTAGTGGAGAAGACTCTACATTTGCTCGGATAGCCAAGCCTCAGTTGAAGCTCTGGTATTCCCTATGGTCAGTTCGGCTACAGTACATCAATGTTAGGAAACCCTCAATAAGCAAGGTAATAAGAATTATGAAGTTTTAATTCTATGGGTGCCGGGTCATTCTGGTAACCAAGAGAATGAGAGACTCGGAAAAATTAGCTGACAAGGGAGCAAAAGAGCGCTAAATAGGACCACAACCCTTCTGCGGTATAAAACGAAAAATGAGAAAAAACGCATCATAGGAACTGACTTGGAAAACAGCATAGGAGAGTTTGGGACAGCTACGAAGGGGGAAAGCACACAAACATTTTCTGTAAGGCTCCTCTAAAGAAGTTTCCTGAAAAGAACAAGAAGGCTAGACTGATAGTATAATGACACAAAAAGCCGAGGGGTAAACTCCGATGGTAAATGGTGGGACAGTCTTACATCAAATGGGTCAGAAATGACCCTTGATTTACAAGTTAATGGCCATAAATGATCCATGATTGTAAATGTGTAAACGTCGTCCTATATTCCTCGCGAAAAGCACCACACGGATATGGACGTGACAAAGTTACTCTGATAAGTCACACAATCACATGGACATGACACTCACACGGATATGACACACACAACTTTTCTAATTTTTGATCAAAGGACAATAGGTTCCTGTCAAACTTAACTCCCTCCTCACACCTTGTATCTATCTAGATTCACAAAAATATTTTGGAACTTGCGGAATGGATTTCAAATGTACGATTCAGTCAAAATCCATGCCATTCAGAGTTTACCGTCATCATTATGACTTGAGTTTCCTCTGTTAAATTGTACTGCTCACCCCGAGGGGTGACGCACTTCTGCGGTTTATGGAATAAATGGAATAAATGGGAATAAATGGAATAAATGAAGGGCGCCCCTCGGCTCACCCAGTCAGTGGTTACGTCCTTAAGGCCTATAACTAGTATGCTAAAATATAGTCTACCTTTAGGCGCTCAAATATTATATTTTGGACAAAGACGCAGTTTCAAAAAAGTAAGTCAGCATTTCCTTTCTTAAATATGTTGCCTCTTAATAGCAATTAAACTTATTTTTTGGGATCCTCCCTACTCTGAGAACGGCGAAAAAAATCGTAAAAATTTGCACAAAAACTTGTCGTTCTGAGACAAGGTTCAATCCCAAAAAATAAGTTCAGTTGCTGTTAAAATGCAACATATTTAGGAAGGGAAATGCTGACTTACTTTCTTGAAACTGCATCTTTGTCCACGGATATGAGCAAATATATAATATTTGAGCGCCTAAATGTAGACTATATTTTAGCACACAAGTTATGGGCCTTAAACAAAGTCCACTACTAATTTGAATGACAAAAATTTGGCATTATTTGTCATAAAATAAAATTAAATGACTACTTTCGAACCGACATTAATTGATTCTTTTCATTAAACAAGTTGGATATTTCCCTATTAAAATCGAAGCTCTTACTTTCACCCTTAAGTTTTGTTTTTGTTTTTTTTTTCATTTCCGTTCCATGTTGTGTTCAGAACTGAAAACATAAAACCACTTGTTCCATTACAATTCCATTGGCCAAATACCAAACGTTCCTGCTTTTTGTGATGAGAAAAAGGGACACTTTATGGAAAAGTTAATCCAACGAATTGAATTAACACCAACCGGCTATTACAATTTTAATTTCCCGTTTCATTGTATATTTCAAACATGGAAAAAAGACTCCGTTTTGTGCCATTATCATTTTCTATCACACAAAACAATTCAACGGGAAGAATTTAACTTTTCAATATTATAACATTTTAAAATACTAAACCCTCAAAAGCCGTACGAAAATTAGATTAAATCGTTACAGTTTTAAAGTATGCTTTTGTTGGATTTTTTTGTCAAAGTTAGTTCATGTAGAAAATTTAAATACGATTAATGCCGTTTGCATTCCCTAAAACTTAAATAATCTTGCAAAGCTATTTCGTTTTTGGCAATTCTTTTAAGATGTAGTGTGCAGTACTTATTTCTTTGCCATTGCATCGCGTCGTATAAGGCGAATTCGAGATTTCGTTGTAAAGTCCACTTGAGAATAGAGTAAATGTATAAATATATGAAACTTTGCTCTTTGAATTTTAAAGTGGTATTAGCAGTCTCGATGTAGTGATATAATAGTAGTAATAATAATAATTCGCCGTTACAACCCGTCGGTGTCAGAAGCCTGATCATTTTACTAGTTCCGCAATTTTGTATGAGCTTTTGCCTAGATGGATTCTTCTTAGAGATCTTTTCGTTACCGAAATTTTTACTGTGTGAGTGGAAAATTGCACATCTATGATGAAATTGGTGCGGAAACTAGTAGGCCTTAGAATGCCGCTTCGCCCCATCAATGTGTTTTACCGGCAGGTCGAACCAGGCCGAACCACGCCTAACGATAGCTAGCATTTTACCATTAAGATTTCTTTTTTTTTTTACCAAAAACTACGTCGCAGCAGCTTTCCAACGAGCTCACACTCATCAAAATCGGTTGAAAACGAGCCGAGATATCGCCAATCAAGTATAACCAATTTCGAGAAAAAAAAGGAGATAGATACATACATAGAGACATAGATAGACCGTGGACACACAACACAGGAATAAAATTTTGATTATTTCCAAACATATTTTTACCATTACTTCCTGTTTTATGTGTCTCTATGCATGTATCTATCTACTTTTTTTTCTCGAGAACCGCCCGAGTGATTCCGGGAAAATTCTGGAAAAGCCGTGGCATGTGGAAAAGTGGTCAATTTTGAGGGTTTTTTAAGTAATGTTCGGAGTTTTCGAATTTTAGCTCTGGAGTGACAATAGCTAGACAGTTGGTTTCTTCGGCAAAGTTCGGGAAAGGAGAATTTTTTGGGAAAATCTGCCAAAGTGACGCCATCTTGGATTTTTGTTAGGTATAAATTATGCTTCTTTGGGTTTTCGAATTTTAGCTCCGGAATGATAACACTTGCAGAGTTGGTTTCTGCTAGAAAGTTAAAAGTTTCATCAGAAGAATTTTTTGGTATCATTAGAAAATGGCTGCCAGCTGTCACAGTGGCGCCATCTTGGATTCTCGTTTATGCTTTTTCGGTTTTCGAATTTTAGCTCCGGAATGAAACTACTTAGAGAGACGGTTTCTTCTAGAAAGTTATAGAGTTGTGCCAGGAGAATTTTTTAGGATTTTAAGAAAATGGCTGCCAACTGACAACTGAATAAGAATACCTAGACAGTTGGTATCTTCAGGAAAGTTCCGAAGGTGGTCGAAGGTGACACGAAGTGTTCGAAGGGACACGAAGTGTTCGAAGGGACACGAAGTGTTCGAAGGGACACGAAGTGTTCCGAAGGTAGCCTAAAGTGACACGAAGTGTTCCGAAGGTGACACGAAGTGTTCCGTAGGCAGCCGAGTCGACACGAAGTGTTCTCAAGGTAGCCGAAGGTGACACTAAGTGTTCCGAAGGCAGGCGAAGGTGACACAAAGTATTCCGAAGGTAGCCGAAGGTTGTTCCGATGGTAGCCGAAGGTGTTGGAGAACAATTTTTTTCGGAAAGAAAATTTTTTTGGAGAAAATTTTTTTCAGAGAAAAATTTTTTTTGGAGAAAAATTACAATGAAAAAATTTATAATTTGCACATTCTACACATTCACAGGTTTCATCACTTTCAGCTGTTTTTTCATTGTTATAACAATTGCAAAACATCTAAAAAAGAGAAAAATAGAAAAAGAGATAAATGAGCAAATTATAAATTTCTTCATTGTATTTTCGGATAAAATTTTTCTTGGAGATAAATTTTTTCGGAGAAAATTTTTTTTGGAGAAATTTTTTTTCGAAAAATTTTTTGAAAAAGAAAAGATTTTTTTTGAGAAATGTTTTTGGAGAAAAACTTTTTTTCTGAGAAAACTTTTTTTTGGCGGCAATTTTTTTTCGAAGACAATTTTCTTTCGGAGAAATTTTTTTTCTAACAAAATTTTCTTTTCTGAGAAAATCTTTTTTCGCAGAAATTTTTTTTCAAAAAATAGAAATTTTTTCACAAACGTAAACTTTCAAAACGACTGATATTACAACAAAAAGCTCTTAAAAGGTAGAGTGTGACGCAGTAAAGAAATGGTCTGCAGCGACAGTGACAGTGGAGAATTATCACTTTTCTCAGGTTTTCACATTATTACTGCTGGGGATGTGCTAAGAATATGACATATGCAAGGGACCCGTACGTATCAGAATAGATGTGGCCAACGGAGTTGATGTTACGAAAAGACTCGAATGTATTTAAGTAAATATTGCCTTAACTTTTAAGTGTATGAAATTACGTCCGCATTAAATTGGAAATTGCCGAGAGGTCAATATTGAAAAACCCGTCCGAAGCAACGGTTTAAAAAAAACCTTCTGCATATTGACCCCCAAATACAAAAAAAATTTTCACCTCAATTTTTTCAACAACATTGCAAAAAAATATTTTTTGGGCTAAGGCCGGCCCTAGTACCGTCTTAGATCCCTCGAGATACTTCCATAGATAAAAACATTTCGCCTAATTTTCTCTACACCAAAGCAGAAAACTATTTTTTTTTGTCTAGGGCCGACCTTAGAACTGACCTAGGGCACGAAGGAGAGGCATCGCACACATACTTCCATAAACAAAAATGTTTCCCTCAACTTACTCTGCAACATAGCAAAATAATTTTTTTTTTTTGGCCAGGGCTGAGCTTAGTACAAGCATCCAGCCCAAATTTGTTTTTGAATATAATTCGGTACTCGGTTACCTCCTAAAAAGAAAAAGAATCTACAAAATCGGTTAGGATTTGCTCGATTTATGTAAACAAACACTTGCGCCCTAGTGTAAGCTCAGTTTTAGGGTCCTGGCTGAGTCCAAAGGTTTCTAATCAAAAAATTTTCTTCCATAAAATGACCTTTCGATTAAAAATTTTTTTGAAAATCGGAGGAGATTTACTCGAGTTATGTACAAAAAAGAAGCTGGGCCCTAGCTTTTAGTGCCCTAGTTATGTCCAAGAGCTCAATCTCAAAAAAGTTTCTTCTACAAATTGTTGGGCTTTCATAGACCTGTCGATTAAAAAAATACTTATGAAAATCGGAATCTTGTTATGTACAAAAGACCAAAAACCACTAGCTCGGCGGCCCTAAGGCCGACAGTGCCCAGATTAAATTCTAAAATAGTATTTTTCATAACAAGGAGAAATAGAATGTTTTTGACGAGTGTGAGGTCTGCAGTCCTATCACACGAGTCAAAAACATATATTTCTCCGAGTTTCGAATTCTATTTTTCATTCCGGGGGTTCGGAAAACCGCTTTTTACCTTTTTTCGTAGGACGGAAAACAGCGGTTTCTCGTCCTAGGGATGAAAAAGATTTTTCGATTAACTGTCAGAGAAAAAAAAGTTTATGAAAATCGATTGAGTTTTGCTCGAGTGATGTTGACGGACGGACGGACATTTTTTTTATTGCTGAATCGTTATCGAAGATCCATGATCGATGCTCCCCCTACTTCCGGGTCGAAATTCGACTGGTTACAAACGTCGCGTCGTGGTAAACGCAATAGACCTCTCTTCGAAGAACTTCCTTCTTCGTTCGGGTCTAAAAAGTGATTGTAGAGTCCGGTCGATGTGGAGTGCTTCAGAAAGTTGGATTAACTAGAGATGGAATTTGGAAAATGAAAACGATGTACTGTGATCCATCAAACCTCCAACCAATTACGTACGGAAACAAAGAAAGTAGCAACCAACCAACTCTCACCCTATGAGGATTGGTCTTTGTGGTTGAAACACCTAAATGCTGCAAATTTGACGGCTGAACGTTTTTAATCGAATCGCCCAGCCAAGGAGCTTGCATCTGCAACACTACTTCAATAGACCATAAATGAATGCCAATAGCTATACCCCTTCATGTTCTCGTATGGAAAACTTTTTTATCGTGACCGATAAATGTTCTGTCTTTAGTGTCTTATTTTCCGCTTAACATTTAAGTGAATTGGTAAGTACATGAAGAATTTGCAGAATATTGGCCCTAAAAATCATCGTATTACATAAAACTCGACAACATTGGACAACGTAATATAAAATAAATTCGTTACACAACATTCGAGAATCTTATTTCTTCCGTTACAGACATGAGCAAATGAAAAAACCATTTCATTTCAAAGTACAAAATAAACAACTAAAGTCAGCAAAGATATAAAAAAGAAAATTCCATTATGTTCAATCATTAAGGAAAATAGATACACAAACTCAAAAGGACAAACTGGAAAGTAGAATTCGAATTAATAAATCACTAAAGAACCCCTCTCGAAAGTTCGTACATAAAACATGGCTCGTAAATTACAGATATATATAAAAACAGTCTGGCGTTACGAAGAAAAACGTTATCGAAACGCAGGTGATGTTAAAAGTCCTTACTTCTTTCTCGGATTCGAAAGAACTTTTGATTGTTTTATCGTGTCAGCAAAATATGAATTAAACGATAAAGTAAAATGAAAAGCGAAAATCTTCAACAACAAGAAGAGAAGCAACGAATTTTCCGATAAAACATCATTTTTGTCGTATGCTTAAAATAACAGCCCAATTAATCTGCATGTAATCAGATCGGAAATCCACCAACTACCGTTTCCATTATGCGAAACATTTAAACGCTTAATGGGGATATTTTATGTACACATGTAACACACAAAAGTTAATGTTGAATGTGCGATTAACTTTTCCTATTTTAGAATCAGGATTTCATGCCTGTTTTGTTTATCGAGTTTGTATCTATAACATGTGTATAAATGTGTCTGGCATAGAGAGCAACATATCCGTAAATATCCAGGATTTAATCCCTCGCAAAGCGGTCGTAATTCTGTTTCCTCCACTTAACTTTGGAAATTATATCACAAACCATTAGTTCAGTAAATTTTCCATGTATGTGTTATACATTATAAATTATCACTATGATGATGAAGCCCGAAGTCAATGAACGCATTGACTTTAAAATGAAAAACTTAGGGCTGACACCGGACCCGTACGAAGCCTTCACTCGTTTATCTTTGCAAATTAATCTTTAGGCACTTAAGTCCATTTCGAAGATCCGCTGCGAACTTGGACTTATTTCCTTAGTGGGCGGCATCTGAAGTCAAATAAAAATTTGAGAGATCAGGCTAAGAGTAAATCAGATTCAGTTAAATGAAATTTACACGAAACATTCAATCCTACTCTTGGGTAAAAAGTGAAAAAAAAGTAATTGTTTTAGGTCCACTGTTCGAACCCCATGTGAGCTAAAGAGGGGTCGTGCATATATGACGTCACACTAGCTATAAAATCCATAAAAAGTCCATACTGTAACTGGTAAGAGATTTTGCTTATAGTACTCCGGCTGCACGGGGGGTAGCCAGAGTTCTATAAACAAAATTTGCTGTCCTGTCTGAGTTATGACCCTTTTATGGATTATTAATTTTTTATAGCAAGTGTGATGTCATATGTGCACGACTCCAGATAGGTTCGGCACCATTCACAAGCACCAAATTGAGCACTACCTAGTTACGTAATTGTTTTTCTTTCAAAAAAGTATATTTAGAGCACTTCCGATGCAAAAAACACGAAAAGTGAAAAGTAAAATGTTCAATAGATTGGTACTTAACTGTTAGAACAGCACAAATTCTGGAACCTGGACCTTTCGCCAGCACAAATGTAGGTGATAGTTGTAAGTACTTTTGCCCATCCTAGCTCGAGTGAAGTAATGCAATTCTTCTTTGGTGCCTTATACACGAAACACATCGCATGGTTTATAGATTCCATAGGGAAAAAATAGAATTTCGGGAACATCGTGAAAAAAATTTTTCTCGGAAAAAGAAATCTTCTTGCAAAAAAAATTTCTCCGAAAATAAATTGTCTTCGAAAAAAAATTGTCTCCGAAAAACATTTTTTCTCCAAAAAAAAATTTTTCCTTAAAAAAATTTTCTCCAAAAAATTTTCTCCAACACCATAGGCTAACATCGGAACACTTCGTATCATCTTCGGCTACCTTCGGCACACTTCGTGTCACTTTAGGCTACCTTCGGAACATTTCGTGTCACCTTCGGCTACCTTCGCAACACTTCGTATCACCTTCGGCTACCTTCGGAACACTTCATGTCACCTTCGGCTACCTTCGGAACTCTTCGTGTCACCAATTCTTCTCAGTAATTCATATAACTTTTCTGAAGAAACCAACTGTCTAGGTATTCTTATTCAGGATTTAGCAAAAAATCCAAGATGGTGTCACTTTGACAGTTCGCAGCCATTTTTTTAAAATGCTAAAAAATTCTTCTGACCAAACTCTATAACTTTCTTGAAGAAACCATCTCTCTAAGTAGTGTCATTCCGAAGCTGAAATTGAAAACCAAAAAAGCATAAACGAAAATCCAAGATGGCGCCGCTGTGACAGCTGTCAGCCATTTTGTTATGATCCCAAAAAATTCTCCTGATGAAATTCTATAATTTTCTAGAAGAAACCAACAATACTTAGTCATTCCGAAGCTAAAATTCGAAAACCAAAAAATACCTAATTTATTGCTTGGGAAAATTCAAGATGGCGCCGGTTTGACTGCTGGCAGCCAAATTCTCCTGACCAAACTCTATAACTTTCCCGAAGAAACCACCTCTCTGGCTATTGCCACTCCGGAGCTAAAATTCGAAAGCTCCGAGCAGAAATGACAGCCGAGATATTTTCTCAAGTTGGCTGAAGCCTCGGCTTGGGGTGAAGATGACGTTGTAGGGCTTAAGTGTCTTCAGCAAGACATTAGATATTAATTAGAGGAATCATTTTTTGAAGGTGTCAGTGATCGGCTGCACACAAAATTAAAAGTTACAGCTCGGCTAAGGTCACTTTTTCGCATTTTTGTTAAAATATGGCCTTAGCCGAGCTATAACTTGCTATAACTTTTAATTTTGTATGCAGCCGATCGCTAACACCTTCAAAAAATGATTCCTCTAATTAATATCTAATGTTTTGCTCAAGACAACTAAGCTCTACAACGTCATCTTCACCCCAAGCCGAGGCTTCAGCCGATTTGAAAAAATATCTCGGCTGTCATCTCTGCCTCCGAGCATTACCTAAGGGGCTGTCCCTAAATTACGTAACACATTTTTGGCCACTTCTTTAAGTTCTTTAATAAAGAGGCCGTAGCGGAACCTACTATCATAGGCGAAAATGTTGATAAATCTCAAATTTTTCTACAACACTGCAAAAAACAATTTTTTTGGTTAGACCGAAATGTAGAGGCTGAACTCAACACAAGTACATCGTGTTCACAACTTATACATCAACAAAACATCACTATTACAACAATATATCAGCACAAGTAAGTTGTGTAAGTGATGTATTATTGATGTAAAAATGATGTCTAAATGTACAACTTTATAATATCACTTTTACAATACTGACACATCATTTGTTCATCTCTAAAACATCACAAATGCAATACGACACAAGTACATGCTATAAATTGATGTATGTGAGATGTACTAATGATGTATCTGAGATATTTTAATGATGTGAAACAACAATATATCAGCACAAGTAAGTTGTGTATGTGATGTATAAATGATGTATTTGTGATATATTAGTGATGTAAAAATGAGGTGTAAGTGCACAACTTTATAATATCACTTTTACAACACTGACACATCATTTTTCATCTCTAAAACATCACAAATGCAATACGACACAAGTACATGCTATAAATTGATGTATGTGTGATGTACGAATGATGCATCTGAGATGTTTAAATGATGTGAAATTACTATGTAATTGTACAACATCACAACATCACCTACACATCACCAAGGCGTCACTTGTACAGCACTTTCACACCTGTTGTACATCTGTTGTACATCATCTTTACATCGTTTCAACCTGAAATTTATTATTTCGTCAGTTATTATTTTGAACTACACTTCAAAGTAAATGTTAGTGCAGAAGTAGAAGATCAGAGCACAGACTTTCATATTTTTGCTATCAAATATTCACTCTTCCAGCTAAATTTCTACAAAAATTGCACCCTCACACGACATGTCGGCGAGAAGTTTTTCTCTCGGCTTTTCTATGCCAGTTTAGATAAATGATGTGTCATAAGGAAAATACGGAGTTATTTTCTACAGAAAGTAAGTCACGCACTGCTCAATGGAGCATGGTACTTACAGACTATTTGTCAGTTACCTTTTGACGGCAACAATATCAGCACGTAGATTTATTGTGAAACACGTGGCTATAATAAAAGATCCAAAATATCTCCTGAAGGTGTAACATTTTATTAGTTTAGTTTGAGTACATTCTCTAATGACACATCTGCGACAATAAATAAGTAAAATAATTTCCCTTGTCCCATTCTGCATAACCCTTTTTTACGTCAAAAGCTTTCATAAATTTGCTGTTGTCACAAAAACTTAATGAACCAACAAATTTTGTTACGTAAACTTCATTAAAATTGAAGTACGAAAAATTCTTACAGACATAAAACACAAACAAAATCTCAAAACTCTGGCGTTCAGCGAGAGTGCTCTTTTCAATTCTCTTGTGCATCATAAAATGAACACCACCTTTTCTAAAGTCATTTAAAGAGCATCATCTTCTTTCAAAATTCATTCAAAATATTTAGATGAAGTAATTTCCTTCCATAACGCGTACACACTGTTCAAAGTAGGTAGACAACGGTTACATCAAACGCTCAATGGGAACAATAACCAACCAAAACATTATACAAAAATTCCGTTGCATGAAAACGTTTAGTCGTATAAATTTTCCTCATACCAAACGATATTATGTATCTCAACCACCCCCTTCTTTTGAAAAGCACATATTCCAAGCATTAAATAATTTCATCCTTTTCACGCCTTCAACCTTCTTCTCTCTTATAAATGAAAAATATTTTTACAAAACCGTGTCAAGATGCATGTACAACAATTTTTGGCAAAGATGCCACGTGCTTCGCATGCGCTGTACTATTAAAATATAAAATCCATATTACACAAACAACAACTGCAAGGGGATGGATAGCCAATTTGGTGTAATAATAACATTATAAAGCTTTTGTTTTTGTCTAATTGAAAATCTTTTAATTCGACTTTAGGTTTTAAGGATTGAAAAGGTTTTAAAGGAATAGTTTATTTTAAGAAGTGAAATAATGGGACTTACTCTTTCTTAATCACATTGGAATATCTCATGCCACAATGAGGAGAATCTGATTATTTATGACTGGAAAAGTATCCGTAGTAAATTGCGAACATTTCATTCAAGGATCAACATTTCTTATTGTGTTGTGGAAGCTCAAGGAACAAATATTTGCCCTCGCCATAATAAGAGGTCATTGATTTTCAGTGCGCTGATTGGAAAAATCGGGTGAACTGATATAAAGTTATTCTCCTTCGAAAATTCTGTGAAATCTCGCATTAGGCAACGTTTAGGAATGCAATTTCAACTTTTTGAGGTTGTTACGGAGGTATACATAAAATCCAACGAAAGACCTTTGAAAGAATGTGGAAAAATTGCAGCTGAGGAATGATTTTTGAAATCTAGAAAGTCAAGTTGCGTGTCACATAAAATAATTTTCTTCCCCCTCCTTCTCCTTTCAACATACAGTGAGACTCACAAATAGCCCTGGAAATTTGAGTGAAAAATTCCGCAAGTGAATGAATAATGTCGGAGTCGACTGAGTGGTTGGGAGGATCGGCTGCTTAGCTGAAGGGGAACATTTTGTTATAATTTTTTCAAGAACTTTTTCACAAAATTTTCGTATTTTTGATCATTCTGTGAATTACGTGATAGTGGCGCTCGCTAGCGACATTTTCGTGCACTTTGGTCCAATAAATGCTGATGAGTAGAGCTAAAAACGATTAGCCTTTAGAAACACCCCTCACCCCCTTCAATCCCTAGCCCCCTTTAAAGTTTCCAGCGCAGAGGTAACTTTTACGATTTACTGAGAGGCGACCGTTCAACAGATTTCCCCCTCGTCCGAATTCGTCTGATTTTCCTGTACCCCACCCAAATAATGACGTCTGATTTCATTTACCCCCCTCCCCCCTTAATAAAAAATTGAAGTTCACAAAAAATATTTTTTTTGTAGGATGAATACTTTTACGATTTTTATGTACATTTTCTTCTAACAAACTGTAAAAGAAACTACAGGAAAATTTTTGGTTAAGTCTGCGTTTATCTCCCGACAAGCAACCTCGAGCATGCTCCCTGTTATTAATTGTTGACAGAGATTTGACAAAACCACAAATTTTCAACTGGACGTCACTCTCCCCCCCGCCACCGTCGACCGAATATCGCCGATTTCCGCGATACCCCCCCCCCCCTTGCGACCGGACTTCATTCATGAATGGTCCCTTAGAGATATCCTTTCGTTACCGAGTTTTTACTGTGTCAGTGGTAAATTGTACACCGGTTTGCCCTATCAATGTGTTTAACCGGCAGGCATTTTTTGGACCACACGCTTAACGTGACTTCCGAACCACGCCTAACGGTAGCCAGCATTGTACCATTAGGATTCTTTTGGTGCTAATTATAGCTCCGTCTAAAGTTAGACTCAGATATTTGTACACAGAAGTCATCGAATATGGATGACGTCATTTTTTTCATTCTTCTATGTACGATTTGTTGCGGCACCAAATTAACAACTACTCAAATTATCAAGCCTGGGTGTGCCTAGAAACGTTACTTTTGTGCTAAACATCGAAGAAAAATCCTATACAGAATTTGTCACCACCAGGATCGAACGCGGATATTCTTAGTGGAAAGCCAGTATGTTACCACTGAGCTAACCCGTTCCCTCTTTGCATTAAAAATTCATTTTGTCACTTAGGAATTCATGTCATCGTGTTGGAAACTAGGTTCTAGCTCCGTCCCTTTTCAAGATAAAAAATCCTCGTGTTCAGGATGTTTGCACAGAATTGAATGGAGAACAAACCCCTAGAACAAAATTTTCTCTCTAAAAATCCAGTTTCTAGGTCATTTGGATTTAAATTCAGAAAAAAAATAACTTTTTCAAATAAATAGGAAAAACCGGCAATATAATATCCCAAAAAAACGTTGAACCTTCGTCTTTCATTTGAGCCCAAAGTTAATGAAATCGGTTGAACTGTCAAAGATACTTCTGCACTGAAAACTTTAAGGAGGGCTGGGGGTCGAAGGGGTGTGTTTCTAAAGGTCTCCTAATCGTTTCTTCGTTAACCTACTCGTCTGCATTTATTTATGGTCCAAAATTCGCGTTTTCGTGACTAAGTGAACGAAATTTTGTTCAACAGTAGCCCTACTATGAATAGGTTGAGGTTAGATGTGTGGAAAGTTGGGAGATTTTGGAAGAAGACTCAATTGAGGGGTTGAGACGGGTTTTAGAGATGAGCGGGTCGACCATTTTTCGAAACCCGACCCGGACCGAACTCAACCCGATAAAATTTTTCGAAACCCGAAACCCGAATTGTTTCAAAACTTGACCCGGACCGAACCCGACCCGATTAAAATTTTCGAAACCCGAACTGTTTCAAAACCCGACCCGGACCGAACCCGACACGATAAAATTTTTCGAAACCCGAAACCCATGAACCCGAATCGGGTTCGGGTTCGGGTCGGGTTTTTCGAAGTTTTGGGCAACCCGCTCATCTCTAACGGGTTTTTTAGTTGCTTTTCCCAGAAATACTTTTGGGCAATTTCCAATGCAATCAGTAATTCAATAAAATGTCATTCCTCGATATTCCTTGCGACGACAGACGCGACGGACGCAGGCGTAGGCTTTATGTGTAAACGTATAAGTCTGCGTAAATTATGTTTTTGTATTTGACAGGAAACGTTTCGCTCCATGTTCTAGTTCTTCGCATCACTCTTCGAAGGCTCTTTTTGCTTGTCCCACATATAAACAACCACACAAAGCTTTTTCATGTTACTTGGTTTGGTTTGGTTTTATTTGGAAATTAGATCTTTTACAAAATCAGCTTAAAACTACACTAAATACTACTGAGTAAAATTATTGCAGTTCTCTTAAAGCCGAGATGCGCCAGATCAAAACACTGAGGCCAATCCTCGTTGGGCCTATTGTGCTGTACTTCCGTTTTAACATTCTGTTTCAAGTTCCCCTTTCGGGTCCGTCTAGCCATTGCTACATGTAATGAAGGAAAGCACATCAGCTAAATTTAACTTTAACTGCTCTTCAGGGGTCAAGTAGAAGTCCCCTAAAAGCCTCGTTTCCAGAGCTTTTAAAGCAGGGCAAGCGCATATAAAATGTCTTGCTGTTTCCGGCTCTATGCCGGAACCTCTGCAAGTGGGATCGTTCACGATACCTATCTTGCTGAGATGATATCCCAAGCTTACGTAAATCCGCTCTGCTGAGACTCTGCTGAGACTCAGCAGAAATTCAGTCTTTTTAGCGTCACATCCCGTCAAAAATTCCTTCGATTGTCTGCATGTTTCGAGAGCGTTCCATCTTTCTTGATGGTGCCTTTTTGTTCTACTCTTCATCAAAGAGCTGATCAGCCCTGCGCTATTACCAATAACAGGTTCTGGTCCGATGAATGTAGAGCTTCCACCTTCTCTCGCTAATTCATCAGCGCTTTCGTTCTCTCGTACTCCTGAGTGTCCTGGTACCCATGTCAATTTACTTCATTGTCTGTTGACAAGCTTTCCAGAGTCTTGAAGCACTGGAGAACTAGCTTCGATGAAGTCTTAACTGACGCCAGCGAATTGAACAGATCAAAATTCTCTTGGGAAACTGCGTTTCAAATCTTCTTTCGAAGCAGAAACGCGCTTCCATCATGTTATTTAGTGGAGAAGTCGATTTATGCATCAATATTGTCGAAATTGTTCGTAAAAAATTAAATGAAAACCGCGCATTTAGAGGAATGAAGTAACTGAATTTTTTTACAAGTTTTCGTCCAATTTTATGACTCACTCTTGTGAAATTCATCTTCAATATTAGCATTATTACTTTTATTTCGGCTAGACGAACGTAATGTGATACACATCGCAAGCGAAACCCACGTGTTATTCTCCTTATTCACTGGAACCATTCTCCCATTTCTTTTCACTTCGTTTTACTCTTACCACATACATCTGCAAACTGCAAAAGAACATAGAGTCACATTCTAAACAACTTGTAACACCATCATCGTCGACTTAATTCGAACAAGTCATTATCATTCCGAGCATGTGCATTTCTCCACAACCATACCCTCACTTACAATGTCCCCTTTCTACATCCATTCATAATACGAATATGGATTTTTATAGGGATAGAATTAATGTGCCTCTACGTAGATTTGTATGGTGTTTTATACAGAGATGTATGTGTAGTACGCATGTTGGTTATATCTAAAGTGTCTGCTGTTGTATAATATGTACTTTTGGTGGGAAAATCTATCGTAGAATGAGTTTAAGGGGTACAAGTAGAGAAGGATGACTCATCTGTTTTCCTTTGGTATATAGTTTCCATGAGTATATGTGAGCGAAGCAATTTTCTCGACGAAGGTTGTGAACATAAAATATGTTTATTTATGTTCATAGATTCCCCAAGGGATTTTCGTTACATATACAAAGATCATTTTGATATGTATGTGGTTTGTGGTTCGTTTTATTTTGACGTGGCATTTTTCTTGCACCGAAAGGAACAATATATAACACACTCCAGGCTTTTCATTGTGTTGATAACGAAGGAAAAGATAATGTTTGTCTAAAAAATATTCCATGTTTATTAGATGTGACAAGGTTGTGATTTGATTGAACGGAAATGGATCATTTGTTAGGGAAAATAGCAAGAGAATTTCACATTTCAGAATATATTAATGTGAAATTCATGGAGTTCGGCAGTGTATTATAACCGTTCTTGTAATATTTATCGTATTCGATTATTATATTCAATGACAGAGTGTTATGACATCAAAAAAATGAATTATTATTGCAGGAATTTTTTTGTTCATCGTCAAATAATAGACGAAATTGAGTGGATTATGGATTGAGATATTAAAAGAATATTTAAAAACATAACCAAAGACCCGTACGTATCAGAATAGATATTGCAAAAAGAATCGAACGTATATAGCAATGAGCAAACAATCCAATGTTTTGTGCTCTTTTATCAAAGATCCATAGAAGTTACCCAAGGTAATGTCAATGGCCCTACCGAAGTACATCTGAGACGACTGATTTTGATAGCCTAAATGTTATCCCCTGCACTCAAACTGCCGTAATTTTATAGATATGCGTCGTCCCTCCTAATTCTAGAAGTTGATTTATCACGGGATTTGATAATTTTTCCCTAAAACCCTGAAACACGTGTTCTCTAAAATCTTATTCTTTACAACTTTGCCTTTGACAGTAAGATTTATATTGCATAGTTGAGCAAATATAGACGAAAAAACATCTGCTTTCGTATAGGTAGATGCCGACGCCGGCGAATAGTCAGAAGATATGAAAATGGCTATCCGCCTGCGCCATCTAATAGCAACCAGATATGAAAATTTTGTCTGGCCTGAACTCGTTTATTTCATGATTAGTGCTATTAGTCATTTTCATATATTTTGTCACTCAATGGCGTAATGGTTAGCTCGTTTGGTTTCCAAAATTCCATTGAGTTGCCAGTGTGATGGTTCGAAACTCACCCGCAACAGAAAAAAAAATCGGTTGTCAGACGTGTACACAAATACACAGCTGGCTGAATCGGTTCAAATCTGGTGTACTTGTGTGTGAAGAGCTGTCACACGGCTTACCGGTCAATACATTGTTGGGAGCTGCCGGTATTCTACTCCTACTGCGCTTTAGTGGGCTAAGCACTACAATAGGTACTAAGGCGCAACATTCAAAAATCCTTCAGAGTGTAAAAATACTGAGAAGGCGTGGTTCGGAATTCACGTTAAGCATGTGGTCCCTAGTGCTAGGTCATTACAAAACCATGTAAAAGTACTTTCACTAGTTATAGCAGCAATGGTAGCCGAATCTGTCACTTAAAAAGTGTCCTCCCGGCTGTACAATACCATACGCTATTATTATTATTATAGTCACTAATTTTGTTATTCACCTAAGTTTCGTTGCATTTCGTAAAAGGAATAATTCCTAGGTCTTCCTGACGTTTCCTTAAAGCTCAAGTTCACTAGTTTTCTTAGCGACCTAGTTTTCGGAACAATTCGTGAAAGGACAAATTTGCTAGATTTCCGTCAATATTTCCTAAAAGCGCAAAGTGCCTATTTTTGTTAACCACCCAGGTTTCGAGGCATTTCGTAAAAGTTAAAATTCCTAGGTCTTCGTGAAGTTTCCTTAGAGCGCAAGTTCACTAGTTTCGTTAGCGACCTATATTTTGGGACAATTAGTAATGGGACGAATTTTCTAGGTTTGGTTAAAGTGCAAAGTCCCTAGTTTCGTTACGCACCTAGGTTTCGTGGCTTTTCGTAGAAGGAAAAATTCACAGGCTTGCCTTCGTGACGTTTGACGTTTCCTTAAAGCGGAAGTTTATCAGTTTCTTTGGTGACATTTCGTAAAGGACAAGTTCCCTAGGTTTCCATGATGTTTCCTTAAAGCGCAAAGTCCCTAGTTTTGTTACCCACCTAGATTTCCTGAATTTCGTAAGAGGACAAATTCCCTAGGCCTTCGTGACGTTTCCTGAAGTCGCATGTTCACTATTTTCGTACTTTCGTTACAAAATCACATGATCTTTGGCCGTTATTTCTGTTGTCACCCAGTTTCTTATCGATTTCACGATTTTACCAATATTTTTAGTGTTTTTTCTTGTGACGTTTCATAAAAGGATAACTGCTCTAGTTTCGTTACCTAAGAGTATCGTAACATTTTGTGAAGTACGCCGGCGAATAGTCAGAAAATGGCTATTCTCCGGCGCGCCGGCGAATAGTCAGAAGATATGAAAATGGCTATCCGCCGGCCACGGAGAATAGCCAGTTTTATATCTTTTGAACATTGGCCGGCGCTGGCGAACAGCCATTTTCATATCTTCTGACTGTTCGCAGGCGCCGGCGAATAGTATCTACCTATACGAAAGCAGATGGTTTTTCGTCTATATTTGCTCAACTATGCAATATGAAGATTAACTGTCAAAGGCAAAGTTGTAAGGAATAAGATTTAGGCGCTGGCGAATATTCACTTCGTTTCGTATATGGTCAAGAACTTCAATTTCATCCATTCCATTAGTACCAGTGCCCATACCACTGACCCGATTCCCACAAAAATTTTTTCCACTTTTGTGACATCAAATGCTTTCATTTGACACCAAAATGAACAATTTCCGTGCTAAATTTGCTGAGATATTTGCGAAAAAGTTTCACCGACCTTCGAAAAAGCATGTTTTTGGTCACTTCTTCGACCATATCTCCGGAACCACTTGACCGATTTTGCTCATCTTCGAACTTGAATCATTGGAGACATGTACCTTTCAGGAAAAAAGTTTAGGGTGATCAGTGCAACCGGACGCACAAACGGACATTTTTTTATTGCTGATTCGTCATCACTAGACCATAATAAATGTATCGCCCCACCACAAAATCCTCGCAAAAAACTGTAGGTTGTTACCGAGCCCTTTGCGGAGGTCTGTTGGAAGCTTCACTGAGAGTGGTGAGGAGACGGGTAAGCACTTGTTAGTGACACACTTTCCTGGCTGTGGAGAGTGGAGACGAAAAAGCTGATGACAGCTTTCCAGATACGGAGGAGGGCTGGTCATTGGCAAAGCGGAATGTCACCGTGGGTAGGTTAAGGTGGGCCATTGGCAAATTCAAGCCGTAAAAGTCAACTGGGAGCGATGGTATCTTTCCTGCTCTGCTAAAGGAGAACAGAGAGATTCTGCTGAGACCGCTGTTGTGTTCCGGCAAGCTGGGAGAAGGTAAGAGTAACTATTATTCCTAAGCCGGGGAAGCCATCTCACCTCACGGCTAAGGACTTCAGACCGATCAGTCTCACGTCTTTCATATTAAAGACGTTAGAACGGCTGATTGATTTTTATATCCGTGACGAAGTTGTGGTTGTCTTTTCTCTTCACATCAACCAGCATGCTTACCAGTCAGGCAAATCTACGGATTCTGCTTTGCACAAATTGGTATCGAAGGTGGAGAAGCCATTTTCGGTTCGAGAAGTGGCTCTGGGATGTTTTCTGGACATTGAACGGGCCCTTGATAACACGAACTTTGACACTATCCGCCAGGCGCTTGTTGATAGGGGAGTGTAACGTGTGGTAGTGAGATGGATACGTAGCATGCTCAGAGGTAGAACCGTTGAGGCGAGTTTGTGTGGCCATAAGGCGAATCTCTGAGTAGCTAAAGACTATCCACAGGCTGGGATTCTCTCGCCAATACTATGGTGTATGGTGGTGGATTCTCTCATTTGGAAGCTGAATGATGAAGGAATCTATGCGCAAGGCTACTCGGACGATCTGACGATTCTAGTCAGAGGCAAATTCGAAAGCACGCTAGGAGCAGAGTCAGAGCTACACTGAGGGTAGTGGAGAAATGGGGCGATGAGAAAGGTCTGAGAGTCAACCCAAACAAAACAGATGTAGTGCTATTCAGCAGAAGGCTATTGGGATCATATTTGGCGGGTAAGAAAAGGCTCTTTAGCAAGACCAAGGAACTGACTTTATAGGTAAAATACCTAGGAGTGACGTTTGACAGCAAGCTTAAGTGGATTGTCCATGTCAAGGATAAAGCGCAGAAGACTCTAGCGGCTTTTCGGCTATGTAGAAACTCTTTCGGGAGGAACTGGGGCCTGAAGGCGAAGGGCATTCTGTGGTTGTACGAGGCTGTGCATAGGGCCATGCTTAGCCACAGTTGTGTGGTATGGTGACCTAGGCTCGAGGTTGAATGTGCGCGTAAGTTGCTAAGTGAAATTCAGAGGCTAGTTTTGCATTTGCATTGATGGTGCTATGAAAACAATAGCAACTGCTGCCATGGAAGCGCTAATGGCCCTGCCGCCGTTAGAGGTGGTAATCAGACCTAGAGCTTTTGCTGCCGCAGACAGGCTGGCGCAAAACGTTATATGCGGGATCTTAATTTTCGAAGTGGACACGCGAAAATTATCAGAATGATCTCTAACCCGATTTTTGGCATGCCAACAGACGAGATGACGACAAGAATCGACTTCACAAGGCGATTCGGAGTAAGGATTCCGAGTAGGCAAGAGTGGCTAGATGGCTGGCCTGCTGGCCTACCCGGTGGCTGCGTGGTAGAAATATTCTGTTGATTTCGAGGTGTGTGGTGTATTTAACTTTTGATATAGATAGATGCACGATAGGGCATGGAGACCATTCGACTCAACGATTGTACCACAAACACAAGTATGAGATTCGCAGACTTAGATATCCAATCTCAGCGCAATGGCGATTCTTGCAGAGTCCATGTCGAGCAAAAGGCCCAATTGGTTTGACGGTACCGCAACAATTTGTTTCACTTCTGCAAGGTCAAGCACACTTTACAATGAAACTTTTTCCAAGGCTGTTAGGCACTCAAATTTCTCATTAAGAATTTAATTTATGAACATGTACACGTATACCTTGCAATTATTAACAAAGAGGGGTTGAAATCGACAAAACAATCTCTTCAATTCACCCCAAATTGTACACGCTATTGCAACAATATCAGCGGTCATATAAATTCCGAAAGAATTCTTTAACCCTATGTAAATATTAGCCCCGAAGTCAAACGTCTCAATGCATATTTAACTAAAACATTGTAATACATTAAAATTTCGTACGTATAAATGGACAGCTAGCGATACTGTTTGCTTCAAAGTGTTTTCATTCCCTCATGCCGATTGTAAGAGATTGTTTAACATTGAATTTCGCAGTGGATGTTAGAAAGCTTCGTTTCTATAATAACAACCGAATGAAATTACGATAAAGATTTACTTTGGAATAAGGAACAACGACAGCGGGAAAATGCTGTCGCGAACATTGTGTTGGTGATTTTAATCGTATATTACATCGCATTTACAATAGAAAATTTGATTTGAAAATTTTCTGAATGGTTTTAGAAATTAAGTGTACGAACAAGGTGTTGTTTTCGGCATGATCTCCCATCAGATTGGGGTGTTTTAATTATTATTTGACTTTATTGGAATTATGTGACGTGGTATGCATGGAAAATATGTAGAGCGGATATTATTTATTCAATGGAATTAAATATTAGGGTGTTCGTATCGATTGTGAAGTGAGGTTCGGTGATGTGGGTAATAACTGAATTTATTAATTAACTTTGGTAAAAGATTAATTGATATTTGTCTTGAAATGTATGCGTAATCTATGGTTGGGGAGAAAAAACATATGCAAAAACCCTAGCTTTCTTGTATCAAGTATCCTGGTATGCTCCAGCGCAGCGGTTCAAACAAATCGTGACGACTCAAGTTGAACATTTTTTCCGGCGATTAAGGGAGTAAGACTAAAAGTTTTCTGCAAGTAACGGAGGGTGGGAAAGGAGTTTTTTCGGCGATCATCATGTTCAAAGTTTGAGTTCGGTTTGAGGTCTTCACGTCAAACCAGATGGTCTGACAATCATCCCTTGGAAGCGAGGCGAATCTCTTGTATGATACTTTACATGTGGTGATACTTTCTGCAATACATACACGTTAGCGTGCTCGTGGTGCTGCGAAATGTAAAGAAAGCGTCTAAACGGCAAATTACGCATGTTTGGAGGGTTGTTTTTGATTTGTACCGGCGTTTGAGACGTATGACTCTTGGGGAGATGAAAGCAAACAAATAATTGACGAAATTGAAAAACAACTGGCAGGAAAACCTGGCGTGACTCGATCCAAAGATTAAGGCTAATTCCAGTACAGTACACCGATTCCCACTATTAGACCCATGATTTCAAAGATTTTTGAGCATAAAAAGGTGTAGAGGAGACAGGAGACGAGCAATTTGGTGACCCACGCTACATTTTTTCTCCTGTCAGCGTGGAATGACCCTTAAACATACTTAATACAGGGGATCAGTCTAGCGATACAACGAGGAAACGGACAGGTACGGGCTTTGGTCCGGCCAATGAGTAAATCATGCTCGGAGCGGTAGCGGAGATCGTGACGCAGTCCCCAAACCTCAAAAAAAAAACGTCCATAAGCCCAAAAAACTCCATACAAAAACCTATGGGACAAGCCACGATGTATAGGCGAACTTTGGAGTTTTTCCCGCTTCCCCCCTCTCCCTCAAAATTATTAAAAACTACTTCCTATCCTGATTCCAACGCACTTTGGATCATCAAAATCGGTTGAAAACGAGCCGAGATATCGCCAATCAAAGGTGACCAATTTCCATATAAAAATGGTCAAAATATGTTTGAAAATAATCAAAATTTTATTCCTGTGTTGTGTGTCCACAATGTATCTGTGTATTCCTTAAAATTTTTAGGGAAGTTCAGTTTCGGTCCGAAATGGAAAATCCAGCCGGTGGCTACCCAAAAAAATCTTGGAACTGAGTTATTGGCTTTCAAAGTTTCCATACAACCCCCATATACGTATTAAAATCCACCGACGCGATGGGAGCACTTCTTCGGCTATATCGCGGTGAATGGGATATCAAATGAAAGGTATCGATGTCACAAAGCCAACAAAACCGAATTTGTGCAAATCGGTTAGGTGGTTTACTGTCAGGAGTCGGTCAAAGTGGTCCGAAATGAGCTACGCTGCCGTAGAGCGACTATGAGAAAAAAAATTTTTTGAAGTGACCGAAAATGATGTGGAAAGTGCGAAGGATGATGTGGGATGATGTGGGAAGTGTGTGGAATGATGTGGGAAGTGTGTGGAATGAAGCCGGAAATGTGTAGAATGAAGTAGGAAGTGTTGGTTTACCAAGATTTGGGAAGCTTCCAAAGTGCCGAAGAAAACAATTTAGAGACAAACACGTCAGTATGAAAGAACAATTTAATTTAGAATGTCGAATGCACAAAGTGATTGCTAAGATTAACCACACTAAGTGATCACTACGATTATATCAAATTGATAATCCAACAGGAAGTGTGTCTGATTATGCACGAAGTGTGTGGGATGATGTGGGAAGTGTGTGGGATGATGTGGGAAGTGTGTGGGATGATGTGGGAAGTGTGTGGGATGATATGGGAAGTGTGTGCGATGATGTGGGAAGTGTGTGCGATGATGTGAAAAGAATTTTTTTGAAAAAAACTTTATGAAAAAATTTATTTTGGAAAAACAATTTTTTTTTAATTTTATTTTGAATTCTTTTTTTGAAATATTTTTTTTGAAATTTTTTTGAAATTTTTTACCAATTTTATTTTGAAAAAACTTTTTTTGAAAAATCTATTGTAAAATCCTCTTTTTGAAATAAAACTTTTTTTTTCCATTTTTTTCCAACTTACTTCCAAACGAATTGATGTCCTAACAAAAGCCTCTCAAAGGGAAGGTGTGACGCAGTCCCTATGTCCATTTCCAAAATAAATGATATCGATGGAGGTGTCGCTTACGCTGGTCGAACGCAAAAAAGTTATATGGAAATAACTTTATCTTGTGTTCAAAAAAAGCGTCACAGATGCCAGACCCACCAACGTATAATTTTTCTGTTCTTTCAGCTTTCAAACTGAAAAAATTTGTCTCCGCCTGGAAAAATTTTTTATGAGAAAAATATTTTTGGGTGTGAAGTCTGAAAGTGTAGAAAAATTATTACTTTGGAGGGTCTGGCATCTGTGACGCATTTTTTCAACACGAGATAAAGTTATTTTCATTTAATTTTTTTTTGCGTTCGACCAGCGTAAGCGTCACCTCCATCGATATCATTTATTTTGAAAGTGGACATAGGGACTGCGTCACACCTTACCTTTAAGAGGTTTTTGTTGGGTGGGTGGGATATGTTTATAATGAACTCCGATGAAATGAACGAAAATTATAAATGAGCTAGCATTCTAGTTTTTCTTCTACTCGGTTCTTAGATCGAACTTTTATCTAGTGAAATTTAAATGAAATATATACTGAAACAGGAAAACCGGTTTTACATTCCCTAATGTTAATTCTAGTGATAATGAGAGAATGAAAGAATGATGAACTTATTAATCCAATGAAGTTGGACTTTGAGTACATTCGACGTTAGTTCCATCTTTATGTCGTCACATTGATTCAATCCCATAAAAAATTTTTCGATCAGTTTTCAGCGAGAAAAGTGTTTCAAAAACTCAAGATGTCGTATTGACAGACGGACGGGAACCCAAAACGAAAAACACACGGGTTCCGATTCAGCTTGGTACAAACGTCGTGGTAAACTCAACAGACCCCTTTTTGGAGAACTTCGCATCCTCGTACAAGTATAACTATTAGACGTCACAAGGATAGAAATGTTTTTGGGAGCGTGTGAGCTACGATCACATGCTCTCGAAAACGTTTATCTCCGTGTCACGTATAACATTTTACATGCTTTATGCCCCAAAAGCTTATTTTGAGGTCCGTTTGCGAACCGAAATATTCACTTTCGGGGCATGAAACATGTAAAAAAGAATGAAGAGTTCTCTAAAAAGGAGAGTTAAAAAACCCGATTCCTTTTCGACAATTTACTGTTGTAATTTTTTCACACCCTTTAAACGTAATTTAGTGTCCTTGAATTGTATTTATTTGCATGAAAATGGAATAGGGAAAGAGGAAAATTAACATAAATATAATATTTTGAGTTAAAAAACTTTGCACTACGGATCAATGTTATAATTAATTTAATGGAATTTTTGCAGTTCTTCAAGGGAAAGACGTGCTGAATTTAAAATTTGAAAGATCATAGCAGCGTATAAGCGAAATCAAATCAGATTGAAAAAATTGTGCAAATTTCAGGAAACTAAAGTTAGGAAAATATTGAATCTAGATTACACTTCGTGAAATTGATGTTCATACTTCCAAGGTATATAAACAGGGAAGGTAACGTAATGCAGAGTTTATCCAAAGTATATAAACGGGTAAGGTAACGCAAATCGTCAGCGGATCAGAGTTTTTACGGCACACCAGTTTGAGGTGAATATAGATTTGTTAAGTTGTATCGGTGGCATTTTAGTATGATAATGTTTTAGCAACTGCCTTGTCATGAGTTGCACCTTGATAAAACTAATTCGCCATGTATGTAACGTAACGGTGATATATCCACCTCAAAATCATGTGCCGCGTTAAATCTGCATTGCGTTACCTTCTATGTTTATATACCTTGAAGTTCTTGAGGATTTTCGTACGATTTTTAAGGATTTTTGAACGATTTTCAAAGACTTCCATGATAACTTCGTTATCCAAATTTCTATTTCGATGTCAAATATTTAACAATTTTTGACTTTTATATTCATCAATTCATTTTCTTACAGAAGGAAGAACGTAGATTTATAAATACAATAAGCGTTTTCACGTCAAACTGTTTATGCCTTGGTGCACTATTATGTTGTTACATTATAACCAAAACCTCGACCAACTATGTCTATCTGTCAAATTCTATCGGTAATAGCTTTCTACATTTTAGATGTATTTGGTCGAGGATTTGGCTATATTTTAACAACAGAATAGGGTAACAAGATTTAAAATCCAAGGAATCCAAGAAGGAATCCAAGAAATTCGTATTGAAGAGCCTTTTAGCTCTGAAAAGAAATGCTGACCTCGATCATGGGCGCGCGGTAGCGATGCGCCCGTGACGCAAGTCCCCATACGATCAAAAAATTAAGAAAAAATTTTTTCATAGACTTCGCATCCATATAAGTTTTGACTTTTTTCCCTTGCGTCGTACCCCCCTGAGACCTAGTTCATTAAATTCCTTGTAAAATTTTTATTGAAATCGACTTTGTGATCATCAAAATCGGTCCGGTGGATTCGAAGATATGACCTTTAGAAAATCGTCAATTGATTTTATTTTTTATATTTTTTTTTTGTTGAAGATAGATGTTTCGTGCTAAAGGAAACTTTTTTCGCCGAAATTTTTTTTCGCTGCAAATTTTTTCTCGTCGGAATTTTTTTTTCGCCGAATTTTTTCGCAGAATTTTTTTTCGTCGAAATTTTTTTCGCTGCCCAAATTTTTTCGCCGTAATTTTCGCCGAAATTTTTTGTCGCTGAACATTTTTTCTGAACAACCTCAAAATTTTTTTTCGGTGAAAAATTTTTTTCGATTGAGAAAATTTTTTCGCTGAAAATTTTTTTTCGCTGCAAATTTTTTTTTGCCGGAAATTTTTTTTTCTCCAAAATTTGTTATCTCTTTCCTTCCAAAACTACTGATATTACAACAAAAACCCTTTTTGAAAGGGAAAAGTGACGCAAGTATTCGTCCCTTCTTCCAAAACAACTTATATCAATTGGGGTGACGCTTACAGCTGTGAAACGCAAGAATTTTTTTTGGAATGTTTTCATTTTTAATTAAAAAAATACGTCACAAATGCCGGACCCACAGTGTTATACTTTTTCTGTTCTTTCAGCTTTCACTACGCAAAAATTTATGGGATGTATGGCGTATTTTTGTACAAGAAATCAAATTTTTGCGTATGGAAGCTGAAAGCGTAGAAAAATTATTACATTGGTCGGTCCGGCATTTGTGACGCATTTTTTTAATCAAAAATGAAAACATTCCAAAAAAAATTTTTGCGTTTCACAGCTGTAAGCGTCACTCCAGTTGATATCAGTTGTTTTGGAAGAAGGGACGAGGACCTGCGTCACGTTTCCCTTTTAAAAAGGGTTTTTGTTGTGATTATTAATTTCCAGAATATGTAAATTCCCCACTTTTTTTTGATTTATTTTAGATTAATCTCAATTATTGCTTCCACTGCCTCAATTAGCGATGTGCATACCTGAAAAATTTAAAAACCACAAAAGTTGGAGTGTGACGCAAGTCTCCTGTTCTAATTGCAAAAGAAGTGATATCTCAGAAAATCTCAAAAATCCTGGATTTCTACGGAAAACCTTCAAAAAATCCTCAAAATCGTCGAAAATCTTTACAAAATCCTATAAATCCTGAGAAAATCTCAAAAAACTTTAGAAAATCTCAAAAATCTTTAGAAAATCTCAAAAATCTTCAGAAAATCTCAAAAATCGGTAAATTTTCCTACATTAGTCTACCAAAACTTATCACTGACAATAATTTCGTTCTATAACAGAATCTGTGTCTGAAGGCAAAAGCCGTTCTAGTAATTTGTAAAAATCTCAAAAAAGTTGAAAACCCGAGGAAAATATCAGCAGGGATGTGACTGCTTTGATACACATTGCTTCACTTCTCATAAAATAGTTTTGTCTCTTGAAACCATTGTGTCAAAAATGCCGTCCTTCAGACACCTAGACTGTTATTGAACGAAATTATTGTCAACAATTTTAGTTTTGGTAGATTTAACAAAGTTTCTTACGTCGCAAACTTTAATTATTTTTGAGATTTTCTAAAGAGTTTTGAGATTTTCTGAAGAATTTTAAGATTTTTGAGATTTTCAAGGGATTTTTAGGATTTTGTAAAGATTTTCGATGATTTTTGAAGATTTTCCGGAGAAATCCGGGATTTTTGGAAGCTTGTATCACGATTTTTAAGGGTCGTTACCGAGATGTGACGCACTTCCGCGGTTTATGGAATAAATGGAATAAATGGAATAAATATTGGAATAAATGATAATTTTTTCAAATTCGTCAAAACCTCAAATAGACTTGATTTTGATGGCAACGCACACAACAAACCATACTAACGTGTCAAAAAGTGAAAAAACCCTCTTTTGAAAACTTAAAATAATTTTTGTTGAATAATGGAATAAATGGAATAAATAAATTTATTCCATTTATTCTCAAAAAAATAAAATTTATTCTCAAGATGGTTTAAGTGCTTTATAATTTGTACAAACCTTTTTTTGAACTTATTTGTCTAACTTGTGATGTGTTTGGTTCAGATATTTCGCAAAAACAACAAAAAAAATTGGGAATAAATGGAATAAAAGAATAAATGGAATAAATGAAGTGCGCCACCCCTCGGTCGTTACCCCCTCGGGATATTATCACTAACGAAATGTTCATCTACTGTCATAAAACTCATCATAAGACACCAGTAGTTGTAAAATGCTTTTTAATTATTCTACAGTTCCATTATGAAGTGCTACGGACAAATTTGCAACTCCGAAACATCAATTTAGAATAAACGATACAAACACTTAAATAAAAGAGCATCGTTTCCATTTAGTCAAATAAAAGGGAAAAAATGGCACACAAAGAGACGTATAGTAAAAAAATGACTCCAACACCCTCAAAAATACACCATTAATTATACGATATACAGTTTGCCTGTGGAACAAGCGTAATACTTTACGAAATCACGAATTACTTCGGAATACGTACATTTATATTGTATGTGAGAGCTCCTTTCATTGCATAGTTAGAAATTTTGTCGTATTCTCTATGTTTATCGCTTACAGGCTTCATACATCAATCCCTTGGGGATAAATCTAATGATTCCAACTATTGGATTTATTATAGAGAGAGGGTTGTTTCAACATCAAATTTTCGAGACGTTGGCTATTGTTGTAATTGTCATGATATAATAAAACAGCTTCTAAGATTCTACAATTTGAGTCAACATTATAAATGTGATAAGAGACTTAGGGACATAGGTCACTCCAATAAAGTTCAAATTTGTTAATTGTTTCACACTAAAATTTCTCCTAACAATAAGTCGTCACGTCAATTTAAAACAACCCACCACCAATGAGTCAGTTTAATTAGTCATTACACTAAAAAACCCTCCATTGATTGTTATACCTGTGCGTGTACATGGTGTACATTCAACCATTACCGGGTATTATGTAACAAAATCGAACTTGAAATCATTAGTTGCTTATTTACACCAACGAGGAGATCAGTTCCAAAAATATATCAACGTTAAAAATACTTACCCTAACCGATAGCGACATATTTTCATTTTCACATCCCAATGAGTAGCAGTTATGTTTTTCCGAAGATTATCGCCCATAAAATTGTGTATTTTAGATGATTGCTACCCTTAGCTAGATATTCACCTAAATAAAACACGTATCGCATCACGACAGGCTTTTGTTATCAAATTTTAGATATAAATATGTATAGAAGAAAATGTTTTCGCATTATTCCAGTGACGTTCGCTATGTCATTGTTATTACAAAGTTTCGTTAGTATTGAGAAAATGCCGCAGCTTTGACCGGTTCGAATTGCGAATAAGAAGTTGTTTTTATAAGAAAGGCCGGATATCTAGCGCCAGAGAGATCAACGAAAATAGAGTCTGCTGAGAGAGCTCTATACTCCCCCAGTGTATTATCGTCAGGGACGATAATATAGTTTATTGCATTGGTGCCTATAAAAGGACAATTAAAGCACTCAAAATCGCGAAAAATGGTAGCATAATTTGCCGATTATAGTCGAGTCCCTTGTGCTGATAATATAATTATGGTACAGTCGACAATAATCGGAGTGATTAGATCCACAAGACACAACATTATGGCCAATTATGCACGAAACTAAGCGTTTACGTTTATCCAAAAACATATCACTGCTGAAAGCTTGAATGCAAGCCACTGCAGTATGCTTCCTTTCCGACGAGTGAGAATGAATTGCAAAATTGTTCAAAAAATTTTCGTCACTGATTGTCGTGCGATGTTATTTGATAAACGTCATTGCTATCGTTTCGTATACAACGAGACGTAGGATGTTAAAAGCGTAGTTTTGTGCATCATTGGCTTTTATAGGCATTTGCAATCAACTATCGTGTAACGCAATGACTAAATTGCTTGATTAAAGTCTCGGTAGGTGGATAGACCTTAGGCTGTGGTGCAACGTCTATTCGCACACCTCGGTACGTGAATAACCTCGGGCTAAAGCACTCGGATCATTTTGGTTTGGTTGGTTTGGTTTATTTATGAGGTAACAAAAGTAAATCCATACAATTAAATATAAATGCCGCTTGGCTAAATTATATAAAATTAAAGATAAAAACTACTTCGAAAAACCCTCAGTCCGTCCTTGTTGGGCACATTGTGCTACGCCTCATTATGAATTTTCCCTCTCGGGTTCGATGAACCACTTGCTACCTATAATAAAAGATAGAACATTAGGCACACTCAGTTTCAATTGTTCTTCAGGAGTGAGGTAAAAGTCTCCTAAATACCTCGTCCTGAGAGCTTTAAGCGCAGGGCAAGCGCATGTGAAATGTCTGGCGGTCTCTGGTTCAAGACCGCACCCCCTACACGTTGGAGTATTCCCAACACCTATCTTATTAAGGTGGTAGTTCACGTTGGTGTGTCCTGTAAGCACACCTACCATCTACCAACCTCCGCAGCTGAAGCCGGCTCAGTCCAAGCAGCAATTTTGTGGTCTTTGCATTACAGCCCACCAAAAATTCCTTTGCCTGCCTGCAGTTGCTTGGTGTTTCCTCTCCGTTTGATCCTTTACAAGGGATCTAATCAATCCTGCATATCTTCCGACAGCAAGCTCTGGCCCAATAAATCCCGAGCTGCTGCCTTCTCTAGCTAACTCGTCTGCTCTTTCGTTCCCCAGTATTCCAGAATGTCCTGGCACCCAAGTCAAGGTAACATCATTATCCCTTGCCAAAGTTTGGAAACTCGAAACACTGAAAAACTACTTTCGACGAAACCTTGACCGAGGACAGCGCCTCAATGGATGATTCGCTACCCGTGCAGATCAAAATCTTTTTATCTCTTATGCCGACGCGCAGCATTTCTTGAGAGCTCTCGTTAATTGCAATTACTTCAGACTGGAATACAGTGGTATACGCTCCCAGAGGGACAGATATATTGCAATCCAAATCCTCCGAGTATATTCCCGCTCCTGTTCCGTCATCAGTTTTCAGCTAGACCTTTCAGGCACACAAGCTCCGAAATTTCTTTCGAAGCAGAATACCGCTGGAAGGCTGTTTTCCGGCATTTCGATTTCTCTGAACTTGCTTTTCAATACTGAGAGAATTTCGGCATGACCAAACTTCTGATCTCGCGCAATCCAGTTTTCTCCTTTGTACAATCTGTATATTATCATTTCAGCCTCCTGTCGCACGAAAAGGTCTAGCGGTGGCAACGACAGGAGTATTTTTAGCGCCGCCGTTGGCGTTGAAGTCATTACCCCTGTTATGCTCAAGCACGCTAACCTTTGCACGTGGTCGATCTCCTTTTGCACCACCCCCAGTTCAGTTCTTGGAGCCCACACCATGCAGCCATAAATCAGTATTGGTCGCACAATGGACCTGTACAGCCAATACAGGACTGCCGGCTTAAGACACCACTTTTTCCCAAACGTGGTTCGGCATTGCCAAAAAACTCCCAAAGCTTTTTTTTGTTCTTTCCTCAATGTGTTCTCTCCACATTAACCTGTTATCTAGAATTAGTCCTAGGAACTTAACTTTTTCTGCCAGCTTGATGGGAATACCGAAAAGCTTTGGCATCTGCAGTGCTAGCGTCTTCCGTTTTCTAGTGAAAAGAATGAGTCCGGTTTTGTCAGCGTTAACCGACAGCCCTGTTTCATTCCGTGTTTACACTATACGGAATGCTCTACTACACCTCGGTGCGCGAATAGACGTTACACCACAGCCCTCGGGTCATTCACTCCACCTCAACTATAATCGCGCGATTATAGTCCTTGTGTTATAATATACTATTATCGGGCGATAATACAGTCCCTTGCAACGATATTATCGTCCCCTGCAATGATAATATCGTCCGCTGCAACGATATTATGGAATCGTCCATAAAGGACGTCCGCTTTTTAGTGTTGCCATACAGACTTAAAATCGTTGATAGCTCCATAAGAATGCATTTCTGAGATGTAAAATGTACGACCGACCCCCTAAATAGGGGGGTACAGCATAAATTTACCTTTCCAAAGTGCATACTTTCTGAGTTACAGCTCTGTCTGGCAATATTATAATCCTTTTAAACGTACAATGGCATTAGGATACCACGTAAGAATTTCGGCAGTGAAAAATTCCCTAGTTTAGGTTTTCGTGAAATTTTGTAAAAGGAAAAATTCCTTTTTTTTGCGCGGGGCCAAAATCCACCAGTGTATTATCGTCGAGGACCATAATATCGTTTACGGTGCGATAATATCGCCGGTTGGAACGATAATATTGTATGTGAAACGATATTATCGTCCGTGAAACGATATTATCGTCCGCTGCTACAATAGTATCGTCCATGAAACGACATTTTAGTCCGCTGCAACAATAATATCGTCCGTGAGACGATATTATCGTCCACTGCAACGATAATATCGTCCGCTGCAACGATATTATGCGATCGTCCATAAAGGACGTCCGCTTTTCAGTGTTGCCATACAGTTGATAACTCCATAAGAATGCATTTCTGAGATGTGAAATGTATGACCGACCCCTCAAAATGGGGGGTAGAGCATAAATTTACCTTTCTGAGTTACAGCTCTGTCTGGCAACACTGAAAAGCGGACGTCCTTTATGGACGATCCCTATTGTCCGCTGCAACAATAATATCGCCCACTGCAACAATAATATCGTCCGCTGCAACAATAATATCGTCCGCTGCAACGATATTATCGTCCGCTACAACAATAATATTGTTTACGGGACGATATTATCGTTTTTGCAACAATAATACGCTGGGGGTTCTCGGAAGTTGTCATGTAGTTTTATTTGTATGGGTCATGAACTTAATTCGAGTTAGAATTTTCCGATGAGGCGAAATGATAATGTTGTCTATTTTGTGCGAACCATTGAATAACCATCATCATTCATACCATGTTCAGTGTACGCCATATTTTCGAATGTATGTCCAGTTCAGCGCCATCTATGACATATTTGACAACTCGTTGTTAGCCATAGGGGCTCTTTTTGAGAAATTATTTTCACAAAATTTCTTAAGAGTTTACACTACGTACTAAAGAGCCATCTGGCGGAAGTTTTTCAACTAATGAAAGTTTGTATGGGAAATGTGATACTTTTGGGTAACGTTTTTCTCTTAAAGTCTTGAACGCAAACCAAAGTTTATGTAATCATTACATACTTTACCTATTTCTAAAGGAAATTACGGAAACACTTTTCATTAAAACATTCTCATTTACTAGAAATGTGAATTCCAATATTTCACTGCAAAAGTCAGTTTTTTTGGCATAAAATGCATAATTTTTTCGACCAATGTGTTTGCTCACTTAATCTTTAACTCAGTAATCAATTTAAATGACAGTAAACATTTTCTACCAGTCAGAAATTGATAAAAAAAATTTGAGTGGATGATTCCAAATAAAAATGGCCGCCATATTTATTGTGATTTGACGTTCACAAATATGTGCAAAGGTATCAACTCAAAAAGTTTTTATCAATTTCTAAATCGTAGAAAATGTTTTCTGTGATTTAAATGGATTGTTCAGTTACAGATTAAGTGAGCAAACACATTGGTCGAAAAAATTATCCATTTCGAAGTGTTTATTATCTAAAAAAGCTGAAAAAAACTGACTTTTGAAGTGAAACATTGGAATTCACATTTCTAGCAAATGAGAATGTTATTTTTCAAAAGTGCTTCCGCAATTTCCTTAAGAAATAAGTAAAGTATGTAATGATTACGTAAGCATTGGTTTGCATTCAAGACTTTAAGAGAAAAACGTTACAAAAAAGTGTCACTTTTACCATACAAATTTTCATTAGTTGAAAAATTTCTTCAGATGGCTCTTTCTGAACTCTTAAACGTTTCCAAAAAAGTTTTTGAAAAAAAATTGAGAAAATTCGGAAAAATATTTCTTCACAAATAGTCCCTGATTGTCGATATGGTGACGAAATGTCAAACTTTTAGTCCTGTCCGCGATATCATGTTTCTAAGATCACCAAGTTGTTATCAATGTACGCCACTGTACTGCAGGTATTGAATTTTGTATGAGAATAAAATAATGAAGCGGAAATCGAGGAAAAAAAATCTTGAAAGAAAACATTTTCCGACAACATGTGTATTTGGTCTCCACAATGCACTTAGGCATCATACGTTCAAAAGATCATACACACATATTACACAATAGGCTTTCACTTATTTCTTACACTTTTTTCTCCCACATTTTCATAGAATTTCGTTCGTTCCTTTTCTGCTCGCATATGTATGCCGGTGTAGTCTAGGACGAATTTTTATGATGCCTAAGTTTGTGTATATATTTAACCGAGTCGTGGGTGTTGTGTTCAGTTGAAATTCATATGGTAGAGGGTGGTGGACTGGAGGAAAGTGATGTTATGACTGAAATTTTATACAATAGTACATGACACGTTCTCTGCGCATATCTATACACATTTTTCGATTTTCCCTTGATGTTGTTGTACTGATAAATTTTCATTCGTTTTTTGGGTGCTACGCAAGCTTCTGTCTAGCTGAAACTATTGCTCTATGTTTTCGTTCAACGTTGGATTGTGTTTAGTTTATAGCGACATTGCAGAGGGTAAAGGTCGCAACCTAACATCGTGACATATACAGTGAAAGTGATGTTAAATGAGTATTTAGTGCGGGAAGTAAAATTTATGGCCAACGTCTAACAACGTGTACTTCGGGATACATAATTTGTCGGTGGAAATAGGTACCGCAGCTTTATGGTGTTTGATGTCTCATACCAATTTCGGATTATCAGTGATTGCTAATGGTCGTTAAATAAATACATGATGTGTGTGATGTGAATTTATGAATCTCATTTTTAATTTACAGTTTCGTGTTTCATGATGTGAAATATGAAACGGTTGTGCAAATATTTGACTACACATTTTACCTATGCCTTAAGACCAAATGTGATTTACATTTGTAAATATTTACACTTTTCCCACATGTTCATTTACAATCACTTACGTTTTGGATCCTTTTAGCAGTTGTAACGTATTTATTTGATTTAGTGAAAATTAATTTGTTTGGTTTTTGAAATGTGCTGCAAGGAACAGAATAATTGATTTGCGACAAAGATCCTAGGGGAGGAAATTCAATTGCTTGAGTACATGAAAGGATGAATCGTTTGTTGTTTTTAATTCTTACGCTTTGTTATTCTACTGCCCTTCGTCATTTTGGTTTTATGCTCCTGATGTTATGCGGAGCTTGTTTGATGTTTTTGTTTCCAGTTTTCCTTCAGAAATTTATATTTCAATTTTGTTATTAGACTTTAACGGCAAAAGTATGTTGAGTACACTAAGCATTTCTCTATAAAATGCTAAGTAGGTTTATGAATGGCTGTTGTTGGCAATGGTTTACATGGTCTACGGGAAATTATTCAGCAAAATTTAGATTATTGTTTAGCAAAGGGATCAGAGCTTTTAAAAAACACACTCAAAAGCAGATCAATGAAACAATTTCAATTCAAGTTTTTCTTACCTTTTTACTTGAAGTCACAGGAAGAACAATCGTAGAATGTTAATGGGAAAATTTAGGGGTTTTGTCAGTGGAAGAGGGGCAAGGGTTAACCATTGTTAAGACACGTTGAAGATATTACGCATTTACGCAACCATATTTACAATTGACGATAACTTAAAAAAAAAAAGTTTTAAGACGAATAATCACCTCAACTGTTAGTTAGTAAGAAAATTGTCTTGTGATAGATTAATATGCCGTGTATCGAGCAACTTAATGTAATTAAGCGGCACACATTTCTTTAATAAATGTTTTCTCTCTTGAGAAGTGGAAACAGTGACGTCACAGTCGAGTAGACTTGATATAGTATGACGTCACATAATATCATTGTTTGCACCTTAACACAGGACCGCCTACAAGCAGAATTTTCGAAGTTTTCTTTTTAAATTTCCTTTAAATTAATCAGAAGTCAGAAGGAAATTTTTTAAAAAATCTGATAAAAGACAGGACCGGTATTTGTGGGATTATGAAATTCATTTTGTTTACAAAGTACAAGTCTCACTCGATTCCCACAGCCGCGCAAAATTTCGTCTTTAAACAACTCTATAAAAGAATCTGTGCATTTCAGAGAAAAACTGTAGAAAAATTTCCTTTTTGGCATTTCTAATAGCCTACTTTCTGTACTCACATTATCAAACGTATAAAAATAACCGTGGTGTTGTCTGAACGAAGCCTTTGTTAATGAAAATTTTTCTCCATAAAAATGTTCTAGCGACGATAAAATAAGGAGTTGAGGTACTAGACTTATCCTTTGTTTAGTGCCTGAACTCCTTCACTCATCGTTGTCTGGAACATTTTCATGGAGAAAAATTGCAAAAACCAGATTTCTGCATTTCGCGGTGGACAGCCTGGTGCCAAAAAAGTTTCTATAACAATGTAGGAGTGGTAAACGAGTACATTACTATGCACTTGGTTTCGACTCGGCACCAGGCTGCGTACTTGAGATTTTCTATTGTTAATATAGAGTGCAGCAGCAACCTGGTGCCGGGTTGAAATTTATGTAGCGTCTAGTATTCGTTACTGCCGTTACGATGACATTAACGGATTTTCGGCACCATTATGCATCCTATGAGGCTATTAGTACATCTCAAGTAGGCAGCCTGGTGCCGATTCGGGACCGAGTGTATATCAACATCCAACATTGTCATATTAACTTTTTCGGCACCAGATTGCCTTCTGAAATCGTCCGGTATGACCTGACGTTTTAAGGGAAAATCATAAAAAAAAACCATTGGAAATACGGCGCCGCGCCACATGCGAAATTTTTGTGATTTGTAAATACTGAATATTCAAAACTTTGCCATTAATCCCTGATAAATGTCTGTGTTTCTCGTAACGACTTCATTTTCCAGCGCCATAATATCTTGAGTCAATTCTTTGGATCACTTCTGCCTCTTACAGCAGCGGTTTACGGGTAGATTCATACCATTCAGACCATTGATGATTTGATGACCAAAATGTTCTCCCCTGCACCATATCACAAAGCGGACCAACGTATATTCTCCAAGAAATCCTGAAACTATTTTCTCTAAAATGTTATTCTCAAAAGCAAATGTCTAACTGCTATAGTTCAAGAGATACGCGTCATTCCTCCCAATTGTAGAAGTGACCATATTCCAGCATTGAATAATTTTTCCTCAAAGCCCTTATACACGTGTTCACTAAAATTGTATTCTCTACAACACTGCCATTGGAAGCTACTTTCTGACTGCCATAGTTCTAGAGATATGAGTCATCCCTCTTGATTCAGGAAGTGACTGAATGTCTGAAACACGTTTTCCCTAAAATTTTATTCTCTACAACTTTTCTTTTGACAAAGTATTCCACACGAATTAGGAAAACTAAAATTAGGAAAAAAAATTAGGAAACCGAAAATTAGGAAAAATATTTTTTGTCAAAAATAAGGAAAAATAAAAATCAGGAAAAACAAAAATTAGGAAAAACCAAATTTAGGAATCAGGCAATCAGGAAAACCCAAGAGCAGAAAAATACTTTTTGAGAGAATGCGCCGCAGGCCATGACGAATCCTTTTAAAAAAAGCGGGGTCGAGGGGCGGCAGCCCCCGCGTAGGGGGGTCAAGGGGGAATATCCCCCCTTGCGGGATCTAAGGGGCAGAGTCCCTAGCGGGGTTCGGGGCAGAGCCCCATGCACGGAAGGCAGCCTGCAGGGCGTTAGTAGCTCGCCGCAGGCGCGGGGGTTTAGGGGGCAGACCCCCTACATACCAAAAATAAGATTGCGACCTCCTCAAGAACTGAAAACTTTGATGTTTTTCCTGATTTACTTCCTACCTGATTTTCTTTTTTCCTAATTTTGGTTTTTCCTAAATTTGGTATTTCCTGATTTTTGTTTTTCCTTATTTTAAGTTCTTGATTTTCGTTTCCTGATTTGCATTTCCTGACTTTTAGTTCCTGATTTATTGATTCCTGATTTTTGGACAATATTTGAAAATAAATCTGCATATTGTATAGTTGAGTAAATATAGACGAAAAACCATCTGCTTTCGCATATGGCCAAGAAACTCAATTTCGTCCATTCCATTGGTCCCTGTGTCCAGACGACTGACCCGATTTCCACAAAAAAATTTCCCAGTTTTCTGAGATCAAATGTTTAAATTTGACACCAAAATGAACAATTTCCGTGCGCTACTTGCCGAGATATTTGCGAAAAAATTTCATCGACGCTAGAATATCTATGTCCGACCTCCACTTCTTCGACTATATCTTCGGAACTACTTCACCGATTTTGCTCATCTTCGAACTTCAATCGTGGGAGGCATGTACCTTTCAGGGGAAAAAGTTTGGGGTGATTGGTTGAGCCGTTTGGGAAAAAAGGGGAGAGACTGACGGACGGACTTCTTTTTTGCTGATTGCTAAGAATCGGAGTGGGTCAACCCACATCTGACCCACAATTTTACTGTGATGATTGCCGATGAAGTCAGACTGTTCTGGAACAGATTCCGCAGTTGATCATTGCTATCGAAACCACATTGTTGGTGAAGATTCCGTAGTTGATCATTGCCGATGAAGTCACACTGTTGTGGAATGGATTCCGCAGTTGATCATTGCTATCGAAATCGAAGCCACAATGTTAGCGAAAGTTCCCCAGTTGATCACTGCCGATGAAGTCACACTGTTGTGGAATGGATTTTCTGGAAACTCTGGAAAATTTATTGAGAGAATATTGTAGAGTGCTATAGTTCCCAAAGCCTTCTCACTGAATTATTCCATTGTCTTTTTTACCAAATCGTTGAGATGAGGAACGACCATAAAAATTAAAACAAGTTAAGATAAGTCAATAATCCTTCATCGAATTCTAAGACAAACAAGCTCAAACACTACGAAGGTTTCATGGGCTAAGTAAATTAATCTCAAACATTTACAATAAATCGTAAAGCACATTGCTGATGAGATATTTTCGCAAGATTCGCCTGTTATGCTCATTCATTTCGGAATGGTCTTAATCGCAGCAACAATATGGTACGAAAATGAAATTCATGTGGGACAAGAAACCCTAGATAAAAGCTCGTTGTTACCAACGAAAAATAGTACCCCAATGAGTATTTTCCCATTTATTTCTTTAATGTGTTATGCTTTTGACAAAATATTTTTGCTCTAACACTCCAACGTATTGTACATCCATTTACACTTTGTTGGTAGATTAATTAGGCAAAATCCACGAATAGAAATACTTCGCACATCAGACCCAAAAGTATTCGAATAGCTTGTACAGATAATAATGTGATGTAAAGCTTTGTTGTGAGTTGTTGACTATTGAAACGAATACAACATTCACATGATAAACAATCCATTCGGGTCGTAATTACAAACTCCTACAACTCATTTCGATTTTCAACACGAACTCTACTAACTAGTACGCTGTTTTTCTTTCTCTCCCTATTCACCGCATTGCGTTTTCCAGTTTTAAACATTTTGCCGTTTCCATTCTCGGTTTGCGTTCTATTTGTATTCACAACCAACATTTAACCACGTTATCAATTAACTTGAAAACAAGTCTTTATAGAGACAACTCTTCATACCAATTCCTTGACGGTATCAGCTGGTAGTACTTTATAACCACAATTCAAAGAACACTTGAACATATACAAATCCCCACATCTAATTTCCATATGATGTTTCGTGTGTATCCTTTCAATCGAATAAAAAGTTTGTTTCGTATTACATGCAGCGCATAAAGTGCTTTACCACTGAAGCCAATATCAAGGATGTATGTTTGTGAGAGATATGAAAATTTGAAAATTATTTCTTTGGAAAATTGGGTATACCTGTTAAAAGCTTAATTCAGTTATTTCCTTTAACCGATCCTTTCTCCCCCATCATCTCTTTGCCAATGAACAATTGGGTTAAGTGGCTTTTTGATGCATAAATTATACAGAAAGGGTGGCATATCGTTTACAATTATCTGTTCCCATCTTAAGCTTCAATATAAATTCAACGCAAAAATGTTATTCAAGTCTTGTGACAACTTTCCAACGCAAGCTTATGATTCTCATGGAGTTTGAAGATTCTTCTACGAGCTTATCCTTCCGTCATTTGATTTTTTTATCAATCTAATTTAACACACCCATCAATTTAAACAAAAGAAATAAAAGATTGTTGTATATCCGAGGATCAAAGAAATTATTTTATTTTTTATTGAAATTGACTTCATAGGGTTTTTTTATTGACGCTACGGGTTTTTTCATCGACTTTGAACTTTTTTGCTCCGTAAATATTTTTGCACGAATTCATTGTTGCAATGGATCAACGTTTTTACAAATCGTGTTGCTAAATTTCTTTGAAAGTTTAACGAAAAAAATTTATTACACGTTCGCATACTGAATAGGAAAATCGACTATTTCATGGTTCAAGGAATTCTGCATGTGCACTGTCGCTTGGCTTAATTTACAAACATAACGGAAGACCCGTACGTATCAGAATAGATGTGGCAAACCGAACAGATCTTGCTAATAGGTGCGAACTTATTGCAAATTGTAGCAACGTTTTCAAAACTATCAGAATTTGAACGACCCACAGAAATTACCCAATGTAATGTCGAAAAGATTTTCGAAGTACGAAAAGAGGCTGTAAGTGGATATATGCCGGAATTAGATCATTTTTCCCTGAAACGCGTATTTTCTAAAATTTTATTATCTATAACTTTGCTTTTGGAAGCAGCTTTATAACTCTCATAGTTCTAGAGATATGTGTCATTCCTCCCATTTCCAGAAATCGTTATATCCCAGGATTGGGACATTTTTCCCGAAAACCCTGAAAGAAGTTTTCTTTAAAATTTTAGTCTCTACAACATTGTTTTTGGATGTAACTTTCTAACTGCCATAATTCTAGAGATATGAGTCATCCCACCCGATTCTAGAAGTGGTCATATCCCAGGATTGCGCAAGTTTCCCCCAAAACCCTGAAACTCGTGTACCCTAAAATTTCATTCTCTACAAATTTGCCTTCGGAAGCAACTTTCTAACTCTTTAGTTCTAGAGATATGGGGCATCCGAATCCGACCCAGTTCTAGAAGTGGTCGTATCACCGGATTGGGCCATTTTTCCATAAAACACTGAAACACATTTCATCTGCTTTCGTATATGTCCTCCTAAAATGTAGAAAAAGCCCCAATAAATGGACGAGAAACTCAATTTCGTCCATTCCATTGGTCCCAGTAGAGTGCCCAGACCACTGAACCGATTTAAACAAAAAGTGTCCCACTTTTGTGAAACCAAATGCTTTCATTTGACACCAAAATGAACAAAATCCGTACTATTGCTATACTTGCTGAGATATTTACGAAAAAGTTTCACCTACCATCGAAAAACCATGCTCCTGGTCACTTTTTCAACTTGAACCATGTATGCCGTTTAGAAAAATGTATCCTGCTCACTCCCGCCTCGATCTGCTCCATGAAACACAGATCTAGCGATTATTTGTTTCTTTACCCGTTCATCATGTTAATCTTGAAAACCTCCCAGTCCCCGTTAGGAACCTATGCTAGATTAGATTAAATTTGGTGGATTCGAGCTCCTGCACCTATGTCGCTAGTAGGCCTGTTGTGTTTACCCACGAGTGTTTTATACCATCTAAGATTACTTTTTGTCAGTTTTGAGAGACAAATGCGCAGTCATAGCCTCTTCGTGGCATTAAGGTACTCCAGCATTAGTTTAGGAGATATAAGTTTCATGTGCTCATACTTGACAAAGTATGAGCTAAAATATTTGGCTCTCTTCATGGTGTAAGCTGGGCATTTACAAAGAAAGTGCTCAGGAGCTTCAATGTCACCGCGTTGATCACAGATTGGGCTGTCGGCGATTCCCATAACTTGGAGATAAGCTCTAAGTTGACAATGTCGTGTTAGAACCCCTACAACTCGTTTCAAGTCCCGCTTACTTAGAGATAGAGCTTCTTTTGCTCTGGTCTTGTTCAGCTTTGGCCTGTCTCGCGTATCGTATCGACCTCCAATGATTCGCGAAGGAGACGTCTTTCCATTCGTTGATCCAGCTTTGAAGCGTTGCGAAGGAAACCCCAATCCCTGGTTCCGGACCTTCTAGGCCATTAACTGCAATTTCGTTGCCTATGAAGCCGCTGTGACTTGGAATCCAGATCAAGTTCACCTGGTTCCGAGCTGCAATGAGCTGGAGAGAGTCTCTACACTTCAGCGCTAGTCAGGATGTGAATCTATGGCTAGCCAGTGTTTTAGGCGCTGATTGGCTGTCCGTGTGGATATTTATTGTGCCCCCACTTTGTCCTTCTGAGAGGATTACTTCACAACATCCTTGAATGTCCATTATTTCTGTAAGGTACATAGTTGTCCATTTTCCCAAAGACAAAGATTTTTCTATATTCATCTGTGGGTAGCAGTACCCCGCTCCGGAGCCGCCACCTAGGCGAGGGCCGTCAAAATACCACTTCATTACACCTTCCTGTGGGCTTATTTGACCCTCCTCCCAGTCGTGCCTTGATGGAATGCTAACTCTAACAGCTTTATCAAATTTGTACATCGGTTTCCCCGCATCACTAGGCATTTCAAACCGTGGATTTGATTTCACCATCAAATTCCAAATTTTTGTATGCCCGGTGATCGAAATCCGTAGATAATTTGAGAGTTTAAACCTAAGTTCTGTAGTCCTTGCTACTGCTTCGATTTGAATGTGGAGGAGCGGGATATATAGTAAGGCCTCTAAGGCTGCTGTGGGTGCGGTGCTCCGTCGGGCGTCGAGAAGAAACGCTTCGTGTGCATTCCTCCATCATAGGCACACCAATAGTTAGCGCATTACGACCTCACCCAACTCTTCACCGCTTTCACACACGTCGAGTGTGGTATGGGTATAAGAGACTCTGGCCCACGACTTAATGTCGCCGAGCCTCATCTCCTCTCTTGTAACCCTCCACGCCAGAGTGTCCGGGAACCTAGACCAGCGTTAGACGATTTCTCAGTCCCATCTGGTTCAGGTCTTCCTTCAACTCTTTTATTAGCTTGGATGTCACGACTGGCGACATGAGCGCCTTAGTCATCGCTTCACTGATAGAGCAGATTGTAACATTTTCTGATCATGCCTCTGCTGAGACCACCTCCCCTACTCCCATCAGTGCAGCGAAAGTCTCAGCCTGAAAGACATCTGCGAGTCTCCCTAGGTCCACCGATGGTTCCATAAAGAATAATCCAGTTCCCGCGGCCTCGGCAGTTTTAGAACCGTCAGTGAAGCTTACACTTCCTTCACCTGGTAGGTGGCTTGGTCAGCCTTCTAGCCATTCCAACCTGCTAGGTACAAAGACTTCAAAGCATTTCACGAAGTTTGCCTCCGATTTCATTCGATCCCTAGGCATCGCAATCGCAGGGACCTCGTCAGTGATGACCTTCTTGATTTTCTCATGTCCCGAAATGAAGTTCGGAGTCCAAAGATCGTTCTGCGGCAACCTGTCCGCCCGCCGTGGCAAAAGCCCTCGCCTTCAATGCCACGTGGATCGGTGGTAACGTATAATAGGACCCTTGTACTTCGTACGGGTCCAATTACAAAAAATTACAAAATTACAAAAAAGGCACGGTGAGCTTGAATGAATGTAGTTGAAAGTGCGTGCACATGGGGTTTCTCTTCGAAAAATTGTTTTTGAGGTCAAAACTAAACTTTTTTGTTCTGCCACTTCATAAGTTGTCCGGAGGATTTTAAAGAAAATTGATAAAAATTTGTTTTTCCATACATTTTCCAAATTTGTGTAAAAGTGATAAAAAACATATGAAGGGACCCGTACGTATTTATAATTCAGAGCCGTAGCCACATGTGGCGCAGGGTGAGCGGCTCCCCCCTGAAAAAAGTTGCGCCCCCCCCCCCCCTGAAAAATTGTCTGTATTCTATCAAAACTTGCACTTCTTAACAGATCTTCACCTACATATTTAACTTATCGTTTTACAATTTCACATGTGTACAAGTATATTAAAGTTAGCAGTTAAACTTCAAAAAAAAAAAAAATCTCGCTGCGCGACTTTTTTCCTTCCTTATTCATCATTAGTAAATTTGGTATAACATTAGCTAGGTCAAGGCCTTGAGTCCTGATACAAAAGGAATAGTGGCATATTCGGCTAATAATCTCTGTAGAGAAAAGCTCATACTTTCTGCTAGTTTAATCTTCGGTCACTAAAGAAAGTTGGAAATACAACGGACGCTTAGAATTATTGATAAAACGTCATTATATATGGCAAAAAAAATTTCGTTCGCTCCGCTCGCGACTTTCATTTATCAAACTTAACAAGTGAAGAAGTTCGTGCCACACCAAAATTAACATTTTTACAACCTGTGCGTAAGGCTTCTATTGTATTTTATGTGTGACTGTACACCATTAGTTATACGAACAAAATTGCTTTGGGGCGCGCGCCCCCCTTGAAATTTTGGTCTGACTACGGCTCTGTTATAATTATAAAAGTCAAAAGTTTGTCTGTTTGTCTGTCTTTAAATTGTCGGTCACAAATTTTCAGCGTGAACCAACATACGTCCGACCTGTTTGACGAGTCCAGAGGGACTGAATTAAAGTGCGGTTTTGCATTGCCTTTTATAGCAAAAAACCCATTATGCTACCTAGATTTCAATTGAAATTTTTTCTTGATGTAATTTAAAATTTTTTTTTGGTTTTTTTGGACAGTTGGTTTCTTCGGGAAAATTGTTGACATTGATGAGTAGAATCTTTATGAATCCTAAGAAAATGGCTAGCAGCTGTCAAAGTGACGCCATCTTGAATTTTTTGCTATCTTCTGAATTAGAATAGCTATACAGTTGGTTTCTTCGGGAAAGTTGTTGACATTGATGAGTAGAATCTTTATGAATCCTAAGAAAATGGCTGCCAGCTGTCAAAGTGACGCCATCTTGGATTTTTTGCTTTTAAAAGAATTTGGGAAGGTATGGGAGACAGATCATTGGTTTCTTTGGCAAAGTCTCAGGGTTTTGTGAGTAGAAGTCACCAGTATTGGTGAAAATGTCGGGCAGTTGGGTATTGGGTCAATTTTTATGGTTTTAAAATTATTTTCGAATGTGTGGGAGTTATACCATATGTTTATTCGGCAAAGTCTTAGAGTTTTGTTAGTAAACGTCACCAGTATTGGTGAAAATGTCGGGCAGTTGGACATTGGGTCAATTTTTATGGTTTTAAAAGTATTTGGGAAGGTATAAGAAACAGACGATAGGTTTCTTTTGCAAAGTCTCAGAGTTTTGTGAGTAGAAGTCACCAGTATTGGTGAAAATGATGGGCATCTCGGGGGAAAAAGCAGTACGGGGGTAATCGGTTGTATGGGGAAATGGTAGTACGGGGAAAACAGTAGTGAGAAGAAAATAGTAGTACGGTGGAAACGGTTGTACGCGAAACAGTAGTACGGGGGAAACGATTGTACCGGAAAAACAGTAGTGCGGTGGAAACGGTTGTGCGGGGGAAATGGTAGTACGGGGAAAACAGTAGTGAGGAGGACGGGAGAAACGGTTGTACGGGGAAATAGTAGTACGGTGATAACGTTTGTACGGGGAAATGGTAGTACGGGAGAAATGATATTACAGGGGAAATGGTAGAACGGTGAAATGGTAGTACGCGGAAAACAGTAGTGAGGAGGAAATTGTAGGACAGGAGAAACGGTTGTAAGGGTAAATAGTAGCACGGTGATAACGTTTGTACAGGGGTCGGTAGTACGGAGAAAATTGTAATACGGGGAAAAGTGTTGTATGGTGGAAACGATAGTACGGGTGAAACGGTAGCACGGGAAAAACGGTAGTACAGACGTAATGATAGTACACAGCAAACGGTAGTTCGGCAAAACGGTTTTACGAGAAAATGGTAGTACGGATGAAAACCAGATTTGCGTAACCTTATGGTAACTACTAAAATACTACTACATCCATTCCTTATTCATCTACATCTAACTTTGCACACCCTTGCATAGATTTTAGTATTAATGCCGTAAATCTCCGACCTTGCGGACAAGAATGCTTAATGTCCGCGTAGCCTCTAGGGGCGGGGGTATTTACTAGTCAGAATAGATGTGGCAAACAGAGTTGATGTTACGAAAAGACTCGAACGTATTTAAGTAAATATTGCCTTAACTCTTAAGTGTATGAAATTACGTCCACATTAAATTGTATTGGAATATGCCGAGAGGGCAATATTGAAAAATCCGCAGAAACTCGTTTCTGTATCCTAGGGCCTAATGTCAAAAAAGTTTCTTCTACTAATTGTTGGGCTTTCATAGACCTGTTGATGAAAAAACAATTATGAAAATCGGAAAAGTTTTACTCGAGTTATGTACAAAAAACACGTATGGCCCTAGCAGAGACTCGTTTGGGGTGGGCCATGCCCAGATCTTTCAAACAAACAAAAAATTTTGAAAATCGGAAAAGATTTACTCAAACTATGTACAAAAGACCAAAACCCACTTTAACGGCCCTTGGGCTCAGCTAGTTTTTATAAAAAAAACTAAAATATTTAGAAACATACCGTAGAACAATTTTTTGCTTACAATTATGTTCCGGACAACTTATGAAGTGCCAGAACAAAAAAGTTTAGTTTTGACCTCAAAAACAATTTTTCGAAGAGAAATCTCATGTGCACGCACTTTCAACTAAATTTTTCATTCAAGCTCACTGTGTAGTGCGTCCAAATACGCGAATCTACTACTTTTTCTTTCGTAGAGGATTAGAAAACTGATAAATTGTATGAAAGAAGGTAAATCAATTTTCTACTCTGAAGATTATAAAATCCTGTTCTGTCTCTCAGGTTACCAGCCCGATTTCATCACCCACTTTACGTTTATCAAATATTATTTTTACGGTTCGGCACACTAACGTTTTCAATTTCAAACGCTATGGTCACCTTTTCCATGAAACATTTCTACTTCCCTCAATGTCTACACTTTTATTATACGAAATAGTTCTAAATGCAATCATCCAAAGAAAAATCCCTGTTAACATCCGCAATAAAATTATGTGAAATCAAAAACGTTTGCACACATCGATTTTATGTGCCGAATTTTTTTTCAAATTTTAAATCCAAATTTTGAGTAAAATTTCCTTTAATAAAGTCGCATATGTTGGGGAATATGTTGCTGACGGAAAATGAAATCGTAACATTTAATTCACTTCACCAGAATTAATACAGAAAATCAATTTTTGGGTTTCATGTTTTATCCTCAGGGGTTGTTCGGTGTATGTTCTAAGCCAAAAGCCAGTAAATATTTGCGATTTTAATTGATGACTAATGGAACATTTCATTGGTATGACTAAATGACTGACGACCTAATTATTTTTGAACAACAAATCGATGTCCTCCCTCAAGTACTCAAGTAAAATACGCTTGTATCAAATTAGCAACTTTCTTGATTACTGCCATCTAAACAATTGTGTCCAAATGAGGGAAATAAAGTGCATAAACAGATGATACCAAAGAGGGTATTAATCCCTCCTGATAAACCCACTAGTTTGCCAAAAGAACTACAAAAATCTCAAACTGACTGGGATTCACCGAGCTCTTACACCGGTACAGTAAAACGTCGACCGCCTTCAATAGAATCACCAAAACCACCCGTTTTTTACTACGATGTATCAACCGATAAGCCAAACGCTGCAAGTGAAAGCATTCAAATTTCGAAAGACGATAAAATATCGCCCCAGGAAGTTACAGAAGGAAATGATATTTCTACTCAAAAAAGAAAAGGAAACAAATTATCAGAGCGAAAACGACATACATCAAATGAATCGGAGTCGACAATAAGTACATCCGATCAAATAGAATCAAAGCCAATTAGTTCAACGTTCCGTAGAAAATCGAAACTAAAATTACCTTCAAGCAGTGCTAATCAAAACGGTAATTTATTACCCTCAGCTACATCTACAGCAGTGAATGTTATTGTTTCGAAAAGTAATTTACCGAAATTATCGCAAGCAAAAAAAACATGTGCTGAGAGACCTAAATATACTCTTGCAGTAAGGCAATCGGTGGAAAAAGAAAAACAAATTTCTAATTTCTCAACGACGCTTCAGGTAAACCAAAAAGTTGCTATAGCAACAGCAGCTGTAGAACGCAAACAGGTGAAAAACCAATTCTACAACAGCGAACTGAATAAAAATCGAAATAAACGAAATTCGAGGGACGTTTCCGTCGGTACGGTGCATAGCAAAACGAGTTACTTTACCCAACCGGAAAGTCATCGTTTCCAAACTTACAAAGAATTATATCGAGATTTTCCAGCACATTTTCCATCAACAACAGTTGACGGAAATATTTCGGCTGAACCGTCACCATTCCATAAACCACCATCACCCACATCGCCAACCATATACAAACAAAAGAACGTTTTGATTGAAACTCAAAAGAAAATTAGATTTGACGAAGAAGATGAAAGTCCTCAACGCAACCATCATATCGTTGTAGATACATTCGCATTTGGGGTTGATTGTTTTACTCAGCAAAATGCAAATGAATCGCAACATCTTCGGAATAAATTTAGTTTAACGAAATTGGAACAATCACCGAAACGTAGCGGAAATCGGTCGTATACATCAACAAACGATGGAACTAATTACAAGAACGACGATAAAAGAGACACATTACGGGCGAACGCAAATGATTATGTAATGTTCAATCCAACAAGCAAGAATTTCACGAAAATGAACTACGAAAAAAGTCCACCAAATGATATACTGGCCAAGCCAGAATTTTCGTCAAGTGTTTTCAAAAACATTCCAGTTCGACCGCGTAAAGGAATTCCACATTTAGAAAATTATTGTTTGTTTGATCCCAGCACGGACTTTATGAATGAAAAAGAAAGTAAGAAAAATGCATTAAGTGACGATCTGTTGGAAGTGGATGAATCTGAATTGATAGACGAAATCATTTACGACGACAATGGACTTTCAACGGATGACTGTGATATGAACAGTTATTGTGGTCGCATGGACAACACAAGTGATGAATCGGTGAGTGACAGTAACGTTGACCTGGTTACCGATTGCTTCAACGAATCAACGAAAGCGAACACAATCGAAGATAATGAAAAAAGCAATGAGATCGACGAACCAGATGTGTCACAATCAATTAGCAATGAAAAAACGCTACAGAATCATTTCCATCGACCTTTCATTGGTGAGTTACACAAAAAGCTAAGCACTCAACATGACAAATTGTATCGACATTCATCCCTGCCGACATCCAAATCCAGAAAATTAATACGTCACAAGTACGATGAATCATTCCAACAACAATCCAATAAACTGTGCGAAAATGTAGAAATTGAAAATCAAATTGAAGTTAATTTATCACCCTCAAAGTCATCGAGTAGTGAAGCAATGCTAAAACAGCAAAAAGACACCCTCAAGCAAAGTGTTTCATCACCTCAATTGCAAAATGTGTCATACAAGTGTTCGACGAAGGAATTGCCATTGATCGAATCGAATTACGTGCTTTTTTATCCGGCTCCTGTACACTGTCGACATCAGTACAAAATAAAACCACCGAGACCATTATCGACTCATAGTGATGCGGATAGCGGTTTTTTGAGTCCTGCTACACCGGATGGATCCAGTGAAGTTAAATTTAATCCAACTGTGCTGGTTTTACAACAATGTGATGACATCCAGGGGTATATTGAGGTAAGAACTAAAAGTAATATTTTGAAAAAAAGAAATCACAACAAAAACCTCTTTAAAGGTAGAGTGTGACGCTGTCCGTAAGTCTGCTTCCAAAATTAATGATATCGCTTGAGGTGACGCTATCGTTGATAATACGCAGAAGTTTGTTTGAATGGAATCTTGTGTTCAAAGTATTAATTATCGCGCTTTTTTTAAAACAAAATTACGTTTTGTTAAAAAAATTGCATCACAAATGCCGGACCCAACGACGAAATCATTTTTCGGTACTTTCAGTTTTTGCGCTGCAAAAATTTGACTTTTGTTTGTTATTGCGTAGATTGTTTAAGGTAAATTAAAATTTTTGCGTGTAAAAACTGAAAGTGTTGAAAAATTATTCCGCTGGTAATTCGTAATTTTTTTCCAAAAATTTTTTTTTCTCCAAAAAAATTTTTCCCCTAAAAAAATTTTCTCCGAAAAAAATTTTCGTTCCGAAAAAAATTGTTTTCCAACACTGAAGAACACTTCGTATCACTTCAGCATACTTGTGTCAACTTCGCCTTGCCTTCTGGACACTTCGGGTCGACTTCGGTACCCACACACATCACCCACACACGTCCCGCCAAACATCCCAACATCAGGCCACATTCCACACACCCACATTCCACACACTTCCCACATCATTCCACACACACACTTTCATACACATCACACATCGCTTCGGCACCTTCACACACATCGCCCACACACGGCTCCACACACCCACAACTTCCACATCATTCCACACACTTCCCACATCTTTCATACACTTCACACATCATCGACTTCGGCTACCTTCATCACACATCATCCCACACACTTCCCACATCATCCCACAAACTTCCCACATCATTCCACACACTTCCCACATCATTCCACACACTTCCTACATCATTCCACACACTTCCCATATCACTCCATACACTTCCCACATCATTTCACACACTTCCTACATCATTCCACACACTTCCCACATCATTCCACTCACTTCACACATCATCCCACACACTACTTCCCACATCATCCCACACACTTCCCACATCATCACACACACTTTCAACATCATTCCAAACACTTCCCGCATAATCAGACACACTTCCTACTTCATTCTACACATTTTCCGCTTCATTTCACACACTTTCCACTTCGTTCCACACACTTCCCGCATCATCACACACACTTCCCACATCATCCTTTGAACTTTCCACATCATTACACATCATTTTTGGTCACTTCAAAAAAAAATTTCTCATAGTCGCTCTACGGCAGCGTAGCTCATTTCGGACCATTTTGACCGTCTCCTGGCAACGAACCCCTTAACCGATTTCCACAAGACTTCGTGAGATCAATACCATTCATTTCATACCCCATTCACCATGTGACCACTACCGGCTGAGATATAGCCGAAGAAGTGCTCCCGTTGGTAGATTGTATGGACCGCACTTCTCATGCGATTCGTGTACATCTCTAACAGGCCTTGCCAATTTCGGCCTGGGCTCCGGGGCATAGTGTTTCGTATTAACGTCTACTGAACACGCAATTTCTCAAGTGTACTCCTTCGTCACATCACTCCAATCGAAAAAGCTTTATTCGAGCAAAAATGACGGAATCGGCTTTTACTCGCCTTAACTTTTAAGAACTGACTTGTGAATATCTCAAACGCGCCACAAATCCAGAACAACATAAAAAAAACTTGATGAAAGAAGCGACCGTTCCAGAGTTCTATAAATGGGAACAAGGTGGATTTTGAGGAGAAGCTTCTGCTTCAGGAACTAGGTCGCGAATATCTGAATTACGGTCTAAGTCCAGGAGAGAACCTAAAAAATCTTAAGAAAAACGATCATATCTCAATGTTTTGAGTGGTGGACCCACCGGATTAGGAGCTATAAACATTTTATGCATCATAAGTTCAACTTCAAGCATTTTGAAACAAATTCTTTCATTCCTTCCACCTCAAGATGTAGTATCTCGGTTATAAGAATGAATTTAGTTGTATAGATCATCAACAGATGTTCAAATTCCTTATTAGCTCCTTACCTCCACAAGGCAAAAATCCGCGTCTTCTGCAACTTTGTGGAGAATTGAATGCAAAACAATCTCTAAAAGAAAACTTTCTTCTAAAAATAAAAGTTTAAAAGTTTGCCTTCGGCTGGGGATACAAGTATCCTCCTCGATAGGATAAAGTGGATAGAAACTCTGACTAGATATTTCTTGCACCTAAGCCGCTAATGGGCCTGTTGTGCGTTCCCACAGGTATTATAGGTTGTCCCTTTTTATTCGATTGAAATAGTCAAGGACCGTTTTTGGTGAGTAGTTTTTCATTGATTTAGGGTTCGCTATAAAAGATCCGAAGTGTTTTGCTCGAGCCATAATAAAGGTGGGACAATGACATAGAAGGTGTTCGGCTGTTTCGATGGCCCCGCAACGAATGTTTGCTAGTCCAATCGTATGCATATGTTTATTAAGGGAGCAGTGACCAGTCAGAATGCCAGTGATTCTCTTTACGTCACGTTTGGTGAATAAGAGGAGAACTTTAATGATGTAGATACGGGTAAACTAGCTTCAGGATCAATAAAAGGAGAAGAAGAGGCTCTTCTTGCTAGCTCGTCTGCTTGTTCGTTGCCGGCGATACCGCTATGTCCTGGAACCTAGGCAAGTACTACTTGACGTTGCGTGGAGAGTAATTGGACTGAATCCCTGCACTCTAAGACGAGTGAAGGGGAAAATTTATATCCCCCTAAAGACTTGACCTGATAAGAGTACAGATGAAGATTCGTTGATCCTCTGGTGTTTTTTTCAGTGTAGATAAAATTATGTTAACGCAACATAGAATACCTGATATATCTGATTGGAACATTGGAAGATAAATAAAATTTCCCGCAGATGCGTAATAATTATTACACCAGGATGCCTTCTCATTGACCTTGAATCATGGCGAAGTACGCAGCCTGGTGTAAAATTGACAATTATTTTACATAAAGCACTCGCTATTGGTTCTAAAATTTCCTAACACCACTTTTTGACATCCGGCTTCCCGGCCGAAATAACACTCTTCCACTTGTTGCAACTTTCTGAAGGCTGAGTACTTCGGATTCAAGATCCAGTAGTTTCATGCACTAGAGGAACGATTAGTCTGGATGTTTTGTAGATTTTCAGAAAAACTGTAACAAAGTACGCTATCAATTTGTGAGACACCACCTTGGATCTTTGAATACGTTCATGAATTTTTTGGGATTTGGGAGCAAAGTCTTTTCGCCTGCGGGTCTGTTTCGTTCACTGTATGATTTGTGCTAACGCGATCTCGCTTCGATCATTTGTTTTTGATTCGGCTAGTTTGCGGTCTCTCTAGACCGCAATTTTGATAATCTTAAAACGAATTTTTTCAAAAGTTTCAAGCGTCAGGTTGATCTTTTGGCAAAGACAAGGTATTGGCGAGTACTTTTCAGTATACAATTTCCATGAGTTCCAGTGATTTATGGCAAGGGAGGGGCACTACCGGATTATGTGCAATCAATCTTCCTCCTTAAATAAATAAAGAGAGCGGAAGCAGCAGCGAATAGAGAAGTTGGGAAAAATTCCGTTAAAAACATTAAGTAGAAGCTCTGAGGGCTTCTGCTCATGGTTTATTAACGTATGGAGACTAAATATTTTATTGCTGGTACCAAAAAAGGTGAAAAAATCATCTGCACGACCGTCTTTTGCTTTATTCTTAGTCAAAAATTGAATCAATTGAGTAATTTTTACATTTCGACTGGACCATAGTAATTCTGATTACAGTCGAGTCTACCATGATAGCGCTGATTATAGTCTAGTCTACCATAATAACGCTATTATGGTAATGTGTCAATGTATGGAACTCGACTACAATCGGCATATTAAAGTCTTATTACGGGCCCCAATACAACAAAGAAATTTTTCTAGTTCTAGGACTCAAGTTTATTGGTTGTTGGGGGCCATCGATAAAAATTTTTGGACACCCCCTTCCTCCCCCTTGTAGGTAAAAATGTATGGGAAAAAATGTTGAAATGTATCAAACTTACGCTTTCGTCGAAAACCCCCCTCGAGTATGGGTAATTCGCACACGAAGTATTTCTGAAATGTGCGAAATTCACCCCCTGGGGGAATTTCGCACAGTGCGAAGTTCCCCTTATGTGGGGAATTTCGCACAGTGCGAAGATCCCCCAGGGGATCACACAATTAGTGTGCGAACTATGTCGAAAGTACAGAAATGGTGTGCGAACTATGTGAGAAGTATGGAAAGCGTGTGCGAACTATGTGGGAAATACAGAAATGGTTTGCGAACTATGTAGGAAGTATGGAAATCGTACAATACTCCCTAAATAGTTCGCACACGATTTCCTTACTTCCGACATTTTTTTTTTTAGATTTATCAGCTTGGGGCGATCCGAGGATACGGATCTCAGAACACAGATCTAGTAATCCTTTGTTCTCTGTCCCCTTCATCATCATATAAATCAAATAAGCCGTCCAGTCTCAGCCAGGAACTTGTCCAACACGACAGGTCCCAGTTTGAGAAACTAGGACGGTGAGATGGTGTAATCACCCAAGTACCTGCGCCTCAGTTGAAAGAATTTGGGGCAATCACAAATAATATGTAGTCCCGTTTCCTCTCCTAATCCACAGGTGCAATCGGACGTGTCCGAGAGTCTCATCTTCCTAAGGTGACTATTTAGGCCGCAGTGTCCAGTAATCGCACCAACTATCCTGCTGATGCGATTTTTCTGCATGCCGATTAGTACCTTGGACCATTTTTCATTGGGTTTCGGGAAGAAGTGTTTCATGTGTACACCCCCCTCAGAGGTCATCCAGCGCTCTGCGTGCTGATCTTTCCTCCAGTTCCTAAGTACTTTACACAGAACGCCTTAGGTATTGGGATTTGCGGATCAGGTCCGTGCACTGGCGCCGAAGAGCCCATTTTGGCCAACTCATCAGCCATCTCATTATCGTGAATTCCAGAGTGGCCTGGTACCCAAACAAGAGTAATCCGGTTACTACGGCCCATATCATTTAGATAATCTTTACACTCCTTCACTATCTTGGATGTCACCATCGGTGATGCCAGCACGTTAAGCATGGACTCACTGTCCGAGCAGACGTAAATCGCCTGCCCATGAGTGTCTTTCGGCAACATTTCTCTGACTCCAGGGAGTGTGGCAAAGGTTTCAGTCTGATAGACACTAGCATGAATGCCGAGGCTTTGCCATGTGCCTGTCTCAGTCTCTGGGTTGAACACCCCAACTCCCGAGCCTTCAGCTGACTTGGATCCATCCGTGTATCTAATCAATTTACTTTCGGGTAGATGGACCGGCCTGACCACGCCTCCCTTTCCGGCTTGGTTTCACGCGATCCCGCGGCATGTCAAAGATTGGGTCTTGTATCAAATTACCAATCGTTCCATGGCCGACATGGAAATTTCTAGTCCACAACCCGTTTTGCGCTAATCTGTCTGCCGTGGCGAAAGCTTTTGCGTTCACCATCAGGTCGACAGATGACAGATTCAACAGCGTCTCCATTGCTGCTGTTGCCGTAGTCTTCACTGCACCAAAGATGCATATACACACCAGTCTCTGCAAGTCTACTAGGGCTTTCCTGGCACTGACTTTTTTCAGCCTAGGCACTTCCGACATAGTTCGCACACCATATCTGTACTTCCCACATAGATGGCACACGATTTCCATACTTCCCACATAGTTCGCACACCATTTCTGTACTTCCCACATAGTTCGCACACGATTTCCATACTCCCCACATAGTTCGCACACGATTTCCATACTCCCCACATAGTTCGCACACGATATGCTGCGAACAGTAATTATATATCCATTTGTGCGAAGTACACTCCCCGGGGGAATATTGCATGGTGCGAAGCTCCCCCCTATGGGAGAACTTCGCACAAATACAGGCGTGTGCGAAATTCCCCTCCACCCCCCTAAGGAAGTAAGTACTTTGTGAATGGACCCTGTTGGTGTCTAGAAGTACGAACTATGTGAATTTCATTGATAATTATGCCCTTTCTGTCGAAAATGCATTAAAGTAACGTGATCAGAATATACTCTGAACACAAATAAAATTTCTTTGTAATATTTCTGTGAAAGATTGAAAACCAACCGACACACCAACTCCACCCCCAATTTTTTTCCAAACTGCATATAATAGTCACGTACTTTCTTGTCGCTTTTCCATTTCAACTCATAATAATTCAAAGACAAACAAGTTAGCCCCAATCATAAAATTGAAAATTCCCAGAGACACATTTGAATTAAATTTGAAAATGCGAATATCGTATACCATCTCAACCCCTTATTTAAATATTTTTATTGCAATCATCTAAAACTACAAAACATTGCACTTTGAGTTGAATGGGGGATTCATTATTAGTTTCTCAACATTGTTGGTGGATTTGTAGATTTTTCTGTTCAACCTACAGCTCCTAAGAATTCGATGCATAAATTTCCATGCGTATTAGCTATACAGACAGTAAATGATAAATGGTGGAAAAGATGAACGAAATTTCATTTACACTTTTAATGGCACATCTTTTTACACACTTTTTAGGGGCATTTTCTAACATGCATAAGTATGTTACTAACCAAATATGAAACCCTCCCTCGTACAGCTTGAATTCCTGCAATTCTTTAATTTAGAATATTGCAATGGTTTGTTGGGATATGCCCATAACAATTCTAATCAGATAAATGCTGGCTGTATGATGTTGATGCTGTTTGGTTGGGGGAAAATGCAATTTCAATGCATGTGCTGCATGATTTAGAATGGTCTTTATTGGTGGGGTAATCCCATGTCATTTATTATAGAGGCTTAGTAATTTTATGACGCTTGAAACAATATGATTTTTAGTCGTTTTTCTTGTCGAGGGGAGTTTCTCATTCAAAATTTTGTGATTATAACATTTATGTGTTTTTATTTATTCATTTTTTGTCAATGTGGCATTCGCTTTGGCAAGTTTTGTGTCACAAAATGCGACATAATCACAATATTCAACAGTTATTTTCATGAAAGAGTAAGAAAATTGATAGGAATACAATCCACGCTATCAGTGCGACGTCGGCTTATGTCAAAATATACGAAACTTTATTATGAAATTTTCTCGTCACAAAATTGTGTATACCGCACTAAAAGTGTAGATGCTCCATGTAATTTGTGGCAAGAATAGCGAATTTCAAGTCTAACTATAGGCTCGAAAATCATGCCCGCAGCGGTACTAGAAGGCCTGACGCAGTCCCCACACCCCCAAAAAGAAGTCCTTAAACTCAAAAAACGCCATACAAAAACCTTTGGGACAAGGCACGATGTATAGGAGATTTTTCCCCTGTTCACCCTGCCCCTCCAAAACAACGTCGCATCACCTTTCTAACGAGCCCAGACTCATCAAAATCGGTTGGAAATTGGCTGATATATCGAGGTTTGAAAATGACATTTTTCTATGGGCCATGGATTTTTCTATTATTCTCATCATTATGAAATAGTTATTTGCGTAACTAGGAAAAATATAATGTTTTTGAGGAGTGTGAGGTTTACAGCCCGCGGCGAAGCCAAGGGCTGCAATCACACTAGTCAAAAACATATATTTTTCCGAGTTTCGTACAATATTTTTCATTCCGAGGGTTCAGGAAACTGCTTCTCAGTTTCAAAATAGGACGGAAAACAGTTTTCCGTCCTAGGAATGAAATTTTTTTTTTCTGATCTGTCGGTTTCCACCTATCTATTAATAATTTTCGATCTCGAGAACCAGTCAGCCGATCTTCCTGAAATTTTCACTGAACGTCAGTCTCGGCCCCAAATAAAAAATTTCATATGCCGCTTTTCCGGGAAAATTCTGGAAAAGCCGTGGCATGTGGAAAAGTGGTCAATTTTGACGGTTTTTCAGGTAATACTCGGAGTTTTCAAATTTGAGCTCCGCAGAGACTACAGCTAGAGAGCTCGTTTCTTCGGGGAAGTTATAGAGTTTGGTCAGGAACATTTTTTGGCATCCTAAGAAAATGGCTGCCAGCTGTCAAAGTGACGCCATCTTGGATTTTTGCTATCTTCTGAATTAGAATAGTTACACGGTTGGTTTCTTCGGGAAAATTTTAGAGATTGGTGAAAGGAACTTTTAGCCTGAAGCCTGAAAATTTTTTTCGCCGGAAATTTTTTTTGCTAAAAATTTTTTTTGCCAGAATTTCTTTTTCGGCAAAAATTTTTTTCCGTCAGAAATGTTTTTTCGCCGGAGTGACAATAGCTAGAGAGTTGGTTTCTTCGGGAAAGTTACAGAGTTTGGTCAGAAGAATTTTTTGGGATCTTAAGAAAATGGCTCCCAGCAGTTAAACCGGCGCCATCTTCAATTTTCCCAAGCAATAAATTAAGTTTTTTTTTGGTCTTCGAATTTTAGCTTCGGAATGACAATACTTAGAGAGTTGGTGTCTTCTACAAAGTTATAAAATTTCATCAGGAGAATTTTTTGGGATCTTCAGCAATCTTCCAAAAAGACGCCATCTTGGATTTTCGTTAGGAATAAATTATGCTTCTTTGAGTTTTCGAATTTTAGCCCCGGAATGAGAATAATTATAGAGATGGTTTCTTTGAAATGGTTGTTATAGAGTTTGATCAGGAGATTTTTTGGGTTGTTGGTTTCTTAGGGAAAGTTGCCAAGATTGGTGTGAAAAAATTTTTTCAGAGAAAATGTTTTTCGGAGAAAAATGTTTTTCGAAGGAAAATGCTTTTCGGAGAAAAATGCTTTTTGGAGAAAAGGTTTTTTGGAGAAAAATTTTTTTGGTGAAAGTTTTTTGGAAGAAAAATGTTTTTGGAGAAATTCTTTTTAAAGGAGTAACCATTTTTGTGAAATATTTTTTCCGGAGAAAAACTTTTTTCGAAGAAATAGTTTTTTTCGGAACTTCTTTTTTGAGAACATTTTTTTTCTGAAAGAAATTTTTTGAGAGAAAAAGTTTTTACGTAGAGAACTTTTCGGGAAGAAATTTTTTTTTATGAAAAATTTTTTGTTTTATGAAAAAAATTTTTTTTCGAACCCAATTTTTTTTTTTGGAGGAAAAATTTTTTGAGAAAACTTTTTTGGAGAAATTTTTTTTCGAAAAACAGAAAATTTTTTTCGCGAAATTTAGTTTTAATAACTGCAAACTTTAAAACGTTGTGTTAAAAAATTGCGTCATAAATGCCGGACCCACCAGCGATATAATTTTTCAACAATTTCAGTTTTTACACGCAAAAATATAAATTTACCGTAAACAATCTACGCAATAAGAAATAAAGGTCAAGTTTTTGCAGCGCAAAAACGGAAATTTAAAACGCAATTTTTTAACACAACGTAATTTTGTTTTAAAGAAAGCGCTGTAATTTTTCAGGAAATTAAAATTTTTAACACGAGGTTCCATTCAAACAAATTTTTGCGTATTATCAGCGATAGCGTCACCTCAAGTGATATCATTAATTTTGAAAGTGGACTTACGGACTGCGTCAGCGTCACACTTTACCTTTCTAGAGGTTTTTGTATGCTAGAACATTATATCACATGGTCAATGGATTTTTTACCACCACGTGGTAAATAATGACCACCCATCTGAACATAAAACTATTTTTGCATCTTTTACATTAACAAAATACGAATTTTCGCAACTCAAATGAGAATAATTTATACCATAATCGAATTAATTTTGCAAGTGTTCCACTATTGTGCCAATTTGTTGAAGCGTTGTAATTCGGGATTGTCTGACAATGTAATATCCTCTTCATTAATATATTTTCCTATAGTTACAGTTCCAATATGCCCATTTTGCATGTGGAAATATGCGTAACATATTTAATAGAGGAAGCATAGTTCTTATCATCTACGATTTTCATTTACTGATCTAAATTGCACACTTGCACGTAGAGCGAAACGTAAAGTAACATTTGTTTAATTGATGCACGTGCATTTACCATTTCTAATGCTGAAGTCTTAATTTATGGACGCAATTTGCGTGCAACATGCGCCTGAAGGCATTTTCGAAATGAAATCAAATTGGGAACGCTCTAGTGGGCGTGTGTCGTGTTGATAGATGTAGGAAATTAACATTTATTTTTTTATAATAATTAATTTTTAGTACTTTATTGAGTGAAAAGCCATTTATTAAGATTATGATAACAATCTCCCTGTATATTTGTGGAAGGTGTTAAGTTAGGGAGTTTAACCTCATTTAAAGGTATCGAAACGAGAAGCTCTCAAAACAGATTCATAAAATTTAACAAACTAAAGAGCTGATTTCGTCGTACTAAAAAATCTTTTGGCTTTTAATGCAAGTTTGTGTACTTTATTACACAGAAGGTTTGGTTAGCCCGCTGGAGCCAAAAGTTTAACGTAAATACTATCTTAGATAGTCGTTTAATTGGGTAATCTACGTAGCAGAAATAATTCCAAAAGCAAAATAACCAAACGAATTCATAATTCCTGTACTTCAAAGCGTTAAAAAAACTACTTCACCTGGTCGTCTTCGTGCGCTTATGAGACATTGCGACGCTTTCTCAAAGTATTTTTCTTGATGTGTGATTCTGTCATTTTGCACTATTTAGTTTTGATTTCTTTCGTACAATTCTAAATTAAACTTTGTAATTAATTGTGAATTTGTTTTACATTTCAATATAAAATCTTTATTGGATCAAACGACACACATGTCTTATAAATATTGCCTCATTGTTCTCTTTGTTGTCGAACATGTGCTTTTATAAAAAGTGATTCTTTTGATCGGAACAAAAGTTAAATTACTGGCGTAATCGTCGTACAAAACGTTCTAAAGAACTCGTCGCCATATGGCTCTATGTCGGGACTCTTATTGAGCCCGACTCTAATGTTCCAAGGAACTCAAATCATTGGCTCGCTACGCTAATGTTTTCTTTTTCGCTACAATCACACATGATTTTATGTATGCCTTCTGCAGACTCTCCTTTGTTTTCAGATATGAGCTGTTCGAAAACCACGTCGCCGCATATGAGACATTCCATTAAGTGTTGCAATACTAGCGGGAGGTTTGAGTGGATATCTCAAATTTTAAGCCAGGAACGAGAAAGTTCATGCGAATAATTTTGTTTGTCTCGTTATTTGCAATTGATTTGCTCTTTCGCACATTCGTTTGTACCTTGGTTGGTTTTTGAGATGTATACTCGAAGCGTTCGTTGGTCCGAGCTACATCGCTAGTTTGGTAGTCAATAACTATAAAGATATTTTGTCTCCACGGCGCCGTGGAGAAAGATCTGTTTCTGTATTTGCAGCTATCACAGAAGAACGCCGTTAGTGGCAACTTCATAAACTAATAGAATCAAAGGGGATAGGGGATTTATATTCTTCCGAAGGGGCTAGTTGCACCTTGAGGTATAGCCAGCGAATGAGAAAATCAACGTTCACAGAGGGACCATGTACCTGAGTACGAGACAATTTTCCTGGTAGAGAAATCATATGTTTACCTCAACTGTATCCTGGCCAAATATGGAAAAATTTCCCCTTCGCAGCTGAAAAACATGTTTGAAAACTATGATTTTCGTGGTAACTTGTCATTTTGGATTGCCGCAAGTCCTTATGTAGAGGTCTGTGTTGTGTCCTCTAACGATCAAAGAAAAGACGGTTTTCTGATCACGAAATGTATTTAACGATGCGTAAATTTCGCTTGTCGATTATGGAATGAATATGATACAAAAGAGGTGAGGGTGAAGTGATATGATATGATTATGAGTGCGTGAGTAAATGATATTTAGGTGAGGAGCAGTGCTCCATACTTATATCACTAAATTTACACGAAGTTGTGGGTCATGTCACACAGAAATGTCAGCTTCCGAACCCCTTATGAAGGGGAATTTACCACAGATAATCGCGACGGTAGCAGGTTCCGGGTGTATGCACGACCAAGAATAGACCAAGGAGAAGGTTTTTATTTTCTATTAAATCAGATTTAGAGTTAGGAGACTTTCACTAGGCAAGCAAATCATTTCCTTGGTGAGTGATAGGATGACGTGGAGGCTCAGTGGCTGAGGCAGAAAGACCGAATCGTACCAAAGAGTCTGTAAAGTGTGATGATGAATTTCCGATTGCTGGGAAGAGTTATGCCAAAAGGAGTATAAAATCCGGTTTTTCTTTAAATAAAATATTTTGACTTTATGTTTTTAATGAAACTGAGGTTTAATATAAATTAGAACAGCGAGCATCTCCTAAATTAGTTTCAAACATTGATTGATACAACTCTCAGGATAAATTTGTAGCCCCAGCTTGACAACAATCCGAAATATCTTGTCATTCAATAAACTTCGAAAACATATTCTCCTTCAAACATATAAAGTTATCTAATTTAAGAACTGTTACTCTTTGAATTAGTGCACCGAAAGTTTTACATTTTGTGAAACTTAATGATGCAACTTTGAAGCTAAAGTCTACACTATACGTTTAACGTTCAGCTCCATTATTCTGATACGCCTGTTATACACCATTATACACCACGAATTATCAAGAGCCGATTTTATTATTCTGTGTGGATAACTTAAACGCTTATTCGAATATATAAACATCCATTAAGTTGCTTCATATTGGTAAAACAGGAAAGCTTTGCCCAAACGATTGCTGTTGTGAACAATGTTGTTACATCCACACAACTTATCAGAAGATGCAACGTTTTCACATTAACTATTTATCGCAATTTCGTATTTTTTTAATGTGTATTGCGCCACTGAGAAAGATTTAATGATTTAATGAAAGATTGATAAAGCTTTTATGGGAGATGAGAAGATACAAACATTGCATGACTTTTGAAAAGTTCAGATTTTTTTTTGTGTTCTGATTTATGCTTTAATTTTCCTACACTACCTTTAAAATTACTAAATGTTTTTCACATGATATGCAGTTACAAAATTTTTCGAGCATACAATTCTCTCCCTTTCTAATTTCATGGAACAGTACTCTGCAAACCAAATATATGAAATGGATGTGAATTATGTTGGCGAGCAAATATTTTCTTAATGTCGGGGAAAATGCCAATGGAATTATGAATATATTTTCTCCCCCTCATAACACGTTCCACAAACTGCGAAATATTTGAAATGTTCAAAAAAAATATTTGCATTTTTTTGCGAAGCAGATGCAACGTTAGGTATACAAAATTCTTGTGGTTGGTTTAGGTGGCAAACGATAAACCATTACCTTTTGATTGATTGGTTGATTGAACCTTACCTTAGGCTTTTCATCTTATACAAAAAATTACAATTCCATAATTTCAACATCACAATCACACGCTTAGAAAACATAAATCACAACAAAAACCTCTTAAAAGGTAGAGTGTTACGCAGTCCACAGCGCTTTCTTTAAAACAAAATTACGTTATGTGAAAAAAATTGCGTCACAAATGCCGGATCCACCAGCGGAATAATTTTTTAATACTTTTCAAAATTTTGTTTTAAAGAAAGCGCTGTAATTTTTTCAGGAAATTAAAACTTTGAACACAAGATTCCATTCAAGCAAACTTCTGCGTATTATCAGCGATAGCGTCACCTCAAGCGATATCATTAATTTTGGAAGCAGACTTACGGACTGCGTCACACTCTACCTTTTAAGAGGTTTTTGTTGTTTTTTAGAAGTTTTCATTTGTGAAAAAATTTCTATTTTTTGGAAAAATTTTTCCCTTAAAAAAAATTCTCAGAAAAGGAAATTTTCATAGAAAAA
>CM055403.1:172448174-172477557 GCA_029228625.1 Pseudolycoriella hygida
TTTTTTTCGGAGAAATTTTTTTTCTAAGAAAGTTTTCTTTTCTAAGAAATTTTTTTTTCGGAGAAAACTTTATTCAAAAAATAGAAAAATTTTTACATGACTTTTAGTTATAACAACTGAAAACTTCCAAAACGACTGATATTACAACAAAAACCTCTTAAAAGGTAGAGTGTGACGCAGTCCGTAAGTCCGCTTCGAAAATTAATGATATCGCTTGAGGTGACGCTTACGCTGAAAATACGTAAAAATGACGATAAAAAAAAGTTTTTAAGGAAAATTCAAATGTTTGAAATTGCGTCACAAATGCCAGAGCCATCAACGTAATAATTTTTCCACTTTTTCAGTTTCACATGCAAAATTTTCTCAAAAACTAAGTTAAGAAAGTTGGTTACCTTTAAGAAGAATTTGAATTTTTCTCAAAAGTCAGGCGTCAATAAGATCAGATTGTTGCTATGTAAAAACTGAAAGTACAGAAAAATTATTTCGTCGTTGGCTCTGGCATTTGTGACGCAATTTCAAACATTTAAATTTTTTTTTTGCATCGTCATTTTGTGCGTATTTTCAGCGTAAGCGTCATGTCACCTCAAGCGATATCATATATTTTAGAAGCGGACTTACGGACTGCGTCACACTCTACCTTTTAAGAGGTTTTTGTTGCGATTATCATATTGTTCATATATTTGTGAAGCAATATTTTATGAATAACGTGCAATTTGTGCTGTTCTGAACCGTCCAAAGGAGAAAGGAGACACGTGAAAAATTATTCTCGGTGTATATATTTTATCTACAGGATTTTGGGAAATCGAATTTTATACTTTCATAAATTTCTCAGACACCTTTCGATATTATCACAGAGACACGTTGACTTCTGGGGAATTTTTCGATAGAATTGTTTTGAATAAAGTCGCCACTGATAATTTTATCTTAAGGGGTAAACGAAAAATTCTCCCCTATTTCTAAGACGATAAAAAATCTAAAAATAATTTCACCGTTTCCATTACTCCTAAAAGATCGATAGCTCACTATATCAACGTCCGTTTTAAAACTCGAAGCTAACTTCATACACAACGATTGCATACAATTTCTCTGTGAATAGTCCTTTTTGTTTTAAGTTGTGAATGAAATTCGAATTGGAGTTAGTTTCGAGTTTAAATTTTCAAGTCGGCGTACAAAGTATGCACTGTCATCCGGATGTTCTTTCATCCCAACTGTTTTAAAATTTTGTTAATTAACAATTTCAATTAATGTTCACAACGACCGCTAATTTTTAATCAGCTTCTAATAAGCTCCTCTGCAAGGGAGAACATTTTTCATTTTACATTTGTTTTCGACTGTGTTGTTAAAATATTCTTAAGGAAATTGCATAATTACAATTTAAGTGCTTGAATTGCTTATACCACTGGCTTCCCGCCACCATTGATAAAGACAATATGCAAATTCTTCAAATTGTAAATTGTTATAATAGCAGTAGGATGACTACAAAGATTTCAGTTTATTCATGAGTAACAACAGTGAATAAAATGCTTCTATCACCAAGCCATCGTTAAAGAGTAAAATAATTAAAATAAATTATATTTGCTAAACAACGTCATAATTTCTGCGAAATTGTTTACGCCGCACAAACATTTATTTTAGAGTAAAAGGCGTAGTATATTAAAGACATGTTCATTTATATTGCTCGACAACTCATGAAGTCATGAAGCAATGACAACTTTTTTTAAGTAAATAATGTTTTACGTGCTGTGCCGTGGATTTCAAGGAGTTATTTTGTGTTTTATGATGAGCTTATTTCAAGCTATACTTTCCATCTTCGTAACATTATTACAAATATACAACTTTTCCCTTATAGGACCATAATTTTCTTTTCAGATGTTCGTAGTCATCCAACAGCGTGCCTTTAATCTATTTTCTTTAATAGTGTGTATTAACGTTATGCTCATTGAGCAACTGAAGTCATTCTCGTAATCTACAATTTAATTCTATTTGTTGTTAGTTTTGTTTTGTATATCGTCAAGAATATCTTCTTCTTCTAGATGAGAATATGTCTCATAATACACCAACCTTATGATGTTTTACACACAAAACCCACGGAAGTGTGTCAGTTCCTAACAATAATAGTCGTTTATGGAACAATTTTTGGATTGAAGGTCTTTTTGTGACAAAATACACACTAATTTCTCCGGTTTTGTTAGTTCACTGAATTCAATGTGCCCCAGCCAGTTAGCTTATTGCCGTTGGCTTAATAAATAAATTATTGTCATTAGTGTAAAAAAGTAGTGATAGAGAGTAGTGAAAGAAGTTAATTTTTAACCTAAATCACCATTGATTCACATTGGAATCATCGATGATTCACAGTGGAATCACCGATGATTCACAGCGGAATAATAGATGATTCACAATGGAATCACCGATGATTCAAAGTGGAATCACTGATGATTCGCAGCGGAATCACCGATGATTCACAGCGAAATCACCGACGATTCACAGCGGAATCACCGATGATTCACAGTGGAATCACTGATGATTCACAGCGGAATCGCCGATGATTCACAGCGAAATCATCGACGATTCACAGCGGAATCACCGATGATTCACAGCGTAATCACTGATGATTCATAGTGTAATCACCGATGATTTACAGATGAAACACCAGGAATCACTGATGATTACAGATACACACGATAGAGCGGATAACTAAGAAAAACGAAAAACAACATACAGTACTAATTACAGCACAAAACACTATCATTCAACTATAACTCCGAGAATTACCATCAACCCGTACAGAATCCGGTAATCGCCCCACATGCGTAGGAACCTGGTGCTACATCGCCGAACAACCGATGAATTGATGATATGCGCATAGATCAGTGGGGTTCCTTATCACTATTGGTGTACTCTGCATGCAATTTTAAACCGCGTTAACGTTGAGCTCCTTTTGATAGAAGGAGGTAAAGAGTTGTACAACGAGAATCCATGAACAAAAAACGATCGCGACAAAACATCTCTCGGAAGTAACAGATTGAAAGCTCTCACATTGCAGGTAGGGTTGAGAAAGTCCCACAGATAATCAGGTTGTTTTGTCAGCACAGTTTTATGCATCAGTACGCAAGCCTGATGATCAAGATAACTAAATAGGTCGCACTCGACTACGGCGGTAATGTCGTCAGAGGTCGACTAATAGCGGCCAAGCCCACACACGAACCTCACACAAGCCTTGAATGCCCTCAGAAGAACATCTTTGGTCGAAATCTGCATTCTACCTAACACAGCCGAGCAATAGCTAAAGTGCTGGAGAAGGAAAGATTTCACCAGCAACAGTCTTGTCGATTGCAGAAGGTAGCGGCCACAAGCAGCGCAGGCCTCCGAACACTTTAGCTGTGCTACATACTGAGAATGAGAACGAAAATTTAACCGACTGTCTGATATCACTCCGAGGTCCTTTACCGAGTTATCATATTCGCTAGTGATCCCATTGAGCTTCAATTTCGGAAAATCCTTCGGCCAATTTTTGTCCGAAAATCGTACGGCCTTAGTCTTTCCTGCGTTGAGAACCAAGCCATTCGTTCCAGCCCAGTGAGAGATCGCACCAAGATCAACTTCGCCATGTCTTCACGAATAAAGTCCCTACGAATACCCGAGTACAACTGGACGTCGTCCACGAAGAGATGAACTCGCGATTGACTAACCACACGCGGCAAATCGTTAATAAATATCGAAAATAGGAGCGGCCCAAGGACTGAGCCTTGGAGAAGACCGATAGTCACGTCGCACAGCTTCGAGTTGAATCCGTTCAAAACCACTTTCTGAGGGAGTTCGTCAGGGCTGTTGTCTCTCTCCTCTTCTGTTCATAATTTTTATGGACAAGATTATCAAGCAGACCAATTTGCAAGGGAATGTGGAAGTAGGTGAAGTAGTCATCAAAATCCTGGCCTATGCGGATGACTTAACTCTATTACCAGATAATAGTAGTGATTTGCAGAGGAATATCGGCTGCCTGAATGTTGCATGTTAGGAGTACGGGTTGAAAATAAGTGCCAGCAAAACGGAGGTTATGCATATCGGCAAATCCCGGAAAGGCGTAGTTTGCAGTTTGAATGGGGAGCAGTTGGAATAGGTTTCGGAGTTTAAGTATTTAGAAGCCATTTTTTCGGAGGATGGCAAGTTAGTTAGGGAATTTGAGGAAAGGAGGAAAATGGGAAACTTGGTTGCGAGTTAGTTGAGGGCGCATGTGTTCAACAAGGGAGAATTAAGTAGTGGCACAAAGTTAGCTATTTACAGGTCAGTCTTCAGGCCAACGATTTTATATGGGATAAAAGGTGGGTGGACTGCGGATACCTTGTGCATGACCTGGAGGTTTCTGATATGATGGTTCTTAGGAGCATAGCAAAGGTTAATAGAAGGGAGTAGTGGGATAATCATATCAGAAACGACGGCATCAGGGAAAATTTAGGGGTTACGTCAGTGGAAGAGGTGGCAAGTGTTAGTCGTCTGCGGTGGTACGGGTACGTTCAGAGGATGGGTAATAGCAGACTACCAAAAAGGATTTTGAACGCACAGGTCCCGGGTGTACGTCCCAGGGGTAGGCCTAGGAGAAGGTTTATAGACTCAATTAAATCAGATTTAGGACTTAGGGGGCTTTCACTGGGCGAACAAACCATCTCCTTGGCACAGGATAGGAGGGTATGGAGAAGGGCGGTTCATGATCACTGGGAGTAAAGACCTCACGCCAAAAGGTATAAATGGTCTATAAAGTTTGATGATGATGATGATGATGATGAATAACACATGATTGACCGGGGGATCACTCATGATTCACTGAGGAATCACTCATAATTCACTGGGGAATCACTCATAATTCATAATCGGAGTTTGCCGCCTCGTTTGAACCTCAATTGCAGTGAAATTATAATATGGCGGCAAACTCCGATATTATACACCACGGAATCACTCAGGATTCACCGGGGAATCACTCATAAATCTCTGCGGAATCACTCATGATTCACCGTGGAATCACTCATAATTCACCGTGGAATCACTCATAATTTACCGGGGAATCACTAATGATTCACCGGGGAATCACCAATGATTCACAGAGGTAATCACTCATGATTCACGGTGGAATCATCCATGATTCACGGTGGAATCATCCATGATTCACGGTGGAATCATCCATGATTCACGGTGGAATCATCCATGATTCACGGTGGAATCATCCATGATTCACGGTGGAATCATCCATGATTCACCAGGGAATCACCGATGATTCACGGGTTAATTACAGATGATTTACGAGTGAATCAGAGATGATTCACCGGGAAATAACAGATTATTCATCCGTAAATCACTGATGATTCATCAGTCATCAGTGATTGCCAAGTAAAACAGTGCGGATATGAAGGGTGAAAACGCAAAGTAGCTATCGCCACTTAATAAGTAAATAAACTAAACATAAAAACACACCTTTGGCCACATAAAAAGTCTGTTCATGCAACACTCAATAGCAAAATATTTCAACTAGTATGAACTTTTGATAGAAGTGAAGGGTGAAAACGAATGAATTAAACTACAAACGTGATCCTTCATTCAATTAATTATTCCCGCCACATCCAACGTAATCCACTATTCCTTGCTTCAGTTGTTCGTACGATCGAATGAAATATATAAATATCCAAGAAAACAACCTACACATAACCACACACAAAAAAAAAATTCGTTTTTACTTGCAGTTTTTGATGTGACTTAACCATAGAACAAATTAGTCGTGTGCCGTTATTTTGTTGAAGCGGGTTGGAAAATTCGCTTTCTAATATATTGTGACAGTGAAGTAGAAAATTGTATTCGTATCTTGTGGTTTCCACATTGAATCGGATTGTATTTTCATGTGTCTCGAAATGTAAATTTTTACTTGCGGCTTCACTAAATGAACTGTTGAAATGATAAACAATATTTTGAAGAATATAGAGAAAAAGTGTTTATGTTAATGAGGTGTATTGTGTTCGGTGTGATTAGTCCATAAAAAAATTTCATTCGCAAAAGGTCAAATTGTTGATGTTTTTTTTTCATTCGATTGAATCAAATAATTCGCTTGAATTTGATGATGAATTCATTTAAGAAAAAAAAGTTATTAATTTATATTCAACCGCACCATAGACTTTTCAAAATTGAGAACTCATAATAAAGTTCAATTACCTAACCAAATACGAAAATAAACCATATGGTTTTTCTTGCCTTTCCTTGCCTTTATGCCTCTATGTGTAGAGTCACTTTTTGTTTTTCCTTATTTTCACGTATATTTGTTTTTCTGTTTATTTACCTATTTCTATCTACAGATCTCTGTTTATATTCTTAGCATATGAACTTTCGTAATGGATCTATGAAGAAATTAATATACGTTGATTGTGTACCGTAGAATAATTTTTCGTATTCGAGTGATACTTTGAAAAAATTGTAATAAAAATCGCATTTCGGTTCTACTTGCCGCTTTCATGAGCATGTGGTAGTAAATCATCGCTTTCAAAGTAAATTATATTTTAGGTGACCTGTTTATGACAAACTGAGCGCACCTAATGCATTTTCATGTACTTTCGTTAGGTGTTTGAGTCAACAATCAAAGCAATTTTGTTTGACGTCCTCGCCTCAGGGCAGATACCATACTAATTTTTTGGAGAAACTCCTAATGATTGTGAAGAACATAACATAGTAATTACGAACATAATAAATTGCTGCAAGCATGATATCTTTGAAAACTGTATTATGTTTGGCTTTGTTTTACTTTAATATTATTGCCACAAATTTATTTAAATGTCGAATTTTGTTTGCAGCAATAATATTCTATTTGTAATAATCGTATTATGTTTTTTACAAACATTTATATCATTAGCCATTTATATACCTGAAAGTATATATATGACCATACTATATCTAGTTTCATACAAACTGTGAGGTATATAATAGGCATATTATGGTCGACTCGACTATATTTTCATGACAATCCGACTATAATTTTCGTATCGACTATAATTTCTATTATAGTTCGACTATGACGTCAAATCTCAAAGGAAATCAAGAAAAAGCCACGAGCCAAATGGAGAATTATATGCACTATCGTATTAACCAAGGGATATAATGGTGCGATTATAGTCTCGATACGATACGATTCACTTCACCTCGACTATAATCGCGCCATTATATCCCTTGGTTAATAATATACTATTGCCAAGTAAGGAACTTCAAATGGGCGACATGCATTATCCCCAGGGAATTATCCCCCAGACTGAAATGAATGGGAATTATCACCCAGGGAATTATCGTCCAGACAAATAGGAATGTGGATGTTTTAATAAACTTTTTTCAAAAATCTTCGTGCGAACCGACCGCAAGCAATGTCCGGAACTATCGACGGCCGCTGGCAGCGTCATTTGGCTGTATAGGGTAGTTTTAGCAAGTATGGGAAAGAAGTAAAACTTTTTCGAAAGTTTTCGTGCGGTCCGGCCGCGAGCGGTCTCCCGCACTATCGGCGAGTGCCTTCGGCACTCTCCTCCGCTGGCAGTGACATTTGATTAGATAGGAGAGTGTTAGCAACGTCTTCTTCTTAGCAGTAGGCGAAAGAAGTAAAACTTTTTCGAAAATTTTTGCGAGGTCCGAGTGCGAGCGGTCTACCGCACTATCGGCGAGTGCCTTTAGCGCTCCCTTCCGCTGGCACTTCCATTTGATTGGATGGGGGGTTGTTAGCAACGCCTTCTCCTTAGCAGTAGGGGAAAGAAGTAAAACTTTTTCGAAAATTTTCACGCGGTACGACCGCGAGCGGTCTCACTCACTATCGGCCTATCGGCGAGTGACTTCGGCACTCCTTTCCGCTGGCAGCGCCATTTGATTGGATAGGGGAGTGTTAGATCTTTTCGTAATTTTGATGTAAGTCACTAGACTTTCTGCCAGGTTATAATTCCTGGGCGGTAATTCCCCGGGTGATAATTCCTTATTGTCTGGGCGATAATTTAGCGGGCATATTTCCAATATTTTTCAGTCTGAAGGATTATTCCCTGGGGGAAAATGTCCGTCACACAATAATATTCTATTTGTAATAATCGAATTAAGTTTTTTACAAATATTTAATCATTAGAGAGTTTGGGCAAAGCCACTTATAGCCAAATTTATAACATATACATATTGCTATTTGTTTTGAGTTGTATGTTTACGTTATAAGTTTATAGCCCAGATCAGTATTGTAACTGATCCAGACCAGTACTGATCAGTTCCAAAACTGATCCGCATCAGCACTGATCAGTTTCAAAACTGATTTGGATTAGTAGTTTTGAAACTGATCAGAATTGATTCGTATCAGTTTTAAAACTGATCATTACGTATCAGGAAACTGATTAGTACTAATACGGATCGGTACTGTTACTGATCGATTTTAAAACTGATTAGTACTGATACTTATCAGTTTTAAAATCGATCAGTATTTATCAGAATCAGTTTCGAAACTGATATATACTGATCCGAATCAATTTTGAAACTAATCAGTACTGATTCGGATCAGTTTTAAAACTGATCAGTACTGATCTGGGTCAGTCACAATACTGATCTGTACTTGTAAAGTTATAACTTGTTACTTGTACTATTTGGACTTATAAATTATAACTCATACCTCGTAACAAACCTATAACTTATAACGTAAACTTTTAACTTTTAACGTAAACATACAACTTATTAATTATAGCTAGATGTATATGTTATGAATTTGGCTATAAGTCGCTTTGCCCAATCTCTATATTACCTCAATGCCCCAAGTATGGAACTTCAAATGCGTAATTTTCAAAATTATACTCGACAAAATTATATTTTTGATGTAAAAATAATGTAAATTTTGTATATGTTTCATGGAAAAATGATGAAAAATTCATGCATAATTATGTAAAATTTATGTAGATCATGCAAAAAAGATGGACAATTAATGTAACAACGATGGACTTTCCTACATTATTTTTCAGTCATTATTTCGTTCCAAATTACATAAGCATTTACATACTTTAAGCATGACTTATATTATTTATCCATACTTTACATTTTTTTTTAGATTGGGACGATCGTTTTACCAATCTCGAAACACAGATCTGATGATCCTTTGTTCCTTTCCCGTTCATCATTTAAATCGCCTTCCCCACTCAAGTTAGTTAAACCTTCTTGTCGCCTCCAAGAACTTCCTCAAAGTAGCTGGTTCTATGTTTGCAACTCCAAACGGTCTCAAAACATACCCTCCCAGCAGCCTGCGCCTCAGTTGGAAGAAACTGGGACATTCACATATTACATGAAATCCCGTTTCTTCCTCTAAGCCGCACGCACACATAGAGGTCGCCGAGAGCCAAAGCTTTCTCATGTGCCCATTCAGCCCGCAATGTCCAGTGACCGCACCTACCACTCTCCTGATGCGAATCCTGTCCATCCCTAGTAGAGATTTGGTCCATTCCACATTAGGTCTCGGTAAAAAGCGCTTGGTGTGGATACCACCATAGTATCATTGCCAGCGCTCCACATGCCTCCTCATTACCCAGCTCTTCAGCGCTTCTACACGCGCAGGTCGAGTAATCGGCAAAAACGGCTCAGGGCTGTGACCTAGAGCTTCAGCACCATACTTTATATAAATTTCACATTATCAGTGGAAAATTTATGGATATATAATGTAAAATATTTGTAAATCAGGCAAAATGATGTGCAAAAGATGTACAAAAGATTGATAATTTATTTTCACATTCAGAATTAGAAAACATTCACATCATTTTAGCATGATTTATAACACACAATTTTTTCATCATTTGTACATCATTTCAACATGATTTACATATAATTTTACATTATTTATCCAAAAATGTTCCTTATTGTAAAAATGATGTAAAACTTATGTTAATAATGAAAAAATGATGTAAATGCTTTTCTTATTTGGGATATAAAAATGACGGAAAAATAACGTAACAAAATTCATCGTTGTTACATTAATTAAACCATCTTTCGTACATCTTTATTACATGATCTACATACATTTTATGGGGTTAGTACCGAATGTGCAAAAAAAATATCCCCGTGGACAAAATATCCCCGACAAAACCGGACATAATAACCACAGTTTTTCCATTAAAAAAAACGGACAAAATATCCCCGAACAAAATATCCCCTCATACAAAATATCCTCACTCAAAAATTAAGAATATTCAATGTGAAGTGTACTTAGCGCCGCAGGCCTGAAATAAACAACCAAAAACAAAAAAGTCGGGTCGAGGGGCGGCGGTTCCCGGAAAAGGGGTGTCAAAGCTCGCCGCAGGCGCGAGGGTGAGGGGGCAGAGCCTACCAACACACAATATAATATCTACTTAATGATACCTACCTATATTCACCATTTCTGAGTGGACCTCACATCTGGGGATATTTTCTCCGTTTTTTGTGGGACATTTTGTCAGGGGATATTTCGTCCGGGGATATTTTGATTGTGGATAATCGGTCCTAGATCCACATTTTATGTAATGATGCATGAATTTTCCATCATTTTTCCATGAAACATTCACAAAATTTACATCATTTTTACATCAAAACTGTCATTTTGTCGAATATAATCTTGAAATTGAAACTTTTTCCCTCTCAGCGTACTGACTGATGCCCTCTTCGGCAACACTGACATATTACGTCCATAGAACAAATCAGTGTTGCCGAAGAGGACTCTTCCAAAGCATCAGACAGTACCTCCGAAGGTAGCAAAGAATATCTGTATTAGGTGGAATCGGTGGAATACTGGAGGGGGAAAATTGGTATGAATAATCTGCTATCCAAATAAGTCGACAGATGGGGTGACATCTTGTTAATGATGAATATGCTCAGTTCCACATATATGTGTAAGTGTCTTGTACGTATGGAGAAATTACGGTTAGATCTCCAACTAAAATTGCTTTCAAGTGAATCTTATTGTTTTATGATTTATGTGATTCTTATTTTCACCATATAAATCCCAAATTCAGAACGCATAATTTTTTCTTCTTCAATCAAGTCGACCGACGACAGACGAATTTCGCTACACCGCACTTTTTTCACAACTTCTTTTTATTTGTTGTTTGTTTTGTGTTTTGTGTCAAAAATAAATTTTCCATCGCTGGCATTTAACATGCTCGAGAAAATTAACTATATGGAACACACAGAAAAATTTCGATGATTGTAATAAAGAAGATAGAAAATTTGGTGTCGGAAACGCATCATTTAATTTGTCACGCGTTTATGTGATACTTCTTTTTAGTATTTTTTAATTTCGGTGCCATATGCTGCTATTCCTTACACATAATTTATGATCTTATTCCGAATCGTCTTATTTTTCTTCTTTCAGCCTGATTCATTCTATCGAAATTTTTATTACAATTTTCTTATTCCATGCGCCGTTTCATTTGCTCTTAATTAATTTTAATTAAATGTTCATTAAACAAATCGTTTAATGTCATTTACAGTAGACCTTCTGTTGAAGTACTGTACAATTGCCACTTAGTACCCGAAAGTATCTCTCGAAAATGTTAACTCAAATTATTTTATATCAACATTACGATACGATGGAGAATTTATACCACTCTGTGGTTTATTGAATGGAAAATGTGTTCAAAACACGCAAACCACATTGTGGTAACGGAATGGATGCACATCGAAAGACAAAATATACCTCGTTTGATATTGATCAGATGATGCAAATAATCGATGAGTACATAACTTTGATTACAGCCTTTTGTGCCATTGAATCGATGCTATATGGAACATTTTTGGTGTTGTGAATTATTGTGAAAATATTCTTGTAAAGCAAATATAAAGTGAAAATTATGTTGTACCACGGATGGAAAGTGTTTGCGTTCGTTATAATATTTACGATTCTTGTGTTTTCGTTGTGAACGGAAAACTAGTCGACAAACAATGATCGATTGTTCAATAAAAATAGAAACTATTTACCGTTCGTTAGTTCATAAGAACTATTGAAAATGCTTTGCACATGTCAATTTCCCAGTTGAAATGTGCTGATGATTGCATTGACTTGCAGACTGCAAAGAAAACGACATGTTAGGAAAATGTGTTAGTGCACAAGGATCGCATGATGACGTTTCCATTTCGCAGGCGAGGAATTTACCTCAGGTTTGTTTCCAATTGCACAATAATCAGTTTTGCAAAATTTTTTTTTTCTTTCCAAGAAAAATTGTGTAGGTAAGTTTCCCTAGGAGCACTGACGTTTCAAATTTGCCTAAATTTTCTACAGAAGTATATTTCGTTAATTAAGGCTCTCACAGCGAAGTTGACGTTATGTCCATAAAAATGAGCCGAATATTAATTGTCAGTGTTAGTAGGGAAAATTTACATTTAACTGCTTCAGAGGTGTATGTCACCGGATACTCGACCCCGTTACTCTTATGAGGAAAGGGCCAAAACCAAGGGAGCTAATGAAGGGCTGAACGGGGCTGCAAGTCCCAAATTTAAGGGCTGAACGGGGCTGTAAGTCCCACATTAAGGGCTGAACGGGGCTGTAAGTCTTACATTAAGGGCTCAACGGAGCTGCAAGTCCCACATTAAGGGGTGAGTGGGGCTGGAATTCCAACGTTAAGGGCTTAACGGGGCTGCAAATCCAATGTTAAGGGCTGAACGGGGCTGCAAATCCAATGTTAAGGGCTGAACGGGGCTGCAAGTCCCACATTAAGGGCTCTTATGGGTTTTGTACTATTTTGAATTTGTTTTTATAATATTCCTGAGTCATTCTAAAGGGCCTGATTACCTTGAGTTAAACTCGTTTAGACATTCTTATGAACTTTTTATTTCTGCGCAAGTTATTAACACCGCAAAAACCTGCGCAGAAGTAAAAAGTTCATAAAAACATTGAAACGAGTTTAAGAGCTGATCTCTGATTTTTACACGAAAAAATAGACCATTTGAGCTGAAAACTCATTTCAGCTAAAAATTTTTATCAAATAACTTCACAACAAAAAACCTTTTGAAAGGGAAACGTGACGCAAGTCCTCGTCCCTTCTTCCAAAACAACTGATGATGGGTGACGCTTACAGCTTTGAAACGCGTAACGTTTTCCTTTTAAAAAGAGTTTTTGTTGTGAAGTCAGTAGTTTTGGAAGAAAAGAGAAAACAAATTTTGGAGAGAAAATTTCCGGCGAAAAAATTTTTTTTTTGAAAATCAGCAAAAAAAATTTTTGACGAAAAAACATTCCGGCAAAAAAAATTTTCCGGCGAAAACAAATTTCCAAGCGAAAAAAAAATTTCAAAGAGAAAAAAAAATTTAGGTGAAATTTTCCGACGAAAACAAACACAATTCCGGCGAACAAAATATTCTGGCAAAAAAAAAAATTTTTAGCGAAAAACATTTTCCGACGAAAAAAATTTCCGGCGATAAAAAATTTTTCCGGCAAAAAAATAATTTTAGCGAAAATAAAATTTCAGGGAACACAAATTTCAACGAAAAAACAAAAAATTTCCGGTGAAAAAATTACGACGAAAAAAAAATTTCTCGGCGAAAAAGACATTTCGGCAAAAATATTCAGTTGAAAAAAAAATTCCGCGAAAATTTCGACAAAAAAACAATTTCCGGCAAACAAAGACTTGCGGCGAAAATAATTCCAGCGAAAAAACTTTTCCAGCGCGAAAAAAAATTTCCAGCAAAAAAAAAATTTTCCGTCAAAAAAAAATTTTGTGCGAAAAACAATTTCCCACGAAAAAAAAAAAACTTGCGGGCGAACAAATAAATTTCCCAAACGAAAAAAAATTTTCGGTTGAAATTTCGACCGAAAAAAAAATTTCGTGCGAAAATAAATTTCAGGGAAACAACATTTTTCAGCGAGACAAACACTTTTCAGTGGAACACCACAAATTTCCGACAAAAAAAATTTCCGTCCAAAAAACATTTGAGGCGAAAAAAAAATTTTCAGCGAAAAGCAAACCCCACCAACCCCCACTTTTCAGGCGAAAAGAAATTTTCAAACGAAAAAAATTGATGGAAAATGACGGGAAAAAAAATTTTAGCGGAAAAAAATTTCCGACGAAAAAAATTTTCAGGGAAAAAAAATTTTCAGCGAAAAAACATTTTCAGTGAAAAAAAAATTTCCGACAAAAAAAATTTTTCTGAATTTTTTGTTCGTATGGGAACTTGCGTCACGGGCGGTAGCGCGTCCATGATTTTGTTGCTTATAGAATGGGAATTTCCATGAAGTTCCAATGAAAAGTGACTTTCGCAAAAATTCGATGCGAAAAAATCCCCCGAAATGAATTTTCAGCTCAAGCGGTGGTCGATGAAGTGACACACAGATGCTTTACTTAAAATCGAATTTCTTTTTATCACTTTTTAACGGAAATTCATAGAAGTTCCCATTCTATGAGCAACAAAATGCCATTTTAGACGAAACAAAAATTCGCTGAAATGAATTTTCAGTTCAAATAGTTACCCAATAATAAAGTGTTTTTTTTTTTCGTGTAAAAATTAAAGACCAGCCCTTAATTGTGTCTGTTATAATCAAAAGTAGTTGTTTTCCATCTGACAAAGTGACGTTTTAAACGTCAAGCGAAAAAAAATTGAAATAGTCAGATAATCTTTTATTTTTCGTAAGTAAGCCATCTCACTATTTCAAAAAAAAAAATCGTTTGACGTTTAAAACGTCACTTTGACAGATGGACAAGACCTACCTTTTGATCTCACCAGTCTCAATTCAAAGTTGGTCTCAGTTGTCGGCCCTTGATGTTTTGTTAAGGGATGACCGGAAGAACTGCATTTTGAGTTGAAAAAAATTTTCCTATAGCCAAACTGGATGATTTTGACGTGCTCTTTTAACAAAAAGCTGAGCTACTTTGGTCATAGACCAGCCCTTCACTCATGATTGGTCTCAACTGTCAGCCCTTAATCACCCCCTCCCCTTTAGAACGATTCCGGAATAGTCTGAGAATAATTCTAATATAGTAGAAAACACTTTATACATGTTTCGAAGCCCAGCAGCCCCGTTCAGCACTTAATTAGCTCCCTTGTTTTTGGCTCCTTCCTCATAAGATTAACGGGGTCGAGTATCGAGCGACATGCGCCTCTGCTTCAGGGTCGAAAAACGTGTCAGCCTTAGAATTTTTCTCAGGATTTTGTCTTTCTGCGTACAATGTTTTCAGACAATAATTGTTTTACGTATTTGGTCAATTGGGAGTCAGAGCAACTTGACCGTAGGAGAGTCAAACCATTTAGGTAGGAAGTTAACCTGAGGTCTCTGAGCTCCTTACAATTTTTGTCACCTAATATTTCGTAAGAAGCTATCGCCCACGATTTGTTTATTACTTTAAATACACGATAAGTTAACGTTCTCATTGACTTCAATGTTCAATATCTCATTCCCAAAACGAAGAGAAAAACATCCACATCCACTTGTTATCCATCGATTTCATTTCCATTTACTTTTTTTAATCAGATTTCATTTCGCTAAATAAAGTCTATAAAATGAGATGGTCACAAAGGAATATATACGAAAAACTAAAAGAAAAATTCTTCAAATTCAATACAGTGATTGTATCTTAATGGGAATCTCACAGTTAAAAGGTTTTTGGGATTTTATCTTTTTTTATTATATTGTCCTTTTCGCTTCGTTTACATTTTATGTAAGACGGACAATTCCCCCATTTTGTTAGAGAAAATAGAAGATATTTTTCACAAAAAGATAAGCAAACATTTAGCATTACATAAAATTTTCATAAAGAGTTTAACTTTGTTGCTGAAAAAAATCTACTCGCTTTCATTTATTACTCCCTGGGAATACCAACAATATTTCTCTGCATACACTACACTTTGTCTCGGATTTTATTATCGCGCAATCTGCGATATATTGGGTAAATCTATAGAAAAAATGAATTATATTTGTGGAGGAGATGGTGTGTTTGAGTAAACCTTAAAAATTTGTTCAACTAAATTAACTTTTATGGTAACGAAGAAGATAAATGTAATTTGCTGGAAAATTTTTGTGATTTTATTATGATGTGAATAATTTATCGTGAAACGGGCATGTCGTTATTTAATAAATTTGACATTCTTGAAATTATCGAATCGACTATTCTATTTCTTTGGAATTCTATTGCTCACATTTTTGAATCACATTAGAGGTCGTTCATAAAATACATAAAGCTAAGGAGTAATTAAGAGAGTTGGGGTATGAGTCAAGAGTGCCTAAAAATTTCGATTATTGCGTTACGTAATTTATCGACTTCTACTTAAACAGGAATCTACTGTTTGCCACCTTGATTCGGAATTTAACTATACACTTACACTTTCAAACTTTCATTGATCATTGTATTTTATTGCTCTTATTGCAAAAAATTGAGTTTTGCAATTGAGTCTTATGCGTTTACCACAAGTATAATTTCAACCCTAGGATTGGTCTTCACAAAAATATTATTGGTCTGTCCGTCCGTCCGCCAACACGGAAACTCGAGCAAATGAGGGTGTTGTGATCAAAAGTCGATATATTTCTACTGTCAGAATGACGTTTTAAACGTCAAAGCTATCAAACATAAAAGTGTATTACCGATCTCGTTCCCGGACATTCGGGAGTGGATGGCAATGAAAAAGCTGAATGAGCTGGCCAGAACCGGCTCGACGGCTATCACATTCGGACCGGAACCACACATCCCTGTCCCGAACTCACTTTATACGAAAGTTATGAAGGATTGGGTGACGGCGGAACACGATTAGAGCTGGACACCAAGTGCTTCCTCCCCACTCCGAACGAGAGATGGACAAAAGAGCTCCTGACGATGACCCGGGACCGAGTGAGGAGGATCGTGGGAGCGGTGAAAGGCCATTGCGGACTCAACAAGCACCTAACGAAAATGAAGATTCTAGGTGACCCGGAGTGCTCGTGTGGCTTGTAAGAGGAAAGGGTTTTCACCTTATATGTGAATGCCTCAAGTTCCTTCAGCTGAGGCACAGGACACTCGGCGACTGTGTCTTCCACCTTTCGAGAGTGGCCGATCTAGGACCTATCACATTAGACAAGTTCCTGGTCGGCACGCAAAGGTTCTTCTTGATTTTTACATGATGAACGGGATTGGGAACAAAGGGTCAAGAGATCTGTGTTCGAGATCGAGAAATCGATCGTCGCAAACTGATAAAATCTAAAAAATTACCGATCTCGGGAAATACCATAAAAATGACAAATAGAATGATGACATGGTATGTGCGGAAAAAGTTAATTTTTATACGGCAAAACTGCGATAAATGTTCTGCAAATGACACAATGGACCATCAAATCTTTGCATGCGAAAAATACCAGAGTCAGAGTAATAATTTCACAACGCTTGCTAAATTTTATGCAAGGTTCTGTCAAAATTGTACTGCTTGGTGAGTTGCCGCTTATGTTGAAATGACAGTCGAACAACCGAATGTCATTTCAACATAAAAGGCAACTCACCGAGCAGTACGAATTAAAATTTAGCATGCTATTTTTAAAGAGGGGTCGTGAAAACGTCTATTTAGAAACCCGGCACTGTGCACATATTTGTTACAGATCATCAGGGAGATAATAGGTTTTTATAAATTGACGGTGCAAAATTTTTGACTGAAATTGAAATAGACATACGATACAACTTCCTTCATGTGTATAGTGCTGATCCTACCTTCTTGCAACGGTTTTTCGACTGGCGTTGCTTGGAGGTTGCGAACGGTCTGAAATAATATCGGAAATGTTGCAACAACGTTGTGTCGTTCGATTTAAAATGGTCTACTTCAGGGGCGCCGACTTTGATTTGACTCGTGGGGGGCGAACAAAATTTTAAGAAAAATCTAGTGTGAGACAATCAAAATGTATCCTAAGTAACATGCATGTTGAATGTTGTAGAGGAATGTTATCTGAGCCTTACGAAGACTCGTCACCCATTTACATTTGTTCAGAGAGTCGGAGCAAGATTAGAAATATAGAGGGATACAGATTCTTCTCTTCGATAGTCTTAGAATGCAGAGATACATTACAAAAGTTATCCGAAAGTCGGGGGACATCTTTAGTCTGGGTTTCCGGGCACTCAGACATCCACGGGAATGAGAAAGCAGACGAACTAGCCAGATTACCTTCATTACACCGCTTCAATGGCCCCGAACCTGCCCTAACTGTATCCAATACCACACTTCAGCGAATGATAAAGTGCTGGAAGTATAAGCGTTTCAAAGACCACTGGAACTCGGTAAGCTTTGCGAGACAACACAAAAACTATATTCGCATAAACAGCCGGAATTCTAAGTAACTTCATCTCGTTAAACCGATCAAACCTTAAAAGAATGGCGAGTGTTCTAAACAGACACAATTGTCTTAACAAGCACCTCCGTATGATAAGTATTTCTGATGACCCAGACTGCGACGAGTGTGGGGAGTGAGGATATAGAGAGTAGTGAACACTTCTTATGCCACTGCCCGGCTTATGTTAAAGTGAGAATGCAGCATCTAGACTCCTTAACATTGAATTACTCATCGATCTGGAGCATAGCTCCTATAGATATTTTGAAATTTATTAAGTGAACAAAAAGAGTCTCAATCATTGTGGGTAAGCACAACAGGCTAATCTGAGCCAATCTGAGAAAATCGTATTTTGCAGCCACTTATTCTATTGTATTCTAACATGTGTCGCAAGCGAAATTTTAAGTGTTTTTTCAAGAAATTTGCTATGATTTCACAGGAATAGGTGTGACAATAGGGGTAGTTGAAATGTAATGTCATTAAATTGCGCCGCAGGCAAAATTTTCAGTGTTTTTTTAAGAAATTCACTGTGGCTTAATAGGAAATTTTTTTTGGCCTATTTCTCGTGGGGGGCACAGCCCCCCACGAAATCGTCCGTGGGGGGCATTGGCCCCAGCTAACCGTGGAAGTCGGCGCGCCTGGTCTACTTGAGATGATGCAACATAACCAGGCTGCTATAACAATAATAAAACATATAAACCCGTACGTATCAGAAAAGATGTGGCAAAGAGAATAGATGTTGCAAAAAGATTCGAACGTTGTTAATGAAGCTTTGTACTTTTGGTCTAACTATCGAACTGATCCGAGGGCTTTCAACTTATCTGCGAAATCGAACCCAAATAATCGCCATTGGAGGTTCTAAATCAGAGGCATTCACGCCAACGTCAGGCGTACTACAAGGTTCAATACTCGGCCCCTTGCTGTTTGTCATTTTCATTAACGACATCCTTGAAGCGCTGACATCATGTTCGGGATTCGCGGATGATCTCAAACTGTATAGATCCATTGTTAATTCGTATGACTGTGAACTGCTCCAGAAGGTGGTGTAGACAAAACAATATGTCACTCAATGCGCTGTGATGTCAATTACTCACAGTCGTCAGAAGATACTGTACCCCTAGCGAATTGGTGACGTTACGTTAAATAGAGTCTCAAGCAAGAAGGATCTAGGGGTGAAAATAGACGAAAAACTGTCGTTGAATGAACACTTTGACGACATGACGCGAAGAGCTTACAGATTACTAGGCTTCACCTTTCGGTGTGGTAAGTACTTCACAAATCAACTGAGCTTGAGACTGTCGTACACATCGCTCGTAAGGAGCCGGCTCGAGTATTGTTCATCGGTGTGGAAAATGATGAGATATGTTATTCAAACTGATACATAACCATGTCGATACGTCTCTTTGCCAGGGGATTTCGTTTCACCAACCATTGCGAGCGACAAGGCAAATTTCCGACTTCTACCTTCCCCGAATGGTCGCGAACTATCAACAAAACTCCTCACTGTACAGTAAATGTATACAATAAATGTCGCCCTAACTCTGTGTATAAAATTGCGTCGACATTAAATTGGATTTGAAATTGCCGAAAATATTGAAAAACCAGTTCGAAGAAACGGCGCAAAAAACATCTTCAATCCTTAAAAAGGCCCAACATTTAAAAAACAAATGGAATAAATGGAAAAAAAATACACTAAGCCCGAACCTAGAGCACCTAGGAGAGGTCTCTGATCTATACTTCCATGACCAACAAATTTCGCCTCGTTTTTCTCTGCAGCACTGCTCAAAAAACCTTATCATTAAAAACCATCACATATCGTGTAGGGTCGCGTTACGTGAGCTGGGCCCATACTGAGGACTCTACAGCCCGAACCATTCAACAGATTTTGACTAATTTAATTTGGATGGTAATAAACGACCGATAAAACAATTCAACTTTACCGATAAAAAATAATAAATGACCGATAATTATTTACCGATAAATTTTTAAAAGTATATTCAAAGCATGATTAAAGCGCGAATATTTGGAGTAGTGTCCAAAACACCTGATAACATTTTGTAAAAGGAAAAATTCCCAAGAGAAGTGACTGAAATGAAGGTATCGGTAAAAAGTTATCGATCATTTATTATTTTTTATCGGTTAAGTTGAATTATTTTATCGGTCGAATATAATATCCCATTTAATTTTCGTGGTTTTCTGTTGTCCACATCTTTCATTTAAAACCTTCAAGAGCGTTTTCCGTTCTAATTTCGCAGAAATATAAGTCAAAAAGTTCCACCAACCTTCACAAAACCACATTTTTGACCTTTAAGCGTAACTTCGAAAGTTCCCAACCGATTTTGCCTAAACTCAATCCCATAATCATTTTTTCAATTATCTTTCAGAGAAAAAAAAAGATTTTGAAAATCGAATAAGATTTACCGGATTGATGTAAAAAAACACGTTGGGCCCTGGTAGAAACTCAGTTTTAGGGCCGTGGCTGAGTGCAAGGACTCAAAATAAAAAAATGTTCTTCCATAAACTATCGTGCATGCCTCTACCTTTCGAACAAAACAAAATTATGAAAATCGTAAAAGAGTACGCGAGTTATGTACAAAAGACCAAAAACCACTTAAGCGGCCCTAGCTTGGCGGCGACAGTGGGACAAATGGTAATAGTAGCGGTCTTAATTATGTAACTGCTCAGGAATTTGGCATAGAAATTTTTTGTTTTCAGCAAAGTTGTTCAGCATGAAATAATGAACAACTCGGCTGAAGAAACTTTTTTTCTATCAGTTAGATTTCAGAAGTTAGTGAATGTTGAAGTCGAACTTTCTGAAAATTCAGTGTTCTCGTCAAAATTGCAGAACCTTCCGGAGTTAGATAGAAATTTTTTGTCTTCAGCAAAATTGTTCAGCACGAAATGAGAAACAAGTTTGCCAAAGTAGGAATTTTTGCATCATTTTTATTTCGGAATTTATGACCTGTTATTCCCGGACAAATTTTCGAATTCCAAATTAACAGAGTTCAACAGGTCATAACTTCCAAAATAAAATTTATGGAAAAAATGCTTCTTCAGCAAACTTGTTCCTCATTTTGTGCTGAAGAACTTTGCTGAAGACAAAAGATTTTTATCTCAAACTCCGTAAGAGTTCTGCAATTTTGACCAGAAAAATGCATTTTTCAGAAAGTTCGACTTCAACATTCACTAACTTCTTAAATGTATTTGATAGAAAAAACGTTTCGTCAGCCGAGTTGTTCCTTATTTCATGCTTAACAACTTTGCTGAAGACAAGAAATTTCTATGTCAAATTCCTGAGAAGTTATATAATTAACACCGCGCGGCGCTTGACCCGACAGTGCCCAAATTCAATTACATAAAAGCTATTACAATTACCTTTCAGGGAAAAAAGATTTTGAAAATCGGTCAAGGTTTACTCTAGTTATTGCGGTGACGGACGGACGGACCGACAAAATTTTTTTTGCAATTTTCTTTTATTTAGACCCCGATACGAAAAAGTAACCAATTCTCGGGTCGAAATTCGACTGGTTACAAACGTCGTGGTAAACGCATAAATGGCCCATTCTATGGAAATATCGACGCCTGTAATGTAAGGAACGCAAATACTGCCTTAACGGAAGGAAATAGCGAAATCATACGTTCGGCAGAAAATTAGATATTACAGTTGTGATCAATTTTTTCATAGAACACAAAATTTGGACTCTTGGACGACTCAGGAGAAATTTTCGTTCCTTACATTACATACATTTGGAATGGGCCATTTTCGAAGAACTTTGTTCTTCGTACGGGTCTAATCAGTTGAGTGGTTCGAGCTGTGTGTGACATTTATAGCAAATCATACGGATCCGCGATAAAAGCCCAATCATATCACTCAAAATCGCGAAAAATGGTAGTATAACATGCCGATTATAGTCAAGTTCCATACATCGACACATTACCATTATAACGATATTATGGTAGACTAGACTGTAATCAGCAATATTATGGTGGAGTTGAATAAATTATAGTCGAGTTAAATAAATTTTGTTTAGAAATTTACCTAAAAATATTTATTTTATTTAGCGTTGAAAAACTTAGAAAAACGACTTTGCATAGAAATGCACTGTTCACCTATTTTATTTGGTAACGTATGGCACGGTCGATAAATCGTCAAGTACACTTCTTCGTTGTTAAATCCACTGTTTCGTGCATAATTGGCTATTATAGGCGCCAGCAATAAACTACACAAGTCCTAAATCGCTTGATTATAGTCTCGATACGTGAAGTTACCTCGGAGCTCGGGGCGAAGTGCAAGGTCTACTCACGAACCTCAATACGTTAATAGACCTCGGGCTAACTCCCTCGGTCATTAACTTCATCTCAGTGCGCGACCTGTCGCGATCGCCGGGTAGATAGACAAAAGCCATGTGAAGTAGCGGCAACAATAAATTTTCCAAAAACTAATCTTAAAACTTCAATCAATATCAAAAAATGCTAATTCGAGTGTAACAGACCTGTCCTCAAAGTTATTTTGTTTAAAGCCGAAAGATGGCGACCATGGCAACAGTGTTTGCTAATATGTGTCGGTGTTTGGCGGCCATTGTAACCACCAAAGCAAAACTTAATTGCAAGAGTTGAAACAAGTTCAGCACGTTCTACAAGCGCCTCTAAACAAGCAAATATTTTACAAATAAAAATGATTAGAATGAAGCCGCTGGAAATCCCATTGGTTAGTGATATCTGAGTGCAAATTCAATTCCCACATTTCAATTTCTGTGAATTTACAGATTTGCGAGAAAATTTGTAGATATCTGCCGACGAGAGATCTAGTGACATGTCGACTCTTGAATAAAGATTGGAATTCGACGGCTGCGATAATAATTGCAGAGCGCGATGAAGAAGAATATCCAATGATTAACTTAACAATTGAAAATATTGAATCCCACCTTCAATTTCTTAACGACAGAAATAGACCTGACATGGCACCAATACGTTGGATCCGACGCTATCAAGTTATGAAGCGTGGCACGAACGTATCCACTCGAATAGCTATAATGAATTTCCGGCAAAGAATCAATCGGTTGACCGCACACTATCAACAACGGATTTTTTCGATGTATTTGGACATGCCGCAAATACACGCATCCGAAAGTTTTGAAGGGACTATGCGTTTCATATCTGGTACGTTTCGTCGGCCTCCTCCGATTAATGTGCAACATTTGACTATGCACGTGAGCTCCCAAGTTTTAGGTAGTATCAGTCTATTCGTACCCCCTTTGGCGGCCTTGCGATTGCTTACGGTATATTATGAAGATCAATTAGAAGGGTTAACTGTGCAAATGTTCAGCAATAATTTAGGGACTTTGCGATTTCCCTTACTTGAGAAATTTATTTTGCATTCCACAAACCAGCGTTTAGCTGTGATGTTTACGAATTATTTGGAACAGAGTTATCCAAACGTTCTTATAGAGATTAATCCCTAGGGTATGAGAATTTCCATTTTTTATTCGTCGCATTTTTTTAAAATCGTATTGTAAACTGTTGTGCCGTCGCGTCTTCTAAGATCATAATTGTAATGCATTGTGTCGCCTTTAGGAAAACTTATGAAAATAAATTGTAAAATGTAAAAACGACAATTTCTCGACTTTTAAATGGCAAAATTGAAAAACCCATCAGAAGCAACAAAATATTTTTCGGGACAAATTTTTTCTTCTTTGCTATTAGTTCTTCGATAGCGTCTCAAATAGAAAACGAATCAAAAAAATCAGATAGAATAACATACGCTCATTTTTATGGTCTGAGCCAAGCGCAAATAAGTCCAGATAACAAAATGAAAATTGAGTTATCATAACAACTAACTTCATTTCCTCATACCTTCGGAACGAATGGTCAAAATCACATGAAATTTCATCCTATTTCCTTGTACTCGATTCGTTTTAGAAAATAGGATGAAATTTGACTAAGTAGGTGGTATAGTCACATGGCAAATTTCCTCCAATAAAAAGGAAAAATTTTTATTAGACATTCAAAACCAAAACTTCGCGGCCCAGTAGGAAACCAGTTCAATCGATTCTGGTTGCAAGGATTCCCGTTCTATTAAATTACTGAGTTATTTTGATCGAGTTATTTACAAGAAACCCAAAATTACTAAAATGACCCTCGCCGAACGGCTTCTGGACATATATTTCCAGGTAGGGGGGGGGGGGGGGCGAAATGTGACGTCATATTTTAGGGGGTGTAAGTCAAACGTGATGCAACGTGACATGGGGGAGGGGGGAGTCAAAAAATCGACAAAAAAGTATGGCGTAATATGTGTACATACGACCCCAGACCTTGCACTGCAACCCTCGGATCATTCACCACTGCAACCCTCTGATCATTTACTAAAACTCGACTATAATCACGCGATTGTTGTCCTTTTACTACTATTATATCATCCGGGCATATAAACAGTCATTTACATACCTGAAAGTAGGGGTATATTGACCATATTATAGTCGAGTTTCACACAAACTGGGAGGCATATTATGGTCGACTATAATTTTCACTATATAATAATATACTAATATATTATAAGAACGAATGGTAAGGCGAATGATTAATTTTTGTAGGATTTGTTTACAAGTTTATCGCAGCCTAATTGCAGCACGATTTTTCATTTTTCTCAATAGACTTTTTCATTTATTCTTAAAAAGTTGTTAAACAGAAACTGAGTTCAGGATTAGAGATGAGCTGGTCAACCATTTTTCGAAACCCGACCCAGACCGAACCCGACCCGATAAAATTTTTCGAAATCCGAAACCCGAATTGTTTCTATACCCGACCCGATTAAAATTTTCGAAACCCGAAACACATTAACCCGAAAAATACAATTCGGGTTTGGGTTCGGGTCGAGTTTTTCGAAGTTTCGGGCAACCCGCTCATCTCTATTCAGGATGATGTTTTGTATTCTTGGCATATTGCGTTCTTACTCTGAGTTTTGAACTTTATTTGTTTAATTTGGCTATGGAAATTATAAAAAAATCGCAAGGATTAGGATTAGGATTAGGATTAGGAGAAGTGGGTGGGTTGTTATCCCTGCACCTAGGCCTCCATTGGGCCTGTTGTGCATCCCACGGTCAGTTAGTACCTTCCAGTACTGTTTAGGTACTTCAGAATGTACTTTGGGTGTATACTCCAAATAGAGCTGTATCTTATAGTGTAGTTTCCTAGGAATATTCTCCTGTTGTTTATATATGCTGGGCATAAACATAGGAAATGCTCAGCAGTTTCAGGGTCGCCACATTTTTCGCAGTTTCTGTTGTTGCTGATACCCATAATGTGGAGGTGGTTGTTGAGAGTGTTGTGACCCGTTAGTATATCCGTTAGCCTCTTGAGCTGCTTCCTGTCTAGGGAAAGGAAATATTTGGTGTTGAGGGGTTGTGAGGGGTTGATTGCAATGCAATTTTTTGCTTGCCTAGCCTTGCTGGTCGTTCTCCATTCGCATTTGAACCTTTCCTGTTTCCACTTGTTAATGATTTTATTTAATGTGGAGAGCGAGACCGGGATGCCTGGTTCCGGGCCTGTGATGAAGGTGGACGATGACAGTCTTGCTAGTTCGTCCGCTGTTTCATTTCCTTCAATATTATAATGCCCTGGCACCCAAACTAGCGTAGTTTGGAATTTGTTTGATATGGTATCGAGGGCATCACGGCATTCTAGAGTAAGAGCTGAGTTAAACTTATTATTGGAGAGCGATTTGATCGCTGCTTGGCTATCTGTACAGATATATATTAGCTGCTCAGGCAGGTTCCTGTCTTTCATTTCCTTACAGCTGCTTAAGATTCCTGTAATTTCTGCTTGGAAAATTCCTGCGTATCTCCCAAGCGGCATCGATTCATTGCATTGTATTTGCGGGCAATGATAACCTACGCCAGACAGGTTTGATCGTGATCCATCCGTGTACCAGGAGATTGCATTTTCTGTCAAGATAAGTGAAGGGTTTTGAAGGATTTTTCAAATCTGAAGGTCGGCGTTATGAGATCACATGGCATTTCGAATTCGGGATTTTGCCTTAGCATTAGATGCCAAATTTTTGAGTGTCCGTATTTTGTTTCTGCGAACATCGACGTTTTCGTCATTTTTAGGGCTGTCGACCTTGCCTTGGCTTCTATGTGGACGTGGAGAGGTTCCAGGTTCATAACTTCTAAAGCTGCTGTTGGTGTTGTCTTCATAGCGCCTGTAATGCCCACGAGGGCTAGACGTTGTACTTTTCTAAGTTGTTTTTGTACGGTAGCAAGTCTGCATCTCGGCCACCATATTAATGATGCATAACTGAGTCTGGGTCTCACAATCGCTGTGTAGATCCAGTGCTGTATCTTTGGGCTTAAGCCCCACGATATTCCGCAAGATCTTCGACATTGCCATAAGGTGTTAATTGCTTTGTTTACTTTCATCTTGAGGTGCATGTTGAAGTACCCCTTAGGTTCGAGATAGACCCCTAAATGCTTCACGAATTCAGATAACTGGATACGTTTGCCGAAGAACGTTGGGGGGGGAAATCCTATTTGTGGTTTTTTGCGAGAGAACATAATAAGTTTGGTTTTATCTGGGTTAGCTGTTTGTTTTTTTTCCACACACCAGGATTCTACTAGTTGTAGAGCAGATTGCATCAAGTTACTTAGAGTTGATATGCATATGCCAGTTAGCAGAATTGATAAATCGTCTGAGAAACTCTGAGAGTAGTATCCCGATTTGTTCAATATGGTAAGTATGCTGTCTTTGACAAGGCAGTACAGTAGAGGTGGAAGTACTCTTCCTTGTGGGCAGCCCTGAGTGACGTAGACTGTGTGTTCCCAATCGCGAGATTACCACTCGTTCTTTTAGCATTTTCATGATCCAGCCGATAACGGTTTCTTCTGCAAGCTTGCGCAATGGCACTGAAGATCATGTTGTTAAAAGCTCCATCTATGTCGATGAAGCATCCCAGAGCTATTTCGCCGAATTCATAGGCCTTTTCTATCCTCGATACTAAGTGATGTAATGCTAGCTCGGCTGATTTGTTCGCCTGATAGGCGTATTGCCTGACATGCAGGGGGAAGAGCTTTAAGGTTCCGTCCCTTATGTATCTATCAATTAGTTTTTCTAGTGTCTTTAGGAAAAACGATGTAAGGCTAATTGGTCGGAAAGCCTTCGCGATCATGTAAGATGTTTGTCCTAATTTAGGAATAAATACTACTCTTACCGGTCTCCATGATTCCGGAATATGTTGGAGATGTAAACTTGCTATGAATAGTTCCGCGATTGCGCCTGCTGTATGTTCACAGCTTCTTTGCATTATTGCTGGGAAGATGCCATCCTCACCAGCTGATTTGAAGGGCGAAAAAGATTTTATGGCCCACATTATTTTTCTTTTGTGACGATTTTTCTTGCGACCTCTAGTTCGCCGAGGCCTGACAATGGGAGAGCAGCTAGTGATTCATTTTCAATCGCATGCTTAGACTTGACGCTTTTTGGGAAGTGCGTTTCTAATAGGTGGTGGAGGGTGTCTTCGGGGGTTTCGGTGAATTCACCCGATGGTTTCTTCAATGTTCCTATCGAGCATATAGGGTCTTTCGCTAGAGATTTTAAGAAATTAGATGCTCCTAGCTGTTGCTCCTTAATTCTTTTTGAGCGTCGGAGTAATTTAGAGTACATTCTTTGGGCCTCTCTTCTTCTAGCAATTTTTTCCGGATTTTTATCCTTTGCTTGGTTGAAGGCCTTGCGCGTTTGCGTCCTTAGCGCTTTAACGTCTCCAGTAAAGAATGATGCTGATCTTCCAGCCTTGACCACTTTTTCGGGACATGCTTTTTTGTAGCATTCTGTTAAGGATTCGTTTAGTTTTTTGGCTTCTCGATCAAGTTCTGTGATAGAGATAATTGGCGTAGCGACATAACCCTGAAGTACCTGACTTACATTTTTGCTGAATTTGTCCCAGTCTGTATTTATTGGGTTTCGGAAAGTCATACGCTCCATCTTGTCCGTGGTAATGTGGAAACTTATACACATGTGATCGGATAATAGGATTTCTTTAGTTACTTTCCAATCTTTGATCCTGTGGGCGAATGTCATTGTGGCTAGAGTCACGTCCAAGACTTCCTCTCTTATGGAGTTATAATACGTGTATTCATCGCCTCTATTTAGAACCATGAGGTTGGAGGACATGATAAATTCCAGAAGTGCTTCACCCTTATCATTTGTAACTGTGCTTCCCCACGCCTCGTGGTGTGCGTTGGAGTCGCACCCTAGGATAAGGGGAATATTTTTAGCCCTGCAGTAGTTTGTTAGCTGTATTATTTCTGGGCTGGGTGGCATAACGCCCCTATCAGATGGCATGTATCCTGAAGCAATAATGATTTCCTTTTTACCGCCATCGAGTTTACTATTTAAAGACGCTACTGTCAGGTCGCCGGTGGATAGTTGGCTCAGGAGCATTAGTTCTGCATCTTTGGTTGCTAAAATACAGGTTCTAGGTTTGTCTTTTCCTACCTTGGAGATCAGGTTGAATTTGTTTAGGTCAAAGTTTCTTATTTTGTTGCCTATCAGGTATGGTTCTTGTATTAAAAAGACGGTTTGTCCTTTGATTCGAATTGAGCTATTAACCTCAATTACTGCGGACTTGCAGTGATGAAGGTTGACCTGGTAGAATTGAAGTTTGCTAAAGACCATGTTTTGTTGTTTTATATCTGAGCATCATGGGGGTATATTGATGCTTAATAGTATGGCCTAATGTGATTTTGGCTTTCATGTTTATAGCTAGAGTGCTATCTAAGCTTATGTAATGTTGATTGTTTGAAATATTAAAGACCTGAGGGTATTTTGCTATTTGAGTATTTATTTGAGAAGTAATTTTCAATGGCCCAAATGGCCTCCAACTTATAACTTTAATATTATAGCTTTTCATTATGAATCGATATTCTTAATTTGTTAAGTCCGTACTGGACGAAAAATTCCATACTTTTAATGACTTTTGCTGATTCAACATCAATGCCGATGTTCCAGAGTTGTTTACCTTTCTCGACTTTATGCTTCTTGTACAATCTCCAAAACTTGATGTTGATATTCCCGTTTCTGGCGTCGATTATTGCGAAAACTTCTCCAAAATCCGGTGTTGGGTAGTCAAGCACT
>CM055403.1:172478057-172494466 GCA_029228625.1 Pseudolycoriella hygida
TAGGGTAGGATAATGTGGGTAAGGAAAGCGAACCTTCCTAAGCACCTAAGCCTCCAATGGGCCTGTTGTGCATACCCACTGTTGTAGAGAGAATTTTCTTTTCGTTGTTGTAAGACTATTCGAAGGTAGATGTCGCACTTTGTGAGTGCAATTGTTTGATTATGTCAAATGAGCATTCAAACTTCATTTAGTTTGTGCAACTGTTACAGAGTCAATAGAGCTAATTAGATGTTACTAATAGCAGAGACTAATCATCCATGATTAGGAAAAACCATATGAGCTTTTTCCTCCCGGGGATCGACCCCGGGACCCATAGGCAGTGAGTCCAACGCTCTACCATCTGAGCTACCTGAAAAATCCCTAACTTTAATCATTTCTAAGCAACAACTGAGTTACCTTCTATTGAAACGAAACTGAAAGTAAGCAAACATTATTGTTTACAATGAGTTTGACATTAGACAATATTATATGCCCGTACATTTTGCTGTGTTAGACGCGACCAATATGACTACTATGAAAAACATTTAAACAAAAATGTTAATTCTTGAAAAGATGCGAGCGAAACCATAAAGAAAGTGTTGTGGTAAGTTGCATGTCATCCAAATTAGACAATATTGCAAATCTCATTCTAAATGAGAAGATGGATTTATGATGACAAAAAACTTGGAACTGCACACATTTTAAGAGCTTATGTCAATTTTGCTTCTAAATATTCGAATTTGCTTATGTCTATTACTTTCTCACATTTCCCGCAACTCCCAGGAATGAAATTGTGATTACTTTCAAAGAAAATTTTACCATTTTTATATGGAAATTGGTCATCTTTGATTGGCGATATTTCGGCTCGTTTTCAACCGATTTTGATGAGTGTGGGCTCATTGGAAAGCTGCTGTGACGTAGTTTTTTTTAAATAATTTGTAGGGGGAGGGGAGCGAGGGGAAAAAACTCAAAAGTTCGCCTATACATCGTGTCTTGCCCCAAAGGTTTTTGTATGGAGTTTTTTGGATTTGTGGACGTTTTTTTTGGGGTGTGGGGACTGCGTTATGCTTTTTTAGGTGTGGGGGCTGCGTCACGCTCTCCGCTACCTCTTCGAGCATGACTTAACTCCAATAAACTATCCTTCGCATTTGATTTTAACTCAAATGAGAAATTTTGACAAGAATCGACTAATTTAGAGACTTCATAATTGCAATTTTGACTGGAGTTTCTTCCCGTTTTTATCGCCAGTCAAATTCGTACTCTTCGTCATATCAAAGCAAAATGAATTGATTGTGGAAATAGCAGATTTGACTAGACGATGAAAGAGAGAAAAGATTTCGTATGGATTTTTTCATAGGAAATCGTTTCTCTCTTTCATCGCAAGGTTTTTATGCGTTGCACGGCATAACTCAAGTGCTAAAAAAGAAAGCATTCACAACCCTCAGCCTGCTCGTTGTCATTATATGACCAGGTCTTCATTAAGTAGGGATAACTACTTTGTGTTTTCGCCCGTCCTGTACGTCCGTCCATCTATACACCGTCACAAAAATTACTTCACGAATAATGCAATAAATACTCATTTACCATCTCAAAAATTGGCATTTAATGGGAGACTTATCGTCGCATATAAAATAAAAATATTTACGCAATTATGAAACTTTTTTGTCTATATTATTGAAACTATTGGAAAACTGAAAATTTCTGGAAAATTCTGAAAAGTTGTTGAAATTTCTCAAAAGTTATTCACAGAAATTTTTTGAAATTTGAACTTGAACTTTGTTAGAAATTTCTACAAATTTCTAGAACTTTTCAGATTTTTCTAGAACTATCTGAAACTTTCTAGAACTTCTTGGAACTTTCTAGACTTCTCCCAGATCTACTACCCAAAGGTTTTAGAAATTATTACTATGTGGGTTACGCTGAAATACCCATATAATGGGTTTTCTTTCAACATTTTTTGATTTTGCATCTAGAGATAGCATTTGACATGTTGTTAATAACATGTTCGTAATAACAGTAAAAATGCACACATTCTGCAAACATCTGTGGTAGCAAACTTGTATGTGTAGTACCCACTGAAAGCACTCGCGTGCAGTCCTCACTGAAAATTTTTTTAATTAATTAGTGTCCTAATCAAAAGTTAACGAATACAAAAAAGACGTACGAATTATCGCAAGCTGATTTTTACCGCGATCTTTACAATTCCGTAAAAGTTATTTCGTTAAAAACCAATTGCATTATTCAAGGTGAGTCTCGTTCGTTGATTTCAAAACTGATTACATCGTAGGTAGTGAGGTTTTCATAATTAACTCAAACATTACAAATTCTAATGGGTTCAGAATGATACACATAAAGGCAAAACGAAGTGACGTTGAATATGCATTACGTTTCGCGGTATTGTCTTCGTTGTTTTATATCGGACTCGAACTAGACGATGAGTCTTATAGGTTTGTTAAAATTTTGTTGGTGAGATCGGAAACGAAGTCAAAGCTTCTCAAAATTCTACCCAACCCTTTCGAAAATAAAAATTGTTTCACTCATTCACTTCTGTCCACTGCATATTCCAATTACTTGCTGTAACTCGATTGGTAAACATGAGCGGATCGTTTAATGAAAAACTAGGGAAATGTTCTAATTTTTCAATTACCATAGCTTTTCCCAAAATTCAATCAAATTCATCCGCTATAATTTCTAATTTACTACCTCAAAATAAAGTCCCTTTTCCGTACGATTCGGTGAACATCATCGCCCCAAACAATTTCGCGTCAGAGTAAGCATACACCGGTTAAGCACATAATACTTCCCATCATTCATGCAATCCCATCGTAAACACCCTATCGGCTTTTGACTACATTATTTCGTCAGAGTAACGGACTTTTTATGCTGTTTTCATGTATGCGAAATTGTGAAATTTTGTCTATGCTCCTATTGTTTAGCATGCATTGCCGGTTGGAAAAATATTTTTGGCTATTACAAAGTTGAATGTTGACTTCATTTCAATGGTTTTTCCAACTTCAATGTAAGTACTGAGCAGAATATGTGGTGCATAAAACTTATTTGAAACAACTAGAATACGTGATACGATCCTTATTGTTCAATTTCGAAAAACCTTTCAAACGTCTGCAACATTATTTCTAGTGATTTGTAAAATATAATCATAAGTTTTCGAAAACATGGCATTCAATTCGGGTGTGAATTCAGCATAGAATTTTTCTTGATTTGATAAACAATCGAGGAGTGGTCGATGAACAATCAATGACTCGTCAATAAATCATTGTCATGGTTATAGGAAAGTAGCGATAGAGCGTAGTCAAAGAAATTAATTTTGGACTTAAATCATCTGTCATTCGTTAGTGAATCACCGATGATTCACCGTGGAACCACCAATCACTTATCACCAAACATTCACCGTGCAATTACCTATGATTCACCGATGATTCACCGGTAAGTCACTGATGATTCACCGGGGAATCACTGATGATTCACCGAGAATCACTGATGATTTACCAGTAAATCACTGATGATTTTCCAGTAATTCACTGATGATTCACCAGTAAATCAATGATGATTTACCAGTAATTCACTGATTATTTACCAGTAAGTCACTGATGATTTACCAGTAAATCACTGATAATTTACCAGTAAATCACTGATGATTTACCAGGAAATCACTGATGATTTGCCAAAAAATCAATGATGTCTTACCAGTATATCACTGATAATTTACCAGTAAATCACTGATTATAGACCAGTAAATCACTGATGATTTACCAGTAAATCACTGATGATTCACCAGTAAATAACTGATGATTTACTGATGATTTACCAGTAAATCACTGATTATTTACCAGTAAATCACTAATTATTTACCAGTAAATCACTAATTATTTACCAGTAAATCACTGATGATTTACCAGTAAATCACTGATGATTTACCAGTAAATCACTGATGATTTACCAGTAAATCACTGATGATTTACCAGTAAATCACTGATGATTTACCAGTAAATCACTGATGATTTACCAGTAAATCACTGATGATTTACCAGTAAATCGCTAATTATTTACCAGTAAATCACTGATGATTCACACCTGAAAATTACTGATGACTCACAGGGGAATCACTGATTATTTAACAATAAATCAACGACGATTCACCGATGATTCAGCAATGAATCATTGATAATTCACAAATGAATCACGTATGACTCACTAATGAATCACCTATGATTCACTTATGAATCATCGATAATTCACAAATGAATCACAGATGATTCACCAATGAATCACCGATAATTCACAAATAAATCAAGGATGATTCACGAATGAATCATAGATGATTCACAAATGAATCAAAGATGATTCACAAAGGAATCAAGATGATTCACCAACGAATCAGAGATGATTCACAAATGAACCACAGATGACTTACTAATGAATCAGATATGATTTACCGATGATTCAACAATGAATTACATATGATTCACCAATGAATCACCAATGAATCATAGATGATGCACAAACGAATTAAAGATAATGTACAAATGAATCAAAGATGATTCATAAATGAATCAAAGGTGATTCACAAATGAATCAAAGATGATTCACAAATGAATCAAAGATGATTCACAAATGAATCAAAGATGATTCACAAATAAATCACAGATAATTCACAAATGAGCCACAGATGACTTACCAATAAATCAGATATGATCAGGCGGGTACAAGTTGATGTTATTTTATTTGCGTCGATTTATATAGCTGTACTGCTCTAAAAATACCACAACCATACCGTCTCGTTTAACATATTAGCAGTGACAAGTGGCCGAAGTGAAGTTGTGCGCGATTCGTGATCCTCAAGGAAAATTGCGAAATCTATTGTCCTCGCAGCGTCGATATAATGAACTAAAGATAATCTGCTCCAAATGTCAAAATTGTCGTATAAAGTTGGTCTAAAGTGATGCAATTTTCAGCGATACCAACATGACAACTTACATTGTACTTTCTTCTAATACACAACTACTCTTGCAATTTTATGTACAGGAACGGAAAAGTGAAAACCGACAAGTTTCTGGTTTGTCATACGAATTTACCATACAAATCAGAAACTTGTCGGTTTTCACTTTTCCGTCCCTGTAACAAAATGTTTGCAACCAGTTTTACCCCCCTGATGATTCACCAATGAATTACATGTGATTCACCGATAATTCGCCAATGGATCACAGATGATTAACCAATGAATCACAGATGATTAATTAATGAATAATAGATGATTTATTAATGAATGATAGATGATTTATAAATGAATTACAGATTATTCACCAATGAATAACCGATGATTCACCAATGAATCACAGATGATTCACCAATGAATCACAGATGATTCACCAATGAATCACAGATGATTCACCAATGAATCACAGATGATTCACCAATGAATCACAGATGATTCATCAATGAATCACAGATGATTCACTAATGAATCACAGATGATTCACCAATGAATCACAGATGATTCACCAATGAATCACAGATGATTCACCAATGAATCGCAGATGATTCACCAATGAATCACAGATGATTCACCAATGAATCGCAGATGATTCACAAATGAATCACAGATGATTCACAATGAATCACAGATGATTCATAAATGAATCAAAGATGATTCACAAATGAATCACAGATTGGCTTCACGTTGTTTAGCTTACTTCACAACTGGTAAATGAAACGACTTGTTTATGGATTAAACTTTATTGTTTTCTCTTGCAATCGGTCACTACACTGACCATAATAATGGCTAAAACAATAAATAACAAAAACATAATAAAGTGATTCCTTTATAAGTTGAAGTTAAGCTTCACAGATGATTAACAAATGAATCATAGATGACTTACCAATGAATCAGATATGATTCACCGATAATTCACCAATGAATCACAGATGATTTATAAATGAATTACAGATTATTCACCAATGAATCACCGATGATTCACCAATAAATCACAGATGATTCTTCAATAATTCACCAATGAATCACCGATGATTTATCAATGAATCACAGATGATTCACCAATGAATCACGAATAATTCACCAATGAATCACTGAAAGTTATACTCTGAATATAGTTTCTAAGAATGTAATTAAATAGCACCGTCTCATTGTAAAGGAATTTATTGTAACTATTGCATTTTTAATTTAAAAGTTCATTTTTAATTTCATTGTTTTTTCTTTGGTAACCGACATTAATAACATTCTTTCGTTTCTTTTTATTTCAAAAATTAAGTCAATGTTTCCTTTCCCGCAATTAAGAGGTATATTTATTTCAGTCATCTTAAAGGCGTTTTAGTGGGAGGAATGAATTTATGGTTGGTTACGAGCCTGCATATTATGCTGCCTGCTGCGTTTTATTATAATCTTTTTTTAAACATTATTCACATTAGTCTATTATGAAAATTTGAACTAGAAGCGGCTAGAGGACTTAGAATAATGTTGTCGAAGGCAACCGAAGGTTTATTAAACGGATAAATTTTAAAAGCTTTTTTAATGTGTTGTGGCTGCCTACAACGAAAAAATTGGTTTCATTTATGAACAAACATTCAACAGCGGAAGCTACACTACAACAAATACCATAATATCAACATCAACAACAACAACTGAAAATATGGAAAATGCAATTAAATTAATGTTTTTTGTTTTCACATAATAAATTGCTACCTGCAACCTGTCTGACTTTGATATGCACCCTCGTCCGAGTCAGACATTGAATTTATAATTATTGTTTTGGTGTACTTCCAATATGTATATGACTGACAATGGGTGTGGGGATGTATTTATGGCTAATGTACATACAATGCTGCGAGTATACTAATTTTCTTTTTATTTATGGAAATGTGATGAGTTTTTATTTTAATTGTAAGCCAATCAATATTTTATTATTTGTTGAGTGTATTTAATGCGCAAATGATTGTGACGATCGTGCATTCCATGGTACGCCACAGAGATATCCGAGGGGAAAATAGCTTTCTAAAACGTCTATCGTGTAAGGGCTAAATTGATGTTTTGTTCAATCATAATTATGTCAATTTAGCCATTAACATTTTTAGTTTATCTTGTCATCGGAATTAAAGCGCGTGCTTTGCATTAAATTAAATTAGTTTTCGAAAGTTCAGGATTTGGTATCGCAAGAAAGTGTATTTTAGAATTACAGCGCTAAAATTCAATCAGTTAAAGCGCTAAAATCCACTTTAAATCAATTGGGGTTATATATCTGTGCTCCTTGCACATTTTTTGTCATACAGTAGCACCACTAATTCATAGCTTTAAATGGCTCCTACTACTAAACCTGATGTGAGCGCCACCTGCTAACGTCATATTATTGTTGGAAGGGTCGACCCCTACCCTCCCTACCCTTCCCCCGCCCCTTCCGCACGAAACTCATAAAGTAAAATTTTACCTTAACTGAGTTATATACGCAATGACTAGGCCACAGCCGACCGGCATGGTATGCACTTTTTTACAAAGTGCCAGCCGCAAGGCAAGCATCGTTTTGTGTGCTACACAATTCCATCTCCATCCAACTTGCATGGTACTATATTCAACGTGAAGTTGGCATAGAATTTAAAATTTCAAAATATTTCTCTTGTTATGAAACGTGAAAATAATTACCGTAAAAGTTTCGAACTTTGACCACAATTTCATAAACGACTTTGAATGCCAAAATATTTTTCTCACCCTTCGCTATGGAGCTAAAAGATTTTATCGGTTTTTCCATCTATTTCAAGAGCTTTTATTCTTTGAGATTTTTTCGTGCTCCATTCCGTATCTATTTCATCCACGTTTCACCGTTCAACCGGATGAGCTATGAGGGCGCCTCCGAGCCCATAAAATTTAATTTGTTGGTAGGCACTGTCAAACTTTTCTATGGAAATTTTTATTTTTTCAAGCAAAACAACATTGAGCCAATGGAAATTTTTACATGGCCAGTTCATTTAACAAGTTTTTTGAACGTCAGGTTAAACAATCAATAGAGCGAGTAGCAAACTTTGATTATAAAGAAAGTGTTAAGCTAATACCGTACAATATGAGCACGTCACAAAAATGTGAAGTGTCAAATTTGCTATGTTTTTTTTAGAACAGAATCCTATGTAAATAAAAATTATTCAAAATTATAACTCACGTACTGTGAGCGGATGACTCTTACGAAAATAATAGATGAATAGGAATTCAAAAAGTTGAAGTATGAAGGCACAAATTTGCTCTGAAATAACATCGCACATGAACTTGAAATGCGATGATTTTTCATAGCAGCGTTCTACCTTCATACTCAAACTTCTTGAATTCTGATTCATCTATTATTCGTGTAAGAGTCTCACTTCGGAAACCGATGCTAAATGGTTCCCTGAGAAAAAGTTTATATGGGGCGCTTTTCCGGGAAAATTCTGGAAAAAACCGTGGCATGTGGAAAAGAGGTCAATTTTGAGGGTTTTTCAGGTAATGCTCGAAGTTTTCGAATATTAGCTCCGGAGTAACAATAGCTAGAGAGTTGGTTTATTCGGAAAAGTTAGAGTTTGGTCAGGAGAATTTTTTTGGATCTTAAGAAAATGGCTGCCAGCAGTCAAACCGGCGCCATCTTGAATTTTCTCAAGCAATAAATTAGGTTTTTTTTTGGTTTTCGAATTTTAACTTCGGAATGACAATACTTAGAGAGTTGGCTTCTTCTCGAAAGTTATAGAGATTGGTGGATATTTTTTGGCATCCTAAGAAAATTACTACCAGCTGACAAAGTGACGCCATCTTGGATTTTTTGCTATCTTCTGAATTATCTTCGGTTGGTTTCTTCGGCAAAGTTTTAGAGATTGGAGAAAGGAATTTTTAGCCTGAAGCCTGAAAAGTTTTTTCACCGAAATTTTTTTTGCTGAAAATTTTTTTTCGCCGGAAATTTTTTTCGCCAGAATTTTTTTTCGCCAAAATTTTTTTCCGTCAGAATTTTTTCTTCTTCCGAAATTTTTTTTAACATTCAGTTTTTTCGACGAAAAATTTTTTTTTCGTCTGAAACTTTTTTTCGTCAGATTTTTTTTTTTTGCCGGAAATTTTTTTTCGCCGAAAATTTTTTTCGACGAAAATTCTTTTTTTTTTCGACGGAAATTTTTTTGTCGGAAATTTTGTTGTCGGAAATTTTTTTTCGCCAGAAATTGTTTTTCGTCGGAAATTTTTTTTGCCGCAAAGTTTTTTTTGTCGGAAATGTTTTTCGCCAGAAATTTTTTTTCGCCGAAAACTTTTTTCTCCAAATTGTGTTTCCTTTTTCTTCCAAAATGGATTGACACTAATTGATTTTATCTTACCACGAAAGTTGGGGTCGCCAAAGTTAGCTATGGCAGCTGTGTGAAGTGCCGTAACGCCAAATTTCGTCCCTACTTCCTACTTCCTACTACTGAACGTACAGAAAAATTATTTGGTCGTTGGGGTCCGGCATTTGTGACGCAATTTTTTTAACATAACGTAATTTTTTCGGAAAATAAAACTTTGAACACAAGATTCCATTCAAACAAATTTTTGCGTATTATCAGCGATAGCGTCACCTCAAGCGATATCATTTATTTTGGAAGCGGACTTACCGACTGCGACAGATTTTACCTTTAAAGAAGTTTTTGTTGTGATTGTCTCTTAGGGCAATTTCGGTTATTTTGAATAACAATATCCCAGCGTAGACAGCGAATCAACTGATGTGTCCATTTGCACCATATTTATGTGGGAACCGATAAACTATTAACTTTAATAAAATCCAGATTTTCGGTTAAAATCAAATAATTTATTAGTTCAATTAATTTGTGTAAGAAGTTTACATGTCGACGTATCAACCAAGAATGGTTCCATTTGTCAATTCTCATTCTGCTCTCTCCAATTCTATAAACTCTTTAACTTTACCGATTACGCCGGTACCCTGTACCTACATTTATTACGAGAATTTCGTTGAAAGATCATGAGACCTGCCCGCAATATAGTTGCAATTCGGAAAAATTCCAAACTTCTCAAGTGGGGTACCATTTGAAAGAGTGAAATAGTAGCTTTTAGGTGCGCTTCGGTCAAGTTTGTGAACGAGGTAGCTGGAAAAAGCCTCGAAACACTAGCATGTGACTTCCTTTGCATGTTCAAAAAGTGAAAATTTCAAAATTAAAATTTCATTGAATAAATGGGGTAGAGGCAAATTAAACTTAAAAAAAAAATTCATTTTTCAACTTGCAAAGGAAGTAACATGCTGGTGTTGCGAGGATTTTTCCAGCTACCTCATTCACAAACTTGACCGAAGCGCACTAGAATTATCTTTTCCTAAAAGCTACTATTTCACTCTTTCAAATGCTGCCCCACAAGAGAAGTTTGGAATTTGTCCGGGTCTCTCAACGAAACTCTCGTAAAAAATGTGGTGCGAATGGACACATCGGTTGGTTTTCTGCCGACGCTGGGCTATTGTTATTCCGTGATTTTTTTCGATTTTTCGCAATGAGCACCCACGCTTCGGATCTAGTACGGCCCATATAAACTTTTTCTCGAGGGAACATTTAGCATCGATTTTCCGAGGTGAGCCCCAAACTTTTCTACAGTTTTACTTTTTGGACCCTCTACCGGACTGATATCATTACCCCTAACATACGAATTTTGTCAAATCAGACACGTCTCATGTTTCTTACATTCGATCCAAAATAGTCGAACAAAACGTGCATCCCGAAACTACGATTAAAAGAGAAATCGCTATAGATTCAGTTTTGGCAATAGCATAATGAGAATGCTCCGAGTACATCATTTACAAAGTCTTACAGTTAAATACAGTATTAGAGCCAATTACAAAAGCTGCACGACACACCTGAACCGTGCTTTTTCAATTTGCTACCAAAATATAATATCGAGCAGCATTTAGATTTTGTATAAACGTGTGCGGTTATTTCTAAGGCACCACCTTCAATGGTAAAGGTCACTTTATTCTTAATTAATTTTTCCTTGTTATTGCAAACTGAAATACAGTACAAATGTGAATTAATATTTATGAGAAGATTCTAAAAAAGTCTTAGTCATGATCCATTATCGGTAGTTGATCGGCGAAATAAAACGAAAAGAAAATAAAATTGTGGGGTTTGAGTAAGCGTTCATTCATATCTATGTTTGCCTGGCAAAAAATCTTTGTGAAACCACTTTTCATTTACTTTCCATTTTCGTTACGGTTAAAATGTAACAGAATTTGTATGACTCATACGATTTCGCTGAAATTTTGGGAAGAAAACTTACTCACATATTGAGATCTCATATTGATACACGAAAAGACGAAGTTGAAAACGTAGAATGTATTTAAAAAGTAATTCAAAATCTTGTTATTTTTATAAAATGTGTGTCTAGACGCGGCGAGTGATTTTGAATGTTACGACACAAGTGATTATGTTGTCACGTCACACGATAGTTTTCTTTTTATTTCTCAGTTTTTCTTATTTTTATACTTAAGTTGTGTGCGAGGAAAAAAGTGTGTAAATAATATATCACACGTGATTTTCGCTCAAACGAAAAATGTCTATTGGATCATTAATCTTATTCCGTTTGGGTGGCGTTTGAGAGTCAACATTTGAATGAAACGTTTATGAGCGCCAGATAAGATTAGATTTCACGGAAAAGTTAAAAACCAAAACATCATTAAGTACATGAGACACGTCAACCATATTTTCCCAAGAGAATTCTACCGTCCACGGATTCAAAAGATTGATTGACGTTTTCTTTACATTTGTAAATTAGAAAATTTATTTAACAATTTTCCAGAAATAAAATCTGTCACAATTTTGATAAAACAGCCATAAAGTGCAATTAAATGGATGTGTTACTATTGCGATTTTGCTATTTTTATAAAATGAAAAACATTTCCGTTTTCATTTTTCTAGTTAACATAATTTTGTGAAGAGGAAGTTGCACGTCTCTTCATTTTACATTCTCTGTAATTCTGTGCCGTTAACTACAAAATATTTACTTATGAACGTAGCTATTTAGTATTTACATAGGCCGTTAAATTGAATTACGGAATTGTTTGTTATGTGTTTATAGAGATGAAAACTAGGGAAAATTATGTCAGTACTTTAATGAGAAAATGTGGATTTGTCAACAAACACGTCCTAAGGGAAAAGCTGTCTTTACTGCTGGCAAAATTTATCAAAAAAAGATCCTATCTCCTGCCTAAAGGGGTAATTATATAAGGCGCGATGCGAATCGCATCGCGTCAGGTTTGTGTGAAATCTCAACTTCACAAAACAAAAATTTATTGTCAAGTTGAACTTTCATACAAACCTTGCGCGATGCGATTCGCATCGCGCTCAATATAATGATTCCTTAAGGTCCAGGCGAGGCGACTCGACAAGAAAGCTAGCTATGGGTTTTGCAAAATCCATGAAATGTTTGAAATACTGAACATTCTCGATTATTTGAAATAATTTTTGAATGTCAATTTAGAAGATTACTTTATAGAACACTTTAGAGCTCTAAAATGAACTTTAGTGAGTTACCCCTGGGTAACTGTTCACTGTTTAAATATCAGCATCAGGGGTTTAGTTTTGATTTTTACAAGTAATGCTCGACGTGAAGTTTGCTGCAGTTGCGAACGAAGCTAACTTCACTACAAACATAATCAACTGCTTTCATATTCATTCACAAATCTACCGAAATCCCTGTCCCTGGACGAAATAGAAAAATACGGTTGGCCACCACAGCGCTGGGATCGAATCCAGTATAATCGTCATGTCTGCACTATCTCCGTTTGTAGCAACTTCACTTTAGTAACTGTTATAGTAACCTTATTATAACGAAGTTGGTTGCAGTTAAGATAAGAGCAACGAAGTGAAAATATGTCCAAGATTTTCGATGAATTTGTACTGGACGTACTAGTTTTTTAAATTTAATTTGCAAACCATATTCACTTATAGTCATTTGTTTTGACCTTTGCAAGTTAGCTGCAGTTGCGACCGAAGTTAATGTCATTACAAATACAGTCAGCTGATTTCATTCATAAATTTATTAATATCATCTGAATTCATTGAATCAAAATCAGCTGATTTTATCGCAATTAAATTAGCCCCAGCCACAGAGCAAGTGGAATTTCTACCTTTATGTTCTTAAATCTAGTACTGATCAAACATTTTTGACGCTTACAGTCAAGAAGCAAACCAAACAAAATAAGTTCTAAAGTCTCGCCAACATTACAAAGATTATATACAATTCTTAACGAAAATAGATGGCGGCACATGCTATACATTTGACATTTAAAGCAGAATCATTTAATTGAGAATTTTGACATTTGGAGCAGAATATATTTAGTTCATGATATCGACGTTACGAGGATAATAGATGTCGCACTTTTCGTTTAGAATGGCCTATAGGAAAAGTTTGGCTTTTTGAAAAGGCAAGAATCCCAGTTAAGTTTTGACAAATTTGTACATATACTATACGTCAAAATGTGAGGATTTAAAAATGTACAACTCTTTATACCTTCCTCCTGCTCTTTAAGAGCACATCGCAAAAATGAGATCTGTCAAATTTGCGATGTTTTTTAGAACAGAATCCTGCGTAAATCTCAAATTATTCAAAATTGTAGTTCATGTAAGAGAATTCAAATTGCTCGATTTTACAAAAAAAATTTGCAAAAACGAAAGTTCACAAAAATTCGTAAAAATTCACGAAATTCGCAAAAATTCACTAAATTCGTAAAAGTTCAGAAAATTCGCAAAAATTCACAAAGTTTACAAATAAATTCAACAACTGGGTGGATTGAAATCGAAGGAATACGCTTAAACCTTAAGAGCACCTGGCTGTCAAAATTGCGATGTTTTTTTTCGAATAGAATCTTGCGTAAATAACAAATTATTCAAAATTATAGCTAATATACTGTGAGAGGATGACTCTTACACGAATAATAGATGAACCAGAATTCAAAGAATTTGAGTATGAAGGTCGACAGCTGCTATGAAAAATCATCGCATTCCAAGTTATTTCAGAGCCAATTTTAACATTCAGACTTAAACTATTTGAATTCTTATACATCTATCACTCGTGCAAGAGTCATTCTCTCGCAGTACATGAGCTATAATTTTGATTAATTTGTTATTTATAGGATTCTGTTCTAAAAAAAACATCGCAAATTTGACAGCTCCCATTTTTGCGACGTGCTCATATTGTAAGGTATTACCTTCACACGTTCTTTATAAACAAAGTTTTCTACTCGCTCTATTGATTGTTTGACCTGACGTTCAAAAAACTTGCTAAAGTTTGACAGTGCCTACAACAAAATAAATTTTATTGGCTCGGAGGCGCCCTCATAGCTCATCCGGATGAACAGTAAAATGTGGATAAAATAGATAAGGAATGAAGCACAAAAAAATCTCAAAGAATAAAAGCTCTTGAAATAGATGGAAAAACCGATAAAATCTTTTAATTTATGTCCCGCCGAAAACTTGTCATTCCATTGTTTATCTACATGTCATGACGCATTCTCGCCTTCGGCTCGGGATACAAACTCTACACTCGTCAAAAAACAGTTTTCAACGCTTTTTGCTTAAAAACACCCTCTTGAGTTTGGCTCATTTCACAAAATTAATCGCTCATGTTATGACTTACATCCGCACACCCACTCTAATCCCATATTCAAATATTGACTCTTGCATCTTCTTTTTTTTTTGTTTCATATTAATTCGATAATAATGATTGCATAATTTTCCGTAAGACATACCACACATCAAACGGTTTATTCAAAGTAAATAATCTATACTTGGTTCACGTTTTCGAGCCTTTTATACACGAATAATCGACAATATTTTGAACTAATATTGTTTTGCTAATATAATGTTTATGAATAAATTGTCGTAGCGCGTATTCATTTCGGTATTCAATGTATACAGTTCACTGATCTTTATTGACCGTAATGTATTTATTGTTTTTTGTTCACTCTAAACAGCTGAGTTTAGTCTTTACTACTATCATGCCCGCAGCGGTAGCGGAGGGCGTGTCGCAGTCCCCACACTCCAAAAAAGAAGTTCACAAACTCTAAAAACGCCAGACAAAAACCTTTGGGACAAGGAGCCATATGTAGGCGAACTTTTGAGTTTTTTCCCCTCGCCCCTTTCCTCTTCGAATAATTAAAAAAAAAACTACGTCGCAGCAACTTTCTAACGAGCCCAGACTCTTCAAAATCGGTTGAAAATTGGCTGAGATATCGAGGTTTGAAAATGACATTTTTGTATGGAGAAATAATTTTTCTATTGTTCTCATCATTATGGAAACTTTTTTTCTGATCTGTCGGTTTCTATACATCTATCTATCTATCTATCTATCTATCTATCTATCTATCTATCTATCTATCTATCTATCTATGTTCTATCTATTAATAATTTTCGATCTCGGAAACTAGACAGCCGATGTTCCTGAAATGAAAAATTTCCGGGAAAATTCTGGAAAAGCCGTGGCATGTGGAAAAGTGGTCAATTTTGAGGGTTTTTTAGGTAATGCTCGGAGTTTTCGAATTTTAGCTCCGGAGTGACAATAGCTAGAGAGTGGGTTTCTTCGGGAAAGTTATACAGTTTAATCAGCAGAATTTTTTGGGATTTTCAGAAATCTGCCAAAGTGACGCCATCTTGGATTTTGTTAGGTATAAATTATGCTTCTTTGGGTTTTCTAATTTTAGCTCCGGAATGACAACACTTAGAGAGTTGGTTTCTTCTAGAAAGTTGTTTCATCAGGAGAATTTTTTGGGATCATAAGAAAATGACTGCCAGCTGTCATATCGGCGGCATCTTTGATTTTCGTTTATGCTTTAGCTACGGAATGACACTACTTAAAGAAATGGTTTCTTCGAGAAAGTTATAGAGTTTGGTCAGGAGAATTTTTTTAGCATTTTAAGAAAATGGCTGCCAACTGTCAAAGTGACGCCATCTTGGATTTTTTTGCTAAATTCTGAATATAAGAATACCTAGATAGTTGGTTTCTTCAGCAAAGTTATATAAATCACTGAGAAGAATTGGTGACACGAAGTGTTCCAAAGGTAGCCGAAGGTGACACGAATTAATCCGAAGGCAGCCAAAGGTGACACGGAGTGTTTCGAAGGTAGTCGAAGGTGACATGAAGTGTTCCGAAGGTAGCCGAAGGTGACACGAAGTGTTTTTCAGGTAGCCGAAGGTGACACGAGGTGTTCCGATGGTAGCCGAAGATGACACGAAGTGTTCCAAAGGCAGCCGAAAGTAAGGTGCCATCAAGTATTCCGAAGGTAGCCGAAGGTGATACGAAGTGTTCTGATGATAGCCGAAGGTGTTGGAGAAAAAAATTTTTCGGAAAGAAAATTTTTTTTACGAGTTATTTTTTTGGAGAATTTTTTTTTTCGGTGAAATTTTTTTAAGAAACAATTTTTTTTGAGAAA
>CM055403.1:172494966-172517189 GCA_029228625.1 Pseudolycoriella hygida
TATTCACAGGTCAAGATTCCGGCCGGCGATTCTGTATGGTAGTGAGAGTTGGGTTGACTGCGGATATCTCGTGCATGGCCTGGAGGTTTCTGATATGAGGGTTCTTAGGAATATAGCGAAGGTTAATAGGAGGGAGCAGTGGGATAATCATATAAGGAACGACGACATTAGGGAAAATTTAGGGATTTCGTCAGTGGAAGAGGCGGCAAGGGCCAGTCGTCTGCGCTGGTTCGGGCACGTTCAAAGGATGGGTAATAACAGGCTACCGAAAAGGATCTTGGATGCACAGGTCCCGGGTTTTAGGCCAAGGGGTAGACCAAGGAGAAGGTTTATCGATTCAATTAGATCAGATTTAGAAGTTAGGGGACTTTCTCTGGGCGAACAAACCATCTCCTTGGCGGGCGATAGGAGGGCATGGAGGACGATAGTTCACCAATCTGGGGTTGCGGCAGAAAGACCTCACACCGGAAGGTACTAACGGTCTATAAAGTTTGATGATGATGATGAAGATGTGTAGATTTTCTTAATAAAAATCGGATTTGTTCAAACCTCGAACGAGAAAACATCTCTCTTTCAATATATGTAGAACCTAGTTTCTCCATATAATTGGTGACCCCGACGTGATCAAAAAAATGCGATTTATTTTGGTGTTGTTACTTCAGTCATTCAATTATAATAATATGGAAACGACTGTTTTAGCGTATAAAGCCATATATTCGTTTTGAATAAAATTCAATTGTTGGGTTGAATAAAAATATTTAGTTGATTAAACGCTATGAACTTTTGTGCCCAAAAATATTTTTGTGTTTAGTGAGTCGAACATTTTGGTGCTCAGAACTGTGTTCTGTGAACGTCGAGGGTCACCAATTTGTAGTGAATAGTTTATTCTAAAGGATTCTATGATTATACTATAGTTTTAAATGTTTATTTCTGCTTGCTATGATCTGTGTCACCACAAAACCTACAGAAGAACAACTTTAGACCTGCGTACTTCGTATGGGTCTTAACACGATTTGTGATTTGTTGGTTTAAATTTAGAGATGATAAAATGGCACTGTGAAATCAAAGTAGTGAGTCAAATGAGAAAAAAAAATTTATGGAAGCCAAATAGTTTGGTTTAGGGAATGAAACTGCAATTAACAACAGCGACTCAATCTGCAGTAATCACAGTTTGTAAGTGCATACACAGAATTACTAAAATGCACGATGACAACAAACATATAAAACAAACCGAAGTGCACAAAAATGAAATAATGCCTCGAATAATGCATAATCCGCGTATGAAGCATTGAAATATTATGAATTTTTATATTATTTTCATGGAGAAAAAGATATTATGCAAATTTTACGTTTTATTTTTCGTTTAAATATTTTGTTCGGAAATTGTGTTGAATTTTTAAAGATGCACATTAAAAGTTAATGTTTTTGCAGTTTTTTATGCACTGTGTTGTTACACTAAACTTTACACTCTTCTGGTAGTAATTTCATAAAAAATACAAAGTTGTATTGAGATGTTTATTTTTTATTCATAAGATATTGGCGAAAAGGGAGTCCAGGCTTGTCATTAAATTTAAGTGGTAAATTATTCGACAAACGGCAAACAGGTTTATGTTTTTGTCTCTAATTTCTATTCTTTTTTGTTAGATGTGAATAAATAATTTTCAGTCATTTTTCCTCTTTATTAAGTAGCGATAGCTACTTTATATTTTCACCCTTCCTGTCCGTCCGTCCGTCCGTCTGTTTACTACACCTAATTGCACCTAGCTGCACCAATACAGCCGCTTCACTCCTTTTTTACCTAGTTTGAAGAATAGATGACACTTTAAAATTAAACAATTTTTTACAGTACCCAGTAAATAAAGCTCTATCTAAATAAGCAAAATTTCGGGGAGCTGCGGGAAACGTGGACTTCGGCAATTTTCGCTTTTCTACAAAACTTTTTGAACGGGTGAGTGGCACTCACTGAGTGCACATCTCAAAACTTTAGGTATAAATGTGCCGAGATGTGACCTATACCACTGAATACACCTGCTTTCTATAGGCGAATTTGCCAATCACATCTGGGCAAATGTGACTTTTTTCTGCAAATTCGCTAGGATCAGGATCATTGTAAAACTTTCATGGCAAGAGCTTTTACTGACAAATTTCGAAATTTTCCTCAGAATTGTTAAGAATAGGAAAAACAAGAAAAAATCACAAAACTAACATTTTATGTAAATTTGTGCCGTTTTTCAGAAGCTTCTTCCTTACTTAAAGCAGTGCTTTCAATTTCAATCTCACAAGTAAAAAACCTGCAATTTTTTGTGGGAAAGTTTTTTTGAGGTAAAAGGTCAGTTATATTGATGAAAAATATTCAAATTTCGTTAAAAATTGTGTACCTTTTAGAATTTTTTTTTGACTAAAGAAAAGCTCATAACAAAATTACTTATTTTGAGATGCACAATAACTTTTGAATCAATTCAATAAAATACCAACTTTCGTCCTATTATCGTGGTTTCTGGTAAAATCAATTTTTTCTATGCAAGACGTGAATGCAAGAAATCGGCTATAGCATGACACACAATAAGGAACAGAGGACATTCAATCAATTGGCAGAATTCAAAATTAATCATGAAAGACAATTGGCAGAATTCAAAATTAATCATGAAAGAGAACAACCCAATCATACGAAAAATCAAAGAAGGTTTGGCCATCCAAGAACATAATGACAAACTTATTAACGTAGACAAAGGATATGTTCTGCTTGGAAACCAATTCTTCCGAAAATTTCAGAAATTAGTAACAGACCAACATTCATACAACAAAAAACATTGCAACATTATACATACATAGAAAAACATAGCAAACAGAATTACTATTTTAGTTCCCTGAAGAAGGCCACTGATTGTAGCCGAAAGCTCGGAAAAAATAATTAAAAAATATTGTAAACAAACCACGTATCCAATTAATTATTATGAATCTATGCAATGTTCACGTTTCCCTCAACTCCCGGCGAAAAATTTCAAATTTCTATCGTGCATTCAAATTTAGCGCAAAAAATCTATGATTTGGGAATAACTTAATTGCTGGGTACGTTTGAAAGTGAAGCTGTCATCTATTTCCTCAAACTAGGTAAAAAAGGAGTGAACCGGCTGTAGAATAGACTTCTTTGACTTCACTCTGTCGCTACTTTCCTATACCCATTTCAATGGTTCATTAAGAAACGATATCAACTTTATGTTTTCACCCTTTCTGTCCGTCGTTCAATCCGACTGTCCGTCTGTGCTAGGCTGTCGTGTTTGCATTGCCAGAAAAACATTTTAAACATTTTCCTTGAGTTACGTTATAAAACTTTTCATGACGAGGCGGGGGAAACGAAATTTTAATATTTTATCGCATAGGGACTCGGTAAGTGGTCAACACTAGTAACATTTTTATTGATGTAAATCGGTCTTACATGAACGACTGCCGAGGTGTTCAGTAATTTTCATTACTGAACGGTTGGGTGTTCAATCATTAAAATTAATGAACTGTTGGGTGTTCAATCATGAAAATTACTGAACGGTTGAGCGTTTCATCATGAAATGTACTTAGCACCTTATAAAAACTTTTTCGAACACGGGGATCGAACTCGGGTCCTACGCATGATGAGCGAGCGCTCTACGTAGTAGCTGTTTAAGTCATACGTACCGTATCGTTGAAACTCTGTATTATTATCAACGATCTTATTTATTAAAAAAAATTTCACACGCCGGGATTCGATACCCGGTCATCCGCACGACAGTCAAGCTCTCTACCACTGCGCCACTTCGCTATTTCATGTGGGTACGCAAATGATACATGTAATCATTAAACGGGTATATATGCGCATTTGCAGTGGAACAAAGACCATGCTTGCTGTTATTAAACGAAAAGGAGAGATGAGTGTATATGCCGATATTTATAATGATACACTGTTGTTAAAGGATGAGACAAATAAAAAATCGTTACAGAATAAAACTAGATTTCAAAATATTTTGTTTTGAACTTAAAGAAAATCTGCAACAATAACTGATGAACGCAATTTTATTGCCAACATTCAAATGATCCCGTGGTTCAGTGGTACAGTACTCGTCTCATACGTGAGGTGTCCCCGGTTCGATCCCAGCTGTTGACAAATTTTTATAAAAAAAACCGACACGTATAAACTTTCCTCGTTCCCTATGCGATAAAATATACTGCAGAACATGCTATGTGAGTAAGCCATTACTGAACGGGCTGATGTTCGCACACGGTGAAACACTTGTGCGATTAATCCACTCGCTTCGCTCGTTCCTCAAACCTTCGCACTTGTGTTTCACCTTGTGCGAACATCAGCCCGTTCAGTAATGGCTTACTTACATAGCATGTGTTGTAATATACTATTTCATATCTGTACCACCTTTGAGGAGAAAACAAACGAGCATTTATACTACTTTCCGTATCAATTTCTTCGAAAAATGGTCTATTCGTTAACCACGGAGTTTGTAACCAGTCGAATTTCGACCCGGGAGTTGGTCACTTTCGTTTCATGATCCTTAGATACCGAATCTGCTAAAAAAAAAAAATTGTCAGTCTGTCCGTCTGTCAACACGATAGCTCGAGTAAAACTTGACCGATTTTCAAAAATTTTTTTTCCTGAATGGTAATCGAAAAAGCTTTTTTGGGATTGAATCTGGGCACTGTCGGCTCAAGGGCCGCCGAGCTAGGGCCTTTTAAGTGGTTTTTGGTCTTTTGTACATAACTCGAAAAAGTCTTTTCCGATTTTCATAAACTTTTTTGTTTGAAAGGCCTGCTAGGGCCCTACATTTTTTTTTGTACATAACTTGAGTATAAATCTCTTCCGATTTTCGAAAAAAAATTTTTAATCGAAAGGTATAGGAATGTCTCACATTTTATGGAAAAAATTGTTTGGTAAAATGCCCTTGGACTCAGCCAGGACCCTGAAACTAGGCTCAACGCGATTGTTTACATAAATCGGGCAAATCTTAACCGATTTTGTTGATTCTTTTGAGAGATAACCATGTACCGAATTACATTCATAAACAAATTTGGGCCTGTGCTTGGGGCTCAAGTGGACTTCTGGTCGGTTCTAAGGTCGACCCTAACCAAATAATTTTTTTTGCCATATTGCAGAGCAGATTGAGGGAAACATTTTTGTCTATGGAAGTATGTGTCAGAGTCATTCCCTTATGGTCGGTCCTAATGGTTTGTTGCTATGTTGTAGAGAAAGTTGAGGCGAATATTTTTGTCTATTTGGAGATCAATTTTGCGCTTTCGGGAGGGTTTTTTACACCGTGTCTTCGGACGGGTTTTTCAGTATTGCCCTATCGGTAATTTCCAATACAACTTAATGTGGACGTAATTTCAAACACTTAAGAGTTAACTCTGTTTGCCACATCTATTCTGATGCGTACGGGTCCCTTGCAAATATTTATTGCATGCGAAGAGCGTTATTGTTCGCATGCAATGAAAATCGATGGGAAAAGTAGTTTTAGAATTGCTGAGATCGATAATTCAAATTTATCTTTTGTTTTCATCTTTACACTTATGATATCAATAGATTAAGATAATTCGTGCCACAGATAATGCAATAGTTCTAACAACACTCAACATCTTTATTTGTTCTTTCAAAACGTTACTTTTGAATTCAACAGTCTTGCGCAACACTTCTTCGTCTATTCCGGTAAAATTCGTCAATAAATCATAATTTTCGAAAATGCTGAAATACTAAAGAGTTAAGTGTTCTCAGAACTTTATTTTTTGAAAGCCACATCAAAGATGTTTACAAATTAAATCAAAGGAAATTGAAAGAAAAATGTTGCAAGAATTGGTCGTTTCTCAATTCTGTTTTTTACGTCATTACAAATAAAATCTATCAATTAACTGAAGACGACGTTTTTTTTATTAGATCGCATAGAGTCATGAAATGTTGCTCTAAGTCAGGGGCATGACAGTCTTTTGTTTGATCTTTGCAAGTAATATTCAACGTGAAGTTGGCTGCAGTTACGACTGAAACTAACTTCATTGCAAAAAAAATCAGCTGATTTCTGAACTTTTCAATGAAGTCAGCTGGTTTTGGTAAATTTATGAATGAAATCAGCTGATTTTCTTTGCGATGAAGTTAGCTACGGTCACAACTGCAACTAACTTCACGTTGGATATTACTTGCAAAGATCAAAACAAAAGACTGTCACGTCCCTGCTCTAAGTGAAAGTATTTTTCAAATGTTTCGTCACTTTTTGTAAAAAATATTTTATGTTCGACCAAAGTAATTTACTGCGGTTTCCCGTACTGACACGAAAGTTAATTGAAAAGACAAACTGATAAAAGAATTTTGTGGTTTTTGATTTTCAGCTTATCTAATAAAGAAAATTACATTTGCCACAAGCCACAATTCATCTTCTCCATTTGATGTTAATGCACTTTTATAAAAAAAATAATAAAATGAAAACCCGAACTTATAGGTAATTGTAGATAAATGTTTTAAGTTCGCTTCATAAAAATTTCAAAATCTAGCGATAAAAATGTGAGGTGAGGTGTTAGACATTTATTAGACGAACTACATAATTGTCCAAGATGATTTTGTTGTTCTTTTTCAACCCCGTAAAAATTTGTTTTTTTTTTTATCTCTTTCGCCGGAATTTTTTTCGCCGGAAATTTTTTTTGCCTGAAACTTTTTTCGCCGGAGACTTTTCGTCGAGAATTTTTTTAGAGGCCGAACATTTTTTTTCGCCTAATTTTTTTTGCTGAAATTTCTTTGTTGCCTAAATTTTTTTTCGCTGGAAATTTTTTTTAACCGAAAATTTTTTCTCCAAAATTTGTTTCCTCTCTTCTTCCAAAACTACTAATATCACAACAAAAACCCTTTTTAAAAGGGAAACAAGTCCTCGTCCCTTCTTCCAAACAACTGATATCAATTTGGGTGGCGCTTACAGCTTCGGAACGCAAAAAATTCTTTTGAAATCTTTTCACTTTTGATTAAAAAAATGCGTCACAAATGCCGGACCCTCCCAACGTAATAATTTTTCTGCGCTTTCATATATCGCACGCCAAAAATTTGGCTACCCGTATGCCACACATCACGCAAAACTAAATTTTTTTCGTGTCAAGTGAACTTTAGGACGTTATTAATGCGCTACACTTGAACCTTGATCGTTTTGGTGGATGGCCAGTACGCTAACCATTGTACCAACACATCCGTTAATGTCCGTTAATGTAGTATGACTTGTGAGTAGACATGTGCGCCGGTCTTTAGTCGGCGTAGCATTCAAAATTATGTATAGCCTTTGCGCTACACTCCAAAATTTCACTGTCAATAGATATTCGAGGTACGCCGATGTTCTTTTGGTATACGGCGGAAAATGAGCTGAAATGTCGGCGTACCTCGAATTCTATTGACAGTGACATTTTGGAATAAAATAGTCTTAGCACGCCGACTAGGTACACGCATCTTGCACATTTTTGTAGAACATTGTAATCTTCTAGAGTGGAGCCCAAAGGCTATAGATAACCTTAAATACTACGCCGACAAAAGACCGGCGCACACCTCTACTTGTGAGTGTATGATTCCGCCCTGAAATAGTCATACCACACTCAGGGTATTGGCTAATAATCTCTCATTGTTTTATCCTAACAAAATCGGTTAAATACCGGAACGCTCAAAATATTTCGATCTGTACTGGAGTACAATACATTCAAAAACTCTTTTTGAAATAACCGTACAGCGCCGTCTAAAATCATTCAATCATGAGAATTGTCTGGCTTTTGAAAAAATTTCCCTCTGTGTTACGGTACAGTCCTGCCGTAATAAAAGAAACTTAATGAAAAGTTTTCTATCGAAGAAAAAGTATTAAAGAAGCAAAACGTAGAGAAAATCAGCTACGATTTTTAACGAATTTTGCCAAATAAAAATCAAATTAGCTACAATATTAAACAAAACAATCGCCGAGAATTTTTTGTTTAATTTTGTCGCTAATTTGATTTTTTTGGCGAAATTTTTTGAAAATCGCTAATTTTCTCTGAATTTTTTTCCTTATGGCGGCAGAATTCAGATAAATGAGAAAAAAGCTCTCTGACGTGGAGTAAGCAATAAAAACTCGGAGAAATTCAGCGAATTTTTGAGTTTCAACAAGAAAAATTGAGTGAGCGACAAAAATAAATAAAAAATTCTCTATTATCGTTCACGTTACTCGTCGAAAATATTCGCTGAATAATCGCTCACTCGCTTTACATTAATAATTTTCACTAAAAATTTGAATCTATAGACATAGACTATAAATATGTGAAAAATTTGATCACCAAAAATTAGAATATGCAGAAAAATGAATGAGAAAATTCAAAGTTAAGTTAAAAACGTAAGCTTCGCCGGACCCGTACGAATCCCGATGCAAGGATTCCCGTTGCATATATTCCCGTTGTATTAAATTACTGATTATGCATATTCATCTCTATTGGAAATGTTTCACTCAATTTTCTTTACAACATAGCAAAAAAAATTTTTTTTGGGCTAGGGCCGACCTTTAGGACCCACCGAGGGCCTAAAGAAGAGGCCTTGGACCCATATTTCCATGGACAAAAATGTTCCACTCAATTATCTCTACAACATAGCCAAAAAAATTTTTTGTGCTGGGGCCGAACTTTAGGACCGACCTAGGGCCTACTTTTAGGACCGACATAGGACCTCAAGGAGAGGCCTTGAACCCACATTTCCATGGACCTTTAGGTCTGGCGCGGCAGAGGGCTCTAATTACAGGCCTCGACCTCATCTATTTTCAGTTCTGACCCATAATTATTTACTAATATTTTTGTGCTTGTGTACTTGTAGTGGGCAACAATGCTCCGCTGAGTCTTCTTAACACCAATGCAAAAACATATTTTTTAGGGTCGACCTTTGGGTCAGCCTATTTGCTAGGGACAGCCATTGGATCGATACATCCAGGACAATAAAGTTTTCCCCTATTTTCTCTTCAACACAACACAACACACATCATTAAAGAAATATCCGTATGTGGTCAGCCTGATCGAGACTATGAAGTAGATTTTAAAACTCCTTTTGCCCAAGAATCTGTCTTAATATCCTTCAAAATGAGCCTAATTTATCAAAAAACAATTTACATTTACTATCGGTTTTATAGTATCAAAATCTAAAAAACCCAAAAAAAAGTTGACATCCGCCGAACTATTTGTTCTCAGAAAAATATGTTTGCAACGCATTTCTCATTTTCTTTTGCTATATCTTTTCCTTTAACCCTAAAGAACTCATAACAGCGAAGAATGGAAAAATTCACACCTTATATTAGCTATGGAGAACCTTCAAAGTAGTATGACTCACGAAAACTGCAAAATTTTCAAAAAACGGCTCTGAGCAAGGACTTTTTATAATTTTTCTTTTGACCCAAGATGCTATAAATTATTCAGTGAGAAATATATCAAAATAGGTCCAGAGTTAAAAAAAAACATTTTGCATTTCTCGACCCACCCTCATTACACTTCACTGCATTTCACTGCACCGTGATACACCGAAATACACCAAAGTGCAGTAACAGGCACTAAAGTTCATCAAGGTACAGTAAGGGTGGAGTAAGGTGCTCCAAGGTGCAGTAAGGTGTAGTGAGGTGTACCAAGGTGCAGTGAGGTACAGTGAAATGCAGTAAAGTGCAGTAAGGTGCATTGACGTGTAGTGAGGTGCAGTGAGGTGTAGTGAGGTGTAGTGAGGTGTAGTGAGGTGCAGTGAGATGTAGTGAGGTGTAGTGAGGTGTAGTGAGGTGTAGTGAGGTGTAGTGACGTGTAGTGACGTGTCGTGCAGTGAGGTGCACTGATGTGTAGTGTAGGGAGCAGGGGGGTGGCAGTCTTTTGTTTTTATATGTCCAAGTAACACTCAACGTGAAGTAAGCTGCTGTTGCGACCGAAGCTAACTTCATTGCAAACAAAATCAGCTGATTATTGAAACTTTCAATGAAGTCAGCTGATTTTGGTAAATTTATTAATGAAATCAGCTGATTTTGTTTGCTATGAAGTTAGTTTCGGTCGCAACTGCAGCTAACTTCACGTTGAGTGTTACTTGTACAAATTAAAACAAAAGACTGCCACCTCCCTGGTAGGAGGTGCACCAAGGTGCAGTGAAGTGTAGTGCAGTGAGGTGCAGCAACATGCAGTGAGTTGTAGTGACATTTTGGATTTTATATTATAGAAGACATTTGGTCCTATCCATTGGGCCTGTCTTAGTCCAATGACACGACCTCAAAAAATTTTTTTGCATAAATTGGTAAGCTTTCATAGACCTATCGAATAAAAAACGATTTATGAAAATCTGAAGAGATTTACTCGAGTTATTGACAAAAAATTTGTAGAGACTCAGTTCTAGAGCCCTAACTAAGCCCAACGACTAAAAAAATTTTCTTTCATAAATTTATTGAAATCGGATAAGATTTACTCGAGTTATGTACGAAAGATCAAAAACCAAGTAAGTGGCCCTAGCTCGGCGGCCCTCAGAACTCGACAAACTGTTACAAACGTCGTGGTAAACGCATAAGACCAGTACTTCGTACGGGTCTAAAAATGAGCGACCTGAAAAATGAGACAAAAAGGGTAATGGACTATGTCCAAGCGGATGGAAAAACATAGATATGAATAATCCAAATGTCGAAGTAAATAAAATTCTTTTGTTGCTCTAACGTTATTTATTAATTATTTATTTAGAAAGAAAGTGAGAAGGTATTTTACACAGGTATCAACAATTAACAGGGATGCATGCTCTCTGCTATAGGAAAAATGTATAAAAAACGATTTGTTTACACAGGCATTAGACTAAATTCCAATGAAATATGTCATTCGCTAGTCTGTTTATTTAAAATCACTACCAATGAGCGTTACCTTAAAGAAACACTTAAATTAAATTACTAAATGTAATAGGAAATGAAGCAACCGTTTTTCTTATCTTTTAATTAGAACGTTGTTTTCTTAATCGGAAAATTTTTTTAATAAATCGTTGCATTAACTTAACGCTGGTATCTACTTACAATGAAATGGTTGTAGTTTTTAAATTGTAGAAAAATGATTTCATTTCCTCATATCCGAAGCACACGCATGATCTCGATTCAGTTTACAAAAAACTTTATTGTAAATAAATCTAAACACAGCAATAACTCACAACACAATTGATTTTATCTAAAAGCTAGTTATGCATAGGAGCATAGCAGATGAAGATAAGGTGAATGTTTGTATACTTTTAACACACAAGATTCCTATTTTTTTATAAAATAATATTTCTTCTTTTTGTTATTCACACTCGTAATGAATTTAACTCATTAAATGCTATCCATAAAACCTCGGAAACAGATACACATCTCTTTCAAAGATCACACATTACTTTTTTCTCAGATGTTTTGGTATAACCCCTAATAATTAACATATATACCGATAAATTGACGCGCGCATAAGCATTTAAGACGCATTTATAACACATTTTTCTTGTATCTTTACGTTTGAATTAAAAAAAAAGAATTCAAAAGAATGACCGCCCGTGAGTGCTGTGATCTTGCATACCGAATATCGATTGAACCTATTCGTTTAACAGTTGGTTTCGAACTGAAACACAAACTTGACATGGTGTTTTTTAATACGAACAAAAACAATATTATTTTGGATCAAGTCAGTTAGTAAATGTAAAACGTGAACGAGCTACCCAATTATTTCGTATGTGTGTAAATGGTATAAGAAAATGAATTACAAAAAAAAGAGTAAAACAAAAATTACAAAATATAAATATATTAAAACATAACAATAGATGACGTGTTTATTGTTTAATATATCGATTGTAAATAGTTGGACTTTTGAGAAGTTCTTAATTTCTTTTTAAAAGTTCGACTTATGCTAACGAAAATATTTTGAATTTTGAATAATAAATAAATTCATAGAAGTCCATTCATCCGGTCGAAATAGGTTTATACCTCACACAGAACTTACGATAAATGATCGGTAAACTTGTTTTGATGTTTGATTTATTTTATTATTAAGTGAGAAATGTCAAAGACATCATTTGGAATTTGTCGGAGATGGATAGTTAATCGTTAGCGTGCATTAATTTTTATCGAACAAATGTGCACCTTAAATTCATTTTTGATAACCGACTAATAGAAGCTTTTTTAGTTATTTATAGTCAGAAGTAAAACTTTAGTGGAACTTTGATCGTGAGTCACATATAACTTTTCAATATCTATAAATGGGCGATCATTCGCGACCAACGTTATACCCATCTCAGCAGTGAGTTCAAACCTAGTATGTATACTGGCATTCTTTTGTGTAATTGATAATCTTTGAGATTGCATCCAGCGACGTTGACTTTGATTTCATCCATGGGGGCAAAAGTAAAATCTGTTTCGCCTAATTAGGGTTAGGGTAATGCTAATTTTTAAAAAGCAAAAAATGATGTTACAAATACTATAAACTTGGTGTGAAATCAATGTACTTGAGAGTTTGGGCAAAGCGACTTATAGCCAAATTTGTAACATATACATATACCTATAAGTAATAAGTTATATGTTTACGTTTAAAGTTTACGTTATAAGTTATAGGTTTACGTTACGAGCTATGAGTTATAATTTTTAAGTCTGAATAGTATAAGTAACAAGATACAACTTTTCGGTACAAGTACAGATCAGTATTGTAACTGACCCAGATCAGTACTGATCAGTTTTAAAACTGATCCGAATCAGTACTGATCCGAATCAGTACTTATCAGTTTTAAAACTGATCCGAATCAAAACTGATCAGTTTCGCTACTGATCCGGATTAGTACATATCAGTTTCGAAACTGGTCCTGATAAAAACTGATCGATTTGAAAAACTGATCGATTTCAAAAACTGCTCAGTATCGGTGCTGATCCGGATCAGTACTAATCAGTTTCAAAACTGATCCTGATAAGTAATGATAAGTTTTAAAACTGATCCTGATAAGTAATGACCAGTTGAAGCAAATGGATTTTACTTGATTTTTCGATCAGATAGAAGTAACAGGCAATCATAGCTTGAGAATTTTAATGGAATTATTTTGTCATTGTAATGACGCCCAGGTTGAACTCAACTAGAACAGTTGTGTTTTGAACATATCTCAGAAACATCAACATTTGGGCATATCGTGCCAATCGTCAGTCAAGTCATTCAACTTGATGTGCTGATATGGGTAATGAACCGAATGTTAACGTTCTGTACATGGGCGATTCCATTGGTAGGTTGCGAGGGAACCATGTGTTCTTGCTAAACGGTGCACATACGAGATTTGTGTTGTATGAAGAAAATTCGTCTATAGGTTCAATGTACAACTCCTTCATGCGAAAGAAGTCCAACCTTTGCATTCTTAGCCAGAAGACGGTTCCCTCGTAACACATTCTCCAACTTTTCAATGGAATGACCCATATCTTCGGTGAAACTAGGACTAGCGAATTCTTACTGAAGATGGAGCTTTTTGGCTTAGATGGACGTCAGACTCCAAAGTTAATTCTGTCTCAAGCTTTGAAAGCCATGTGTCATAGCTGATTGGTGGAAGATCCACCATTTTGTTATGATGAGATGCCATTTTGTTTACAATGACGGCTGCATTGAATGGAACTACTTTTCATTAAGCAATGAACCATATTTTTACTTCATATGAGGTTGGTGATGTCCTGATGAATATTAATTTCATCGAATTCAAATTATGAGTGAGAATAGCTTATCTATTACTCGGTTTTTCTTGATCCACGATCGAATTTGAATTCGATGAAATTAATATTCAGCAGGACATCATGAAATATAACATTTATGTTCACCTGTATGTCCACATGTATGTATGTTCAAAAACACAACTGTTCTAGTTGAGTTCAACCTGAGTGTCATTACAATGACAAAATAATTCCATTAAAATTCTCAAGCTTGCCTGTTACTTCTCTCTGATCGAAAAATCAAGTAAATTCCATTTGCTTCAATTTGAAATTCCACGACCGACCAAAAAAAACCGAGTAATAGATAAGCTATTCTCGCTCATAATTTTAATAGTAATGATCAGTTTTAAAACTGATACGAATCAGTACTGATCAGTTTCAAAAGTACTAATCCAAATCAGTTTTGAAACTGATCAGTGCTGATGTGGACCAGTTTTGGAACTGATCAGTACTGGTCTGGATCAGTTACAATACTGATCTGGGCTATGAACTTATAATGTTATAATGTATTTTTATATAAAATTTAAGTGTTTGTGCTTCATAATTGTAAGGCCCTTCGAAAAGAGGACTTTTGCGTTTACCGCGACGTTTGTAACTACCCGAATTTCGACCCGGGAGAAGGGGGGAGCATCGATCATGGTCCTCAGATGACGAATCAGCAATAAGAAAATGTCCGTTCATCCGTCCGTATGTCACCGCGATAAATCATGTAAAAGTTGACAGATTTTCAAAAACTTTTCTTTCCCTGAAAGGTAATCGAGAAATCTTTTACGGGCACTGTTTGAGTGGTCTTTCCTATATAACTCGAGTAAGTCTTTTCCGATTGTCATAACTTTTTTTTTGTTTGAAAGGTCTGAGCATGACTGACAATGGAAGAAATGTAAGTGGAAGAAACTTTTTTGATTTTGAGCTTTTGGACTCAGCTAGGGCCCTAAAAGTGAGTCTTTACTAGGGCCAAACGTGTTCTTTTTAACATAAATCGGGTAAATCTTATCCGATTTTCAAAATCTTTTTTTTTCCTGAAAGATAATCACGGAATTTATTTTTGCCAAAATCGGCTGAAAACTTTCGAAGTTACGGTCGAAAAAGTGGTAAAAAACCAGGTTTTTTGAAGGTTGATGAAGCTTTTTGACTTATATCTCTAGGAACGCGACCCTAAGCGATATTTGGTGGTTTTTCGTGAATATTCCTTTAAGGCCCATAACTTGTATGCTAAAATATAGTCTACCTTTAGGCGCTCAAATATTATATTTTCGCTGATATCAGTGGACAAAGACGCAGTTTCAAAAAAGTAAGTCAGCATTTCCCTTCCTAAAAATGTTGCCTTTTAATAGCAACTAAACTTATTTTTTGGGATCCTACCTACTCTGAGAACGGCGAAAAAATCGTAAAAATTTGCACAAAAACTCGTTGTTCTGAGACAAGGTTCAATCCCAAAAAATAAGTTTAGTTGCTGTTAAAAGTCAACATATTTAGGAAGGGAAATGCTGACTTACTTTTCTGAAACTGCATCTTTGTCCACGAATATCAACGAAAATATAATATTTGAGCGCCTAAATGTAGACCATATTTTAGCACACAAGTTATGGGCCTTAATGATTGGATTTTTTGTGCAGTGTTGTAGAGAAAAAAGAGGCGAACTTTTTTGTCCATTGAAATGTGGGTCGGAGGCCTCTCGTAAGTTCTCTAGGTCTATTCCAACTTCTGGGATTATTTTAAGGGTTAGGAGGGGTTTTAGGCGCAGTTGTTTCGTACGGGTTTTTCAATATTGCCCTTTTGGCAATTTCCGGTCCAATTTAATGTGGAAGTAATTGCATGTGGCGGAAGTTTGCACAGAGCACAAAATATGCTGGTACCGTATAGTAATGAGTTTCGATAGCATCAATTTTATTTTTCAATACGATTATTCCCTACTTGTTACGTGGGTGGCCGTCAAAAATCCCGAATGTACAAAAATCCTGAATAACAAAAATCCAGAAAATCTGCAATTCAGAAAACAACAATCAAAACTTGAGCTGCGTCTCAGCGACGACGGAAAAAAAGCGGGGTCGAAGGGCGGCAGCCCCCGCTGTGAGGGGTCAAGGGGGGTATAGCCCCCCTTGCGGGGTCTAAGGGGCCGCCTGCAAGGCGTAAAAAAAGGTAAAAAATAAGCCCGCCGCTGGCGCGGGGATGAGGGGGCAGAGCCCCCCAAACTCAAATTCACTTGTATCAATCAGGATTTTTAATATTTCAAAATTTTCGTTATCATTCGGGATTTTTGTACATTCGGGATTAATGATGTTCGGGAATTTTGTTATTCGGGATTTTGGATTTTCAGGATTTTTGCATTCGGGATTTTAATTTTCGAGATTTTTGACGGGAACCTGTTACGTGAGAGATGTTACGTTAGGTTTACAAACTTGATGAATTGATTGACGTTTAAAGGAAGTTAAAATAAAGTTATGATGATCAGATGCAATTAAAGGGAAGAGTAAGTTTGAGATAAACTAATACGTTTGTGAGGAATTTAGGTGCATGAATGAACTAACTATGACGAAGTAATGACTTAAGGTTTTTTATCTAGTTTTTTGGAATATAAGCTAAAGGAAATATCATCTTAAAATGCTTGCGTTTGGTAAAGTGTCTCAAGGCCTGCGGTGTTATTTTATAATGTGCGGTTTTCCACTTTTTTGACAATATTTAAAATTCCTCCATAATGTTAAACGCAACTGAGGAATTAGTGTCGAAAGAATGTTGATTTTCGATGAGAATGCGAAGTGATATGAAAATAAAAGACGATTATCATGAGAAGGAAACGTAGATATAACCAAGTTATTTTGTGTTTGGAGAGGAAGATGGACATTCGTTGAAACACAAGCGATATCATTCAGACTTTCCGACTCCTTAATTCAGTTGAAGAATTTTTTTGTGTTAAGATTTTGAAAATAAATTTTTGACGAAGCAAACCGTCTTTCCATGCAGAAACAAAGGTTCGTACAAGATCTCATTTGATCCCACGTATAAATTTTGCCACCAAAAAGAATTAACAAGTTTGTGTTATTTTTTATTGTCATAGCATCGTATGGTAATCAACTCTATTTCAGAATTGATTGAAAAGTTATGTAATTCCCCATCTTTTTTCAGATATAATTTATAACTATAACGATTTGAGTTTCGTATTTCAACATGTGACTAAAGATAATCTGTAATTTGAAGAATAAGAAACAAGTTATTTTACACCCGTATCTTGCATCGGTTCCGTTACGCTCTATTTAAATTTTAGATGAAAAGTTTTTATCACGTTTTATTCGATGCCATTTCCGACTTCTTATTGGAACACATTTTTGTTTTATTGTTAAATAATTTCTAAACAAATGTAACGAATTCTAATCAAACGTAAAAATCCTATAGCGCGTTCCGAGCTTCTATCAAAGTATAGCGAATTTTATTATGAGAAATACGAAATATTTCACTGTTTATACATTTCATTATAAAATTCGCTAAACTTTGACCAAAGCCGACCGATACCGTCGAATTGCAATTCATTTTAAAACTGTCAGATCAAATTGAGAGAATTGTACTCAGTGATAAATACTAAACGTATTTATGTAATTTTTCTTGATCGTGATATTCAACTAGATGAGGGCTTTTCTCTGCTTGTCGATCGACAAGCAGAGAAAAGCCCTCATCTAGTTGAGAGAATTGTTTATTAAATATGACTCTTGCCGCACCTGCACTGAGGGGTATTTATAATCTGCCTTAACAACTAATGACGGATGAAGGGCTAGATCATTATTTACTAGTTTCGCTAAATTAATGGTTCTACTTTTTGAGATCCTTTCATTACCGGAAAGTTTTTACTGTGCCAGTGGTAAGCTGTGCGACAAACCAAGTGCCATCTATGAGATGTACTAGGAGCGAAACTAGTAGGAGTAGAATACCGGCACCTCCCAACAATGCCTTTCACCGGTAAGCCGTACCATGGCGCTACAGTGTAGCCAGTGTAGCACACATGACTTGAATCGATTCAATCGGCTTTGTTTTGTATACAAATCTAACAATCGGAAAAAATCCGTCTGCGGTTGAGGGGTATTTGCGGCCATGGAAATATACATGGGATCTCATGAATGCAAAATGCGTGTTGAAATGTGTATAATGTGTTAAAGTGTCATACATTTTTCGGGTGCGCAATTCAGTTTGTTTTTGACCAGTTTTTGCGAAACACTGTCCTTAAATGCATAACTAAGTATTTTTCTTCAATAATAAAGTGGTGCCAATGTTTAAATTTAACTTTCTTTGTTACAATTCTGGATTTTCTTCTATGGACGTCATCACCCCACGCGTGGTCGAAATTACCCGCAAGGTTCCCCAAATTCAATTTGGTAGTCCTGAAGTTAAAATTAGTTTTAAAGACATATTTTCCAATGAATCTTGAATTAATTAGGACGAAGCGTTGAATTGCTATTTAAAATTAATTAAAAAAATGTTTTTATTAATTTTTCATAAAAACCACTGAAAAAAATGAGTTTGAGCTTAGGTGATCGCCATTCTCCCCATTCCCCTATATATCAAAATTATATTGTTGATGTAAAAATAATGTAATTTTGTGTATGTTTCATGGAAAAATGATGAAAAGTTCATGGATAATAATATAAAATGTATGTATACGAGGGTTGCACTCTAAGTAATGAGTCTCGGACAATACCAATTCGAATTTCGAAAAAATGGCACACCCACTTTAAAGTTTGACATTTTTGATGGTAATATTGTCAGTGGAACGCTTTGACATCGCGCCCTTCCTTGTATTGATTACAGTCATCACAAAGTTGCTTGTCAGTGAAGAAATGGAATTAACTCGTGGAGATTTTCGTGCCATAATTTTTCATAATTTTCGTCGAGGATTATTTCGTCAGGAGTGTTTAGATGAGTTCAGCTCACTATTTGCCACTGGTACAATGAATTTGATCGGGGCCGTGAGTCGCTGGTTAACGAATTTGGTGAAGGTCGTTCTACCTGAAACCATCGATGCTGTGCGTGAAATGATATTGGTTGATCGTCATACAATCTACCGTGAGATTCAGGCAACCTTGGGCATTGTCATGAAAAGCATACAAACAATCTTGCACGAACACTTGTCCGTAAAAAAATTTGTTCTCGCTGGATCCCACAAAATTTGACTATCGCTCAAAAGTGTGTGCAAAGAAACATTGAAAAAATACAACAGAGGACCCCCCGACATATATACAGGTGACGAATCGTGGATCTACGCATACGAACCAGAAACGAAACAACAATCTACTGTTTGGGTGTTCCAAGATGAGCCGAATCCAACGAAAGTTATTCGTTCTCGCAGCACTTCGAAGAAATTGGTCGCCTGTTTCTTCGGTATTCGTGGTCACGTGGCAACTGTGGCACTTGAGGATCGTAGGACCGTCAATTCTGATTGGTACACTACGATTTGTTTACCTGAAGTGTTCGACGAAATAAGAAAAAAGAACTCAGAACGGTCGATTATCCTGCACCACTCCCGCCACTCAAAACGTTCGATTGATGGGTTATCCGCCGTATAGTCCCGATTTGGCACCTAATGATTTCTTTTTGTTCCCGTACGTGAAGAAAAAACTCCAGTAGTAGATGGGGATCGTGGATGATCGAAAAAAAATTTTTGCTATGTGAAAATTCATTAAAAATGAAATTAAAATCGCCTAATTCGGGCTAAATTTCAGTTTCGACGCGACGACGTCTCGAAGGAATGTTATACGGATACGCGTTCTGTTTACTTGTGGTAATTTACTCGTTTCGCATCGTCCTTGTTGTTTTATCAATTTGAGCACGCGTTCTGGCAAAGGGTTCATCTCCCCTCACGCTCTCCTGGGATAGTGCACAGGCACCAGCTCTTGATATGCGAAGGTCGAAGGTACGTGAAGAAAAAACTCCGTGGAATGCGATTTACAACGCCTGAAGAGGCGGTTGAGGCCTTTAAAATGCATGTTTCTGAGGTGTCCGAAATTCAGTTGAAAAAATGCTACGACGACTGGTTCAAACGAATGAAAAAGTTTACTGATCTTTATGGCGAATATTTTGAAAAACAATAAAGTCGATTTCAAAATTGAAATGTTTCGTTTTCTTAATTAGGCTCATTACTTAGAGTGCAACCCTCGTATCATGTCAAAAAGATGGATAATTAATGTAACAGCGATGGATTCTGCTACATTATTTTTCCATCATTTTTACATTCCAAAGTATTTACATCATTTTAACATGATTTATGTATTTTAAAATGTAAAATAAATGTAAATAATGGAAAAATCATTTAAATCATGTAAAAATGATGGAAAAATAATGTAGCGAAATCCATGATTGTTACGTTAATTATCCATCTTTTTGCATCATTTTTACATGATCTACACACATTTTACATTGATATCCATTAACTTTCCATAATTTTTCCATGAAATATTACACAAAATTACATTATTTTTACATCAAAAATATAAATTTGAATTATACCCATTCTAAGAGAATGCGACTTTCCTGTGAATTTAAATTCCTAGGATTGCTGAACCTTGAAGTTAAAGCGATACAAAGGGAATCATAGCAGGTGTGGCGGTAGTGGTGTGACATCGAGCGTATTTACGACCTAACATTAAGAAAACTTTACTTCGTGTAAACAATTCGTATTTACTGCTCTGTTTGAGACAGTGACAAAGCGTTTACCCGTTGTCCCACCGAAAACTTGTCATTACATGTATATGTGCATCCCCCGGAAATTATTCATTACATGCTATTCATTATATTTAGCCCCCACCGGAAACTTCTCATTACATGTATATCTGCACGTAATGACGCGTTTTCGGTTGGGATGCCGATTAGAATAGCATACAGTGGGGGATGCTTAATAAGTCATCCATTCTGGATAATTTCGTAACACTCGCAAACTCATTCGTGTATTTTTAAGCAACTCGCTTTAAAAATTGTTTTTTGAGTCTTGTAGTTGTATACCTCGCCATCGGCTCGGGATACAAACTCTACACTCGTCGAAAAACAGTTTTCAAAGCTTTTTGCTTAAAAACACCCTCTTGAGTTTGGCTCAATTCACAAAATTAATCCTTCATGTAATGACTTATTTCCGCATCCCCCACTGTAATCTACTATTACAACCCACTGGCATGTAAAATGTAGTGCATAATGATTTCTAAATCAATGTTCTGACTCATCTGCAAACTTCAAACATGTCAAAACAGCTTTACAACCAAGGCTATATTCTACTATTTGATAGCACCAGTGGTTGTGATGTAACATTATCGTGTTAAAGTTCTTTATCCTTTTTTGATGAAAGTTTCACACATAATGAAAATCTTGTTTGTGTCACCTTAGGCTTCCATGACAATGTCATTCGAGAAGGGGATCGCTCTTCTAAAAACCAATATCATCCATTTCTATGAAGACATTCCGTATGGGCGTACATAAATTTGCATTAGTCGAAAACGAAACAAAACAAACAAAAACTATAATATCCCAGCAATTTATGGTTATTGAACCTACGACAATGTAGTCGAATGCAAATACGAAAGGTTGAAATGTTTATTTGAAATGTTATTGTTGTGTAAATATTCTTTAAATGGGTTGTTGACATTTCATTTTTTATGAACACTTCTTAAAGTTGAAAAACGCATTAGAACTACATTTCTTTTCTAACATTACAAGAAAAAAACGTTTATAAACGTTTGTGTTTATATAAGTTTTTGTTTGCACATTAGCCAAAAAGGTATATACTTCCGTTCTATTAAATTCGATAAGTGGCCTAAATGTAATGTTCTCATCCATCAACCTCACCATCTACGAAATGTAAGCATTTAAGAATTTGAGCAGCAGACGTATTCATTTCGAAGATAAAAATGCTGTATATCAATCAATAACAATGAAACATTTTCCATAGAAGTCGTGAGGGATGCTTTAAAATGTTTTTCTGTAATTTTCAATAAAAATTCATTTTGAGGGAGAAAGGTTTTGAAAGAATTATTTCGGCATTTTGAGGAACGCAGGCTCAGGCAATAACTTAATAGAGAATTAATTAGCTCCCAAGTCTAAATATTGTCAAGAAAAAATATCGGAGGGGGATACAGCTCCGGAAAGTCGTGGAAAAACATAACCAAAGACCCGTACGTATCAGAATAGATGTGGCAAACAGAATAGATATGGCAAAGAGAATAGATGTTACAAAAAGACTCGAACGTATCCAAAGATACAAATAAGCAAACAATCCAACGTTTTAGGTTCTTTTATAACTATAAGAGTTTCAAAGATCCATAGAAATTACCCAAGGTAATGTCAAAGGCCCTACCGAAATACGTCTCAGACCATTCAAATCTAGAAAAGCTTATATCCCAGGACTAACTCGTTTTTCCCTAAAGCCCAGAAACACGTGTTATCTAAAATTTTATTGTCTACAACTTTGTCCTTGGAAGCAACTTTCTACCTCTCATAGTTCTGGAGATCTGGGTCATCCTGCCCAATTATGGAAGTGGCCATATACCAGGATTGTGT
>CM055403.1:172517689-172557987 GCA_029228625.1 Pseudolycoriella hygida
CGCACGCCAAAAATTTGGCTACCCGCACTCCACACATCACGCAAAACTTAATTTTTTTTCGTGTCAAATCTGAAAGAACAGAGAAACTATAACATTGAGGGGTCCGGCATTTGTGACGCATTTTTTTAATCAAAAGTGAAAATATTTCAAAAGAATTTCTTGCGTTACGAAGCTGTAAGCGTCACCCAAATTGATATCAGTTGTTTTGGAAGAAGGGACGAGGATTTGATTGTATTCGCATATAAATTCTTAATCTGACGTTCTTCAAACCTTGAAACTCTGCCCTCCCCAATGTTCAGCTGAGAAAGAAGATCTGCAAATGACAATTCAGCATAATCTCTAGGAGAACTTGCATGCTGTGCAACAGCAGAGGTTTTCTCTTATTCTTCATATTTATATTCTCCACATATCATCGAAATTAATCAAATTTATAAACACCCTCGGACGGATCACTCACATCTTATTTTACTTATAGTTCGGAGTAATAATAATCTTTTCTATTCGACTGGTCTGGCATTATAGTCTCAAAAGCAATTTTATGTTTTATTGATTGTGCTATTTACCTTTCACCGTATGAACTGTTCAAGTTTATCGGTTTGTGCTATGCTGTTGTAATTATTATCGGTTGGGTGCCAAATGTGTATTATATTTCATCTTGCTGCTACATACGCTATCTGTTAATTTATACCATGCATCAGAGATATTTATTTCCGATGTTTCCATTAATATTTTATTCTTAAGCTCTTAGTCAATTATTATCATTTTAACTTTTTTTGGATTGTTACAAATATACCGAAAAAAAACTTTAAATTCGTTAACACATCAATCAAAAATTCGTTTCATAAAAAAACCCAAAAGTTCATAATTAGATTTGGGTTAAAAATAAAAAAAATCGTAAAATCGTTCTAAATTCCTAGTCATTTTTCAAGTACCGTCTACCAATTTGCAATTAGAACCCACGAAATTTATTGCGCTCGAAAATGGACGTAAAAAAAGTTTTGAATTATATGAAAGTTAAGGCAGGTACAGAATGTTTTTGCATGAAATCTGTTGAACTTTTGTTTTATTTAATTATGACCATGACTTTAAAGAATTCCTTAGAGTTTCGCCTGTATTCAAATCAAAATCACTTCATAAAAATGTTGAGCAGAGTGTGTCTACCTTTTGTTCGCATACAGACGTAAATCGTACACCAAAAAAAAGATAAATAAATAAAAATTCCAGTTAATAATTGCTTTGAAAATAACTAAAGTAAAAAATAAATTGTTTGATTATAACTCAAAAACCGTAATTAACGACCAAACAAATAAATTGAATAATTTATTTATTACTGTTTTGCATGACACTACATTTAATGATTGTTTCATATGATTACATGGCCATTTAAATGTGTACTATAATTTGTGTGATAATTTAACATTCTAAATGCACACGAAAATGTTACGATGACCATATAAATTATATTGAGAATGAATCAACACAGTTTCCAAATTTGATGTTTGATGATTGCATGCATACACATGGCAATATAATAGCAATAAAAGAGCAATGGAGCTACACCAATTACAGATACCTATATTTAAAATTGTTCAATTTGTTGAAATTAGAAAGGATTAGCAAACAAACATTTTTAATTCAGATAACGCTACGAGACACCGGTCTTCTGTAATGTAAATTTATCTCTGAAACAGCGACATAGTGTTTGGATCTTTATTCACTTTTCTTCAATACACACTTTTACATTGTGAATTCTGAATTCGTTTTTAAATAAACCATTGAAGTGGGTATATGAAAGTAGCGATAAAGTGAACTCAAATTTCAATCACCGATGACCGAATCATGTGTGAGCCCCCGATAAATCATCGGTGATTTCCCTGTGAATCATCGGTGACACTTGCTGACAACTTTCCGGCACTTGCTGACAACTTTCAGACACTTGCTTATAACTTTTTGAGACTTGCTGACAACTTTTTGAGACTTGCTGATAACTTTCTGAGACTTGTTCACAAATTTCTGACACTAGCTGACAACTTTCTGAAACTTTCCGAACTTGCTGACAACTTTCTGACACTTGCTGACAACTCTCTGAGACTTTCTGACTACTTGCTGACACTTGCTGATAGCTTTCTGGATCAAAAAGTTTTACTAACCAAACTCTATAACTTTCTCGAAGAAAGCAACTGTCTGGCTATTCTAATGCAGAAGACAGCAAAAAAATCCAAGATGGCGTCACTTTGGCAGATTTCTGAAGATCCCAAAAAATTTTATTGATCAAACTCTATAACTTTGCAGAAGACACCAACTATGTATGTATTGTCATTCCGAAAAAAAAAACAAATTTATTGCTTAGAAAAATCCAAGATGGCGCCGCTTTGACTGCTGTCAGACATTTTCTCAACATCCCAAAAAATTCTCCTGATCAAACTCTAAAACCTTTCTGAAGAAACCAACTCTCTAGATACTGTCTCTCCGGACATCACTAAGTTAAATATACCATTGAAATGGGTATATGAAAGTAGCGATAAAGTGAACAATCACCGATGACCGAATCATGTGTGAGTCCCCGATAAATCATCGGTGATTTCCCTGTGATTCGTCGGTGATTCCCCTATGAATCATCGGTGATTCCCCTATGAATCATCGGTGATTCCCTATTAATCATCGGTGACACTGTGAATCATCTGTAATTCCCCTGTGGATCATCGGTGATTCCACTATAAATCATCTGTGATTCACCTCTGAATCATCGATGATTACCTTATGAATCATCTGTGATTCTCCTGTGAATCATCGGTTATTTCGCTATGAATCATCGGTGATTCTCCTATGAATCATAGGTACTTAACCTATGAATCATCGGTGATTACACTGTGATTCCTCTGTGAAGAATCATCGGTGATTTCCCTGTGAATCATCGGTGATTTCTCTGTGAATCATCGGTGATTTCTCTGTGAATCAACGATTATTACATTATAAGTCATCGGTGATTATCCTGTAAATCATCGATGATTCTTCTGTGAATCATCGGTGATTACACTGTTAATCATTGGTTTCTTCTGTGAATCATCGATGATTTCACTGTGAATCATCGGTAATTCCACTGTGAATCATATGTGATAACCCGGTGATTCCACTTGTTGTTTTCACCTGAAACGGGGATTGTGGCTTGGTCGGGCTGTTAGCAGCAGATTACTGGAGGGATATTCTCCCCAACACGCATGTCCCAGTAAACTACTTTTTGAGAACAAACAAATCATTTAGGGCGTGTTGCCCGTTTGATATTCATGTTTATTCTGCCTTTATGCATCACATTTGCCTCGTGTTACTTTGATTGTTCATTCTTTGTAGAGTAAAAACACACCTAGTTCAAGATTCAACATTCTCCCATTATTTTTACTCCGTAAAAATACTAGTTTCTTGAACTATTTTGCTCCAACCAAAATTTTTGATCTTTGACCAACCGAATGAAAATGTTGCGCCATTAGCCAACCAACTTGTTGCACCCTTGACCAACCGAATGAAATTGTTGCGCCATTAGCCAACCAAATTGTTGCACCCTTGACCAACCAAATGAAATAGTTGCGCCATTAGCCAACCAAATTGTTGCACCCTTGACCAACCAAATGAAAATGTTGCGCCATTAGCCAACCAAATTGTTGCACCCTTGACCAACCGAATGAAATTGTTCGCCATTAGCCAACCAAATTGTTGCACCCTTGACCAACGAAATGAAAATGTTGCGTCATTAGCCAAACCAATTTCTTGCACCCTTGACCAACCAAATGAAAATGTTGCACCATTAGCCAACCAAATTGTTGCACCCTTGACCAACCAAATGAAAATGTTGCGCCGTTGGCCAACCAAATTGTTGCACTCTTCACCAACCAAATGAAATTGTTGCGCCATTAGCCAATCAAATTGTTGCACCCTTAACAAACTAAATGAAAATGTTGCGCCATTAGCCAACCAAATTCGACGACGTTTCTCGTGCTCTTCAATTTACACGCGTCAACGATAAACAATTTTTTGAGACGTCATTTGTCTAATCTACTCTCGTTCTCTAACGCCCACTATGTCCACGCTGGGGCACCAAATGTTGTTTTCACTTGAAAACAGGGATTGTGGCTTTATCGGGCTGTTAGCAGCAGATTACTGGAGGGATATTCTCCCCAACACGCATGTGCCAGTAAACTACTTTTTGAGAACAAACAAATCATTTTGGGCGTGTTGCCCGTTCGATACTCATGTTTATTCTGAATTATATTCTTATAAGTGCCTTGTATTTATGCTAGAGTCTAGGCTCACTGGACCATTTTCATTTAATTTACTTTTTCGGAGCACTTTGATTTTCATAACTTTGTGGAACGAAAACACTCCAAGTTCGAGATTCAACACCACTATAAATCATCTGTGAAAATCCTGTGAATTATCAGTGATTCTCCTGTGAATCATCGATGATTCGCCTCTGAATCATCGGTGATTCACCTGTGAATCACCGTTGATTACACTGTTAATCATTGGTTTCCTCTGTGAATCATCTGTGATTCCACTGTGAATCATTGGTGATTCCCCTGTGAATAATCGATGATTCCGCTGTGAATCACCTGTGATTCTTCTGTAAATAATCGGTGATTCCAAATAAACATCGGTGATTCTCCTGTGGATCATCGGTGACTCCCCTGTGAATCATCGGTGATTCTCCTGTGAATCATCGGTGACTCCTCTGTGAATCATCGGTGATTCCAAATGAATAGGTGATTTTCCTGTAAATCATTGGTGATTCTCCTGTAAATCATCGGTGATTACCCTATAAATCATCGGTGATTCTGCTGTCAATCATCGCTGATTCTCCTGTGAATAATCGGTGATTCTCCTGTGAATCATCGGTGATTCTCCTGTGAATCATCGGTGATTCACCAGTGAATCATCGCTGATTCACCTTTGAATCATCTGTAATTCCACTGAGGATCATTGGTGATTCAACTGCGAATCATCGGTGATTCCACTGTGAATCATCAGTGATTCGACTATCAATCATCGTCATCGATGCCCTTTTGCGCTGTGAATCATCGGCGATTCCACTGTGAATCATCGGTGATTCCACTGTGAATCATCGGTGATTCCTCTGAGAATAATCGATGATTCCCCTGTGAATCACCGGTGATTCCCCGGAGAATTATCGGTGATTCCCAGGAGAATCATCGGTGATTCCCCGTACAAACGTCGGTGATTACCCAGTGAGTCACCGGTGAATCATCAGTGAGTTTCCGTTAGACGTGCACAGACGAATGGGCAGGAAGGGTGAAAACATAAAGTAGCTATCGCTACTCAGTAATGAAACTAATGGCATAAGGTGTTATTAGTTAAATTATAATAAAGAGACTATTGGCACCTGGCGCAACGCTTCTTTTTCCACTTCCAAAGAGTCGATAGAGACAAAGGCCCTTCAGTATTTTTTTTTTGTAGAGAAAAATGTAGGACCTCTCCTTAGCGCCCTAGGTCTGTTTTAATGTCGGCCCTGCCCTAAAAATTTTTTTTTTAGTTGTAGTGAAAATTAAGCGACAGCTTCAAGTCAGGGAATTTAGTAGGGATTTTTTTTGCACAATGACATCTTTTTTGTAACTTTATCATCGTTCAATCATACAAATAAACTTAACTGTCTCTAAAAAGTGTTGGTGGGACACAATTAGTCACAATTTGTTCTTCCTTTTGATTTTTTCTTTCATTACCTCTCAACGCCATAACTCTCCATTAAGGTTTAAACTCCACATAAACAAACCATAAAAATTACAATGACCGTCTGTAATTCTGAAATATATGAAATATTTATAAATCGGAATTTAATTTTCGTTAACTTCCAAGAAAAACGAAGAATTTGTGAATAATTTTAGTGACGAGAACGAGTGAAATAAATTAAATCCTACGATTTAATTGTTCTGTGAGCATGTGAATAATTAAAATTATGCAAAGTAATAAATTAAATGAATCTTCATAATTGTTATATCATAGGATGGTGCGGTGTTTAAAATGTAGATGTGGAATATTTTATGAATACCAAAAGGAATTTCAAATACATGTTGGTATGACGAAATGAAAGAATGTAATGGAGCGGTTAACAACTACTATTACAGTTATTTTACACCAAAACGGTGAAAAACAAAGCACGATCAACATCTGAGGGCTTCAAATTCACGTCCTTCGCTTTAAGGAGTATAATTTTTCTACGATTAACAAATAAACAAATAAGGAATACGAAAAATAAGGATTTGCTACCTTTTGGAAAAAAACATGTGCAAGGGACATGAACTCATCAGAAAAGATGTGGCAAACAGATTCGAACTTGACAATTTTGTTTGTGACAATTTTCTGAGACTGTCTGACACTTACTGGCAACTTTCTGACACTTGCTGACAACTTTTTGAGACTTTCTGACACTTGCTGACAACTTTCTGAGACGTTCTCAAAACTTTCTGAGGCTTGCTGACAACTTTCTGAGACTGTATGACACTTGCTTACAACTTTCTGAGGCTTGCTGACAACTTTTTTAGACTTGCTGACAACTTTCTGACAGTTAGTTAGTTTCGTTTATTGGTTCAAATCTAATAAATAATAAATTGCTAGTTTGATGTAATTAGGACTCTTAATTGGGCTTCTTTTACTTGCCATAAATAATATTACAAAAATAAAAGCGCATCACTTCACAATACTCCAAATGAGTTTAAGAAATTGTCCCTAGAAGGTGTTTATAATTGTAGTGGATAATTTTTGGCGCCTAGTTGTGTCCGATGGTATATCCCCTATGTTATACGTGCTGATTTTTGAATTGCTCCAGTGTCCTAATGTTCACCAGAGGAAGCTCCTGTTCCTTTATTATTGCTGAACCAAAGAAATTTTTACTTGCAACAGTCAGCGCAGGACAATTGGTCAAGAGATGTAGTGGGGTTTCATCCTCTTCGTTGCACCTTTTACATGGTTCGTCCTGTAACAAACCTATTCTATGTAAATGCTTATTGAGTTCACAATGACCGGTTTCTGCATTTCGTCATTAAGAATCGCGTAGTTCGCTGGCTGTATTCTACGATAAACTTTTTACTATACTTGCAGTTTTCCAACTTAGTCCACAGTTTGTTGTGTCTTCGGGTGAACTGTTCCCTGAATATTTGGCGTTGTGTGGTATATGTGGTACCAAACGCAGGTTCTGGTCCTGCGAATAGCTCTTGGCTACCCTTACTGGCTAGTTCGTCCGCCTTTTCGTTCCCCATTATACTTTGGTGTCAAGGCACCCATGTTATACTTACATTATTTTCCTCTGATATCTCGTTGATGCTATCTAGACATTCGCCTGATCCCGTTCCCTCTGTCATTTTTGAGCCATCTGTGAAGATGGCTAAGCCTGATTCAGCTGATCTTTCCCTAGCCATTCCGTTCTTTGGGGGATGCAAATTTCAAATTTCCTTCCGAATCGATAGATTGGCGAACATTTTTTTTTTCGTTGGTGTGGATTTCATGCCTCCGGTAATGCCCACCATTCTTTGCACATGCTCAATGTCTTTTTTTATGTATTTCACATTTGCCCTGTGGTTGCTTTCCTGATTCTTTCTTTTATGTGCTTTTTGTCACTTGCTGACAACTTTCCGGCACTTGCTGACAACTTTCAGACACTTGCTTATAACTTTTTTAGACTTTCTGACGCTTGCTGACAACTTTCTGAAACTTGCTGACAACTTTCTGAAACTTGCTGACAACTTTTTGAGACTTGCTGACAACTTTCTGAGACTTGTTCACAAATTTCTGACACTAGCTGACAACTTTCTGAGACTTTCCGAACTTGCTGACAACTTTCTGATACTTGCTGACAACTTTCTGAGACTTTCTGACAACTTGCTGACAACTTTTTGACACTTGCTGATAACTTTCAGATGCAGAAGACAGCAAAAAAATCCAAGATGGCGTCACTTTGGCAGATTTCTCTGAAGATCCCAACAAATTTTGCGTGCTAATTTCGCAGATACATAAGTAAAAATGTTTCATCGACCTTCAAAAAACCACTTTTTCGACCGATTTTGTCAAAATTCAATCCTGTAATCAATTTTAAGGTTTAAAAAAGAGATTTCCCGATTTATGTAGAAAAATCAGGTTGGGTCCGAGTAGTCACTCAGTTTTAGGGCCCTGTCTGATTCCAAAATCTCAAAATCAAAAATATTTCTTCCATGAATTGTCCAGCTTGCTCAGACCTTTCGATTACCTGTCAAATAAAAAAGTTTTTGAAAATCGGTTGAGTTTTACTCGAGTCGTGTTGACGGACAGACGAAAAACATTTTCTTTGGAGATTGGGCATCTAAGGACCATTATCGATGCTTCGTCCCTACTTCCCCCTCAAATCGACTGGTTAAAAACGTCGTGGCAAACGCAACAGACCCTTTTACGTTGAACTTCGTTCTTCGTGCGGGTCTAAAAATTTTGTTTGTTTCCAACTTGCAAAAATTTTGGGAAAACGTTTTCTAAAAGATTATCATTGTTTTGTATGGAGCATCAGTTTTCATCAGGCAACACTCTTGCTTTTGTTGCGTAGCGACATCTATCTTTTTCCATATATTTGTACGGGTCCAACATCATTGTTTCATTTACGGTTCAGTATAAAACAAATTCAGACACGGCCAGAGAATTAGTGGCAACAGGGTAAGAAGGAAGAACAGTTACATCGTTAATAATACGAACCGGACACCGTAGGGAGTACACTCTGAATTACCCATGAGGCTAGACAGACTCTATAAATTATTATTTGATTCAGTTGCTTATTGTAATCCATAGCACATTGTTATGCTCCAACCTCTTTATATTTATGAGGCTACCGTTTACATTTCTCAAAAACTCCACGAAAATTGTGTTTCTAATTTACTAAATATTTTATCCTTCTTTAACATATTTTCTATATTTTCTGTATTCCGTAAGATAAACTTCCACCACACTTTCACAAAAACTTTGTTTACTTATAATTCCGAGATTAACCAAAGTTTATATACGATACGACCAACCTTAACATGCTTTACATTGACTCGTCGTGCATTTATCCTTTAAAAATGATTTGAAATGATGAGCAGCGTTTGTTAAATACTTTTCTCACAAGAAATGTTTAACTTTTCCACACACGCTGAGATGAAAACAAACAATAATAATTATGTGTCTGATGACGTCACGTCTGATTTCGGTCAGACGAATTTTTTTTAATTAAATTTTTTATTTTATAATTGCGAATAAGATGTTGCGTCCCAAAACTTAATGCAATCAAAAGAATAAAAACCAGTTGAGATATGGTGCTTCTCCGGTCATAGTAACAATTCGGTTTAATTAAGAGTATATTGATTTTGAAAATTAAGCTGTACGCACACACACAGCTTTCATCGTTCGAGGATGATTGGAATGCTTTCAATTTCGCATCACTCGATACATTCAGTTCTTTAAGGAATGTTATACCTCTTAAAGTCTCAATGTAAGACGATTATTAATTGGTGGATATGACACACAAACATAATTTTGACATACACATCAAAATTGGCATTTAAGTGGAAACATTGTTGTGTCATTGAGTCAAACACACCATCCATAATTCTCGGTAAATTATTAATGCCATTCGATGAAAATTAATGTGATTTGCATTGTGTGGTGCCATGCCACCATTTTAATGCAAAATCTGTATGTTGTTCATTATCCAGATACTTAAAGTCATTCCTCCGTAAATAACTACATAGGTCTGGCGAACTACCACCCTTGTCTCATGTAATTAATGTTTCTCAAAATTCGACATAACACACCCGTTGTGATTTAGGGAAAGTTTGAAATGACAAGTGCGTAATAAATCTTAAATCTCATGAATAATTTGCACTATTTTGTCCATGGCTATAAGAACGAAGTACACGACAATAATCTTTACAACTTTCATTTCTTCCTTCAATAACGACGTTCATACATTTTATTTGTTCTTTGATCCCATCCTCTCTCCTCCTCTCCATGTATCGTACTACGAATCGTCAGTAGTTGATTGGAGCGACACAGATAATATATTGTAGTTGTCTAGCTCTTATCAACACTTTCGTATATTTTAATGAATTTGAGTTTCCCGTCCCCATCACTAACTTGAAAATCATCATCACCATCATCATGAAACTTTATAGACCGCACCGTTTGTAGCTTTCGGTGTATGGTCTTTACGCCCGGTGATCATGGACCTCCATATCCTCCTATCTTGTGTCAAGGAGATGATTTGTTCGCCCAGAGAAAGTCTCCTAACTTTTAAATCTGATTTATTTGAGTCTATAAACCTTCCCCAAGGGCGCTCACCCCATTCTATAAAAAAAATGCTTGCCGAATATTTTCTGGAGTGACTATTCGCCCGCGCGCGATTAGCCAGCCCTATGGGGGTGAAAGTATCCGCCCGCGTGGGCGATCAGCCAGCCCTATGGGGGTGAGACTATTCGTTCGCGCGGGCGATAAGTCAGCCCTATGGCGGTGAGACTATTCGCCCGCGCGGGCGATTAGCCAGCCCTATGGCGGTGAGACTATTCGCTCGCGCGGGCGATCAGCCAGCCCTATGGGGGTGAGACTATTCACCCGCGCGGGCGATTAGCCAGCCCTATGGGGGAGAGACTATCCCCCCGCGCGGACGATTAGCTAGCCTTATGGGGGAGAGACTATTCGCCCGCGAATTATTTCCTATTATAAAAACTCAAATTTTATTTATTTTTATTTATTTATTTATTTATTATTATTATTTCTTGGTTTGTGTTTACATAGTTCATTTTTTTATTTACGTTTCAGCGTTCTGTGAACATTAAAGAAACATTAATTTTAGATTAAATCTTAATTACTAGTTTTTCTTTAGTTAAGATAATTAAGAGAATATTTTATTTTATTTTTAATTATATTTTTTATTTTTTATTTTTATTTGGTTTAGTTTTTAAACTGTTTAATTATATTAATACTAATACTATTATTTGGCCGTGACTATATTGAATGACGAAGAATGGCAAAATAATTGGAAAAAAAATTTCTGAATTTTTTTTTTTTTTTATTATTTTTTGTTTTTGTTTTTGTTTTTTCAAAGTTGGAGGGAGGTATTGTTGACATTCAGCGACATGCACTGACAACGAGCACGAACAATGGGAGTGTAATCGTACTTCTTATATCTCTTTTCAACTCAAACCAAATTAAAGAAAATTGTTATGGACAAATAAAATACACTTATAACTCCTCATCATGGATCAACATTGTCAGAGACGCTATATAATATAGATGGATTAGAATGACCATTTACCCAGGGTATTGCTGCTCAGACAGCCATTCTTTTAACTTCCTTTTGAATCAAAATGCACTAGCAGTTGTCATCTCGACCGGCAGTGTGTTGTATAAGACACACCCGATTTTGGTTATTGCTCCTTCTCCCATCTTCGTCCCCGAAGCAGGACAATACAACAGTTTTCGATTTCTGGTTTGAAATCTGTGTGTTGGTTTACTAAATGTGATGGTACTGTGGGCTTGACCAGTTATCGCATTATGCACATAAGTGCAAATGCTCATTTTATAGAGGCTGTTGACATTTAAGACCCTAGGGCATTGGACCTTAAACAGATCAACCGTAGGGTGCCGCTGCCTCAGTTTGCATGCATGCTTCAGACATCTCTTCTGCATGATCTGTATTTGGTTGATGCAATACTTTTTTATATGTTGTTGGTAATGGTCTGAAACGTGGAGAAAACTTGGTCCGGTGTGTGATATTGTTCCGAAATAAGGGAGTTTTGGGTCAAAATTGGAAATGTTCCAAAAGTTACTTACGGAGCAGTTGCAGAGTTTTGGTCGGGGAAGAAAAGTCTTAGAGTTTTGGATTGCAAACAACTTTGTAAAAGAAAATCTTTTCATCCGACTTCATCCGAAGGAGCTAGACAGCGAAAACAGCTAAAATTTCGGTGGTTGCTCACTTTTTTGTTAGGAAACTTTGACTGTTAGACAAAGTAGACTTGATTTTTGACCGTCAATAGTTAGCGGAGGTCCATGGCAACAAAACTAATTTACAATGTTGGTCGAAAAAATTCCATACTACGAAGGTATAGGGCATTTTTCGACGATTCAGCCCAGAACGGGAGCACTTCTTCAGCTAAATCTCGGTCAGTAGTGGTCGTCAAAGTGGTCAAAAAAAGCTACGCTGCCCGAAAAAAAATCAAATACAAGATGAAATTTCGAAAAAACCATCAAAAGCTTTTATCCAATCTAGGGGCGCTGCCAGTAGTGGGGAGGGCACTCGCCGAGAGTGCGGTAGACCCGCTTGCGGTCGGTCCGCTCGAAGATTTTTGAAAAAGTTTTATAAACTTGGCATTCGTGAGGGCTATAATTCTCCGGGTGATTATTTAGAAAAAGGTGTTCTCTCCGGGCGATAACTTCCCGATGGATAATATACGTGGCCGACCAACAATCATGATTTCAAAAGCAAATGATGGGTGAATAAACAAGGGTTTATTTTTAATGGGCTATAGGCCGTATTTCAAAATCTTTATTACTAAATTATAGTTGTCGACGTTTCGGGTACATTGTGTACGCCATTATCCAGACTGAAATTTAAAATACATTGATTACGTTAATACATTGCACAATTTGACAATTATCACAAGTATACTGAAATAGTGAAATAAACAGCAAATTTCAAATCAAAATAATAAATTGAAATATTCACCTAGTATTTCGATCGTGTTAAGCACGATAAAAAATAATAAGATCACTGTCAAGAATTATTTTGATATCAATTTGAATTGAGAAAAGGTACATATAAATCTATACACAGCTGTAGTGTAGTGTCAAATCAAAATCGATTTCAAAAGCCTTCACTGCTAAGAAAAAGAAGTTGCTAACACTCCCCTATTCAATCTAATGGCGCTGCCAGCGGAGGTGAGTTTTCCGGGTGATAATTCCCAAAATTTTTTCTCCAGGCAATAATTCCCCGATGGATAATATACGTGGTCGACCAACAACCATTATCTCAAAAGTCCTTACTGCTCAAAAGAAGACGTTGCTAACACTCCCCTATCCAATGGATTTTAGTGGGAATGAACGATTCGATCTCTTCAAAATTAGTTTGCACGGCGCGAAAATTATATATACTTCTTCTAAAGTCATCATTTAGTCTCTCCCCGATAGGGCGGCTAATCGCCCGAGCGGGCGGATAGTCTCTCCCCCATAGGGCTGGCTAATCGCCCGCGCGGGCGAATAGCATCAGCCAATATTTTCGCCTTCTGTACCTTGTAGACACCGGTGTAATCCCCCACACTACCTTGAAAAAAAAGTGCCTACCAAACGTTGTCCTCTATTTTTAAAAAATACTCATTCTCCCACGACCGTCACATTTGAAATGATCTTTTATAAAATGGACTCAATCTGTATGATTCATTTCCTTCACGACAAAAATGGACTCTGACTCAATATTTTCTTGATCTACACATTTAACATAAAGGTGGTTGTTTTCGCTTAGCGCCACTACTGCCATAAACTCTTTGCACCTAAAAAATGACGAACGCGAGACTTGCAAATTTGTACGTTGGTTTAGCTGAATGTACATTGTACAAGTGAATCGTTCATTAAACAAGTACAATGTACATTCTACATGTTGTGCGTACATTATACGTTACAGATGTACATGAAGTACGTTTTAGACGTAAAACGGTCGTAAAAATGTATTGACGTCTGACGAGTTGTACATGCCGAATTCCTTTTTCTTGGGATGGATTGGCATAATCTTCATTTTTGGACCCCCTCCAACCCGTGTGGGCTCCCACCTATGCTAAAGGAATTTGCGTTGGTTCCCACCAAAGTGTCTGGATTGACAGCATGACTGTGATATACCCAGTCCATGGCTGACAAAGGTCGTACGAATCAGAAAAAAGGCAATTCTATTCAAATACCGAAAAAAATTTGCATTAGAATTTTAATTAACGAAAAAGATTTTCCACAAAATTTTTTAACCTCTTTTAAAAGAGAAATGTGACGCAGGTCCTCGTTTCTTCTTCAAAAACAACTGATATCAATTTGGGTGACGCTTGCAGCTTGGGAACGCAAAAAATTCTTTTGAAATGTTTTCGATTAAATGCCGGACCCTCCCAACGTAATAATTGTTCTCCGCTTTCAGACTTAACACGCAAAAATTTGGCTACCCGTAATCCATACATCGTGAAAGCTAAATTTTTGGGGTATTTCAAAAGAATTTTTTGCGTTCCAAAGCTATAAGCGTAACCCAAATTGATATCACTTGTTTTGGAAGAAGGGACGAGGACTTGCGTCACATTCCCCTTTCAAAAGAGAATTTTATTGTGATATTAGTTATTTTGGATTTAGAAAAATTCGTTTTTGATGATTTACATATAGAATTTTATTCGAGCCGCCGCCGCCTATAAACCGAAGCGCGGCGGCTACTACATCCATGGGCGAAAATGATCTCCAAAACTTCCTCTACAACATATCAAAAGTATTTCTTGAGCCTCCGCCGCGCCGCCGCCAAATTGAAGTGCTCCGGCTACTACTTCCATGAGCCAAAATGATCCACACAAGTTCCTCTACTAAATATCAAAAGTATTTTTCTGAATCCCCGCAGTCGCCATACCGAAGCGCGACGACTTCTACTTCCATGGGCGAAAATGATCCGCTCAACTTATTCTGCAACATATCAAAGGTTTTTTTGAGCCGCCGTCGCCGCCAAACCGAAGCGCAGCGGCTACTTCTTCAATGGGCGACAATTACCTCACAACTTCCTCTACAATATATGAAAAGTTTATCTTTGATCCCCCGCCTATTTTCCGCCATTTTGGCGGTTACCCCGATACATTACACACCAAAGCCTATTATTTGGGAATTTTTTTATACTTTTTTGGGAAATTTTGATTTCAGTCCCTCACAACGCATAATTAGGGTGGAGCGTTTTTGACCTTTTATTTTTTTTGTCATCTCCCCTGCAAAAAAGAAGATCTAGGGGTCCCCACGATTCCGAAAATACCTTTGAAAAATTTTGAAACTCAAATTTGGACCCCCCATCATCGCTCTGAAGAGTTTCGTCACGTTCGGGTCATATATGACCACTATTCACCCAATCGATGAACGTCCTACTGTTGAGTGACCACTCGAAATTTTCTTAAGGACTCAGGCAAAACAACCTGGAATAACTTTTAGATTTCAAAAATAACAGGTGAGTTCCTTTCAGAGTTTATCGATGCTGATAAATTTAACTCGTCGATAAACTTGACGTCTAGCTAAATTTGACGGCAAAATTAAATTTAATTTTCTTATTTGACGGGAGGAAACCGAATTAACTTCAGTATATTCAAACTTACACAAAAGCGAAACGTGAAATTTAAGTCATAAAATCAATTTTATTTACAAATAAACCATCAAATTATCATATCACGAACTTCCTAAAATCACACTGAGTAGCAAATTTCAAACTTCGTGCGTTGTTTATCTCAATAAACTTACCAAAAAACTAGCTCCGAGGCTATAATAAATTTATCAGCATTTATCCGGCTAAATTTAATTTTGAGTACGTTTGATGCGATTTAGCAGTTTATCGAAAAATTAAATTTAACTAACTCGTTAAACTCTGAAGGGAACTCACCTAACGATTTACCTAAAATTAAAATCAAAAAGTGTTCCCAACTATAAGTTTTTCAACAAAAAATTCGATGAAATTTGACTAAAACATCATAAAAATCAGTTTTTTGTCATTGCCTTTTATTCTGAAACAAAATTCAGTTTCTATTCTATCTGGCAATAATATTTTCAAATCGATTTTGCCTTGACTCAAATGTTTTCCATAGTCAAAAATAGTCGTTTTTTTGTGTTTTGAAATTTACGAAATTCAAAGGTGGAATTCTGTTTTTGTATTGAATTTGACACGTTCCTCGCGACTTTTCAACCGCACTGCGGTGATAGCATCTTGTTTCGCTTCACCTACAGCTGCTTAAGGTATCTGTTCTGCAATACTTGAAGCTGTTTCATGTTCTTCTTGCTTGCGGCTCCCCAGGCTCCTGTAAGGTAGGTCAGGTGGGAGTGCCCTAGTTCGAAGTAAATGAGCAAAGTTACTGACTTAGGGACGAATTTTTTCAGCTTGCACTGAGCACCGCTTAACGAGGCTAGCTTTTTGCACACGTGTGCCACATGTGGGGCCCAGTTGATCCTAGAGTCTATCATTAGTCCCAGATATTTGAACGTTTCTACGGATCATATCGTCGACGCCCCAAAGGTCAAATCACCTGCCCCGGTCAAGGAATTGCCCTTCCTGAAATGCATAATTTTCGTTTTGTCTAGGTTAAGGGCAAGTTTGTTTAGGCTAAGGAAGTCGCTGATGAGGTTTAGATCATGGAGTATGTCTTCCTCGTTTTCTCTAAATGACATGTTAGAACAAAACACACCTGAGTCATCCGCGAATAGGCTAACTGTGCCTTTAAGCGGTAGGAAGTGCATATCGTTTATGAAAACTAGAAATAGCAAAGGTCCAAAGACGCTACCCTGTGGGACTCCGCAGCATCTGACTGCTGTCTTCTTGGATTCTGGCACACTGTTTCCTGCCCCTTAGGTAATCCTTGAATAACTCTAGGGCGACTCCTCGAACACCTGCTGCTTCTAGCTTACGGTGCAGGATCACGTGATTCACACAGTCGAACGCCTTCGTAATATCCAGAAAAAGGGCACTCACTACTTTCCCTCCATCCGTATCTCTAAACAGTTTATCGATGAGTTCGTAGGGTGTGCGTGCCGGATTTCCGGCGAAAACCGTATTGTTTAGCATATAGGAATTTGGTTTTCTTTAAGAAGGCAAACAGTCTCTCGTACATAAATTTTTCAAACAACTTGTTAACTGCGGAGAGGATGGGTCGGTTGTTTGGGTCGGATTTATTACCAGATTTGTAAATTTGGGTGACCGATGCTATTTTCAGGCCATCAGGGTAGATGCCTCTCTGCGATAGATATGGCGCCACTATATCACTACACGCCTTCAGAGAGGCAGCAGTAATCCCGTCAACTCCTGCACTTTTTTGGAGTCCATTGAGGCTATCAAGTCAATTACGACAGAGTCACACGTCGGTCGTAAAAACAGACTGTGAGTAGAGGTCTTAAGGGTGGCGTACTTGTTACAGTCCCCAACATTATTAAAACTCTCAGCTATTTCTTTTCCAATACACGCAAAGAAGTGCTTTCCCCCCATCGCTCACGTAGTCAACCCCGCCAATTGTAATTTTTTCTATTTTCCTTTGCCGCTTATTGCTATCCCTGCCCAACAGCCTGTTTATATTCCTCCGTGTGTTTTTCCGATCATGGTAAGAATTGCTAAACATTTGCTCGTGGTACCCATTCTTGTAGTACCACTGCCATTTCTGTAAATCGGCCTCGAGCTTGGCTTTAACACTGGGCAAACCAAGAGAATTCTTGTTCCTTTTGTAGAAGTTATCTTTCTTATTAACCACTGACTGTAAATGCGGGATCATCCACGGACATAATGGGAGCTTCGAATTAACTGATTCAGTGGTGACCGTCGTACATTCATCTAGGGTGACCTTATACTTAGACACAAAGATACTGAGGGCTTCACTTGGGTTCACACAGTCTGTCAATTTGCTGTCTCTTAATCCAGTCATGAGTTTTCCCCTGAACAGTTCGTAGTCAGTGACAGTTTTTTTTTCCTAATTCGCGTCACCTTGCATGGCTGGTCAGGTAAGTGGACTATAACTGCCGAATGGTCGGAGAAATCAACCTCGACCGTACTAATTAAGATAGACATATCCTTGTAGAAGTTACACATTACACACACAAACACATACAAAATATGCTTTTATATGGAGAGGCCGGTACCCCCCTTTTTTAAAATCTCATATGGCCTACAATGCCAACTAACGTAGGATGTTTGCATTAACTTTGGATTCTACGAAAATGCACATTTTCTAAAAGACATGTATCCGGATCCACTCAACCGATTTTAATGAGTGAAAAGACATTTCGCCTGAGAATTTTCCGTAGAATCCAGGAAAAATATTTTCCGGGGGAACGTCGCAAGGAAGGAGGTCAAAACTTAGCTGTTTATGGTTCCGTATTCTACGCAAAAAAAAAATTTCTTAATTTTTTGTTCGTATGTGGACTTGCGTCACGGGCGCATCGCTACCGCACGTCCATTATTCAGATTTTCTTCTAGAGCAAACCAAAGACATATAATTGCTTTAAAATTAACCCAAAGCTTAATCCTTATTGCAAGCAACTCTCTACCATAGCATCTACCTGACTACAACAACCGATAAGCTTATTATTTCCCCAAAGTCAATTATTAACAGACGTATATTCAATATCAATATATTTTTCAGCTCGACAACGTGAATTCCTGTTTGAACGTATTACGTTCTTCAAATGTTGGCGGCTTGGAATCAATCACTACCAATGACATCTGTACTGGTCGACTCAAAGCTGTGCTAGCATTATTTTTTGCACTAAGTCGCTATAAACAAGCTTCGAAACAAAAAGCTGTGGTTGGTTCCCCCGCTAAACAGCAACTTTACCAGCAACATTCTCAGCACACTCAACAAACTTCGGTTGTAGTCAATGCTACGAACGAGAATAATATGACGAATCGGTAAGTTTGTGCTTTTTCTTTTTGTGTTACTCGTATACTTCAGACGTGGGTGTTTATTCGCTGCATTAACTTGTGTTTATTGAGAATAAAAAGGTGCACCACGATGCATTTATTAAAGTAATTTGTCAATAGGAAAAACCTGTTTCACGATCGATTTAATATTCTCAAGTGCTTTGACATGCATAAAACAACGTGCAACGCGTTCTTATTTCTTATTTCAGAAACAACATAATTCACAGTATCGTTACATTCGTAAGATGATATTTCATCCCATGCGTTCACCCTCTCAAAAGTGCACTCAATTGAATTGATTACGTAACATACATCAACCAAAAACCCACCTTTGTCATAGTCCAATAAATATACGATTTCAGTTCATGACGATGAGAATAACTCAAATCCGGCATTTTCGGTATGGCTAATATTTCAAAAGCAAAAGTAAAATCCAAATGCATTACGTGATAAATGGTATATAAGCGGCTCTAGACACACGTTCTCCCCTAATTTTTAACCGATTTGTATAGTTTAGCGGCACGCGCCATAGTAGTTTTCATGACTGATTTCAGTTGTAATTGGAATTAATGTTTAATTTTCCCATAAACTTGAGTTATAGGAAGAAAGAGATAAATAATTTCACTTGGAAGGGTATGAAAATAAAGAAAAATTAAGTACAACGGTAAATCCTAAACGTGTCAGTTGTCAGAATTTATTGTCATTGTTTGAGGAAATTTGTGGTTGAAACAATGGCAGTGAAAGGAAATGAAACACTTCTCTACACCTTGATCTACAGAAGTGAATAAAGTTAATGGAAGTTCGAAAATGGGAATGTGGCAATGCAGCAAATAATTGAATGGCCGCTCCAAACATATTTGAATTTCATTTTAATCGCCTAATGTGAAATGCATCAATCTTCCGTATATTTGTATAACCGTTCCGATAATGTTTTAGGGAAAATATGAGTTATTGGATTTCTGGTAAAAGAAAGTGTACAATCTTTCCAATGCAAACACATCCACTCTGTCTCTGTAGCAGCTAATATCGGAGGGGTTGTAAGGGTGAAATATAAACGGAAATGAATCGATAAATATAGGGTGGGACTTTTTGATGTTTTGTTAAAGACAAAAATATTGGAGGACCAATCATACAAATGGATTCATTAAATTTTTCATATTCATCGTCGTTGCAGAAGAAATGGATTTTCTCAAGCGTTTCGGTGAGTACTTCAAAGTGGAAAATATTTGCATTCAATACTCACTCGGGTTACTTACTTAATTTCTTTCCCGCAAATTATAAGTTTGGAGAATAATTTTTTAAAAAATTTTCAAATTTAATGTACAAAGATGAATTGGCAAACAATACCGAAATCGATTCGGTCTAGATCCTTCCACCGATTGAGTTTTCGTTTCAACGATGATTTACCGGGGAATCAACGATGATTCACCGGCGAATTAACGATGATTAATCAATAATTCACCGGTGAATCATCAATAATTCACCGGTGAATCACCGATAATTCACCAGGCAGTCTACAACCATCCACTGCGGAATCACAGATGGTTCACTCACCGGGGAATCAACGATAATTTACCGCGGAATCAACGATGATTTACCGGTGAGTCAACGATGATTCACCGGCGAATTAATGATGATTCACCGTGGAATCACCGATGATTCATCGGGGAATCAACGATGATTCACCTGCGAATTAACGATGATTCATCAATAATTCACCGGTGAATCACCAATAATTCACCGGTGAATCACCAATAATTTACAGGTGAATCACCAATAATTCACCGGTGAATCACCAATAACTCACCGTTGAATCACCAATAACTCACTGGTGAATCACCAATAACTCACCGGTGAGTCACCAATAATTCACCGGTGAATCACCAATAATTCACCGGTGAATCACCAATATTCCACCGGTGAATTGCCGATAATTCACCGCGTAGTCTACAAACATTCACTGCGAAATCACAGATGATTCACCGCCGAGTCACCTATAACTCACCGGGGAATCAACGATAATTTACACCGGATTCACAGTGGAATCACAGATGATTCAACGCGGAATCACAGATGATTCACCGCGGAATCACCGATGATTCACCGGGGAATCAACGATTATTCACAGGGGAATCAACGCTGATTCATCGGGGAGTCAACGATGATTCACCGGGGAATCAACAATGATTCACTAGGGAATCATCGAAGATTCACCGATGAATCAACATTTATTCATCGGGGGGAATTAACGATGATTCACCGGGGAATTAACCATGATTCACAGTGGAAACATCAATAATTCACCGGCGAATCACCGATAATTCACCGCGAAATCACCGATGATTCACCGCGGAATCATCGATGATTCGCAGAGCAATCACCGATGATTCACAGAGTAATCACCGATGATTCACAGGGGAATCACCGATGATTCACAGTGGAATCAGCGATGACTCACATAGGATTCACATGGGATTCACCGACGATTCTCATAGGATTTGACGATTAATCAAATAGTATTCATCGATGATTCCTCGGTGATTTACTAATGAATCACCGATGATTTAAATCCTAAAAAAACTTCTTTGACACACTCCAAAAGAAACGTCCACATATCCAAAAAATTTCATACAAAAACCTTTGTGACAAGTGGAATTACAGATGATTCACCGGTGAGTCAAAGATGATTCATCGGGGAATCAACGATGATTCACCGAAGAATGAACGATAATTCATCGGGGAATTAACGATGATTCACCGAGGAATCAACGATGATTCACCGGGGAATCGACGATGATTCACCGGGGAATCAACGATGATTCACCGGGGAATCAACGATGATTCACCGGGGAATCAACGATGATTCACCGGGGAATCAACAATTATTCACAGGGAATCAACGATTATTCACAATGGAATCAACGATTATTCGCAGAGGAATCAACGCTGATTCACCGGGGAATCAACAATGATTCACTAGGGAATCATCGAGGATTCATCGGGGAATTAACCATGATTCACCGTGGATCAATAATTCACCGGTGAAACACCGATAACTCACCGATGATTCACCGCGGAATGATTCACAGGGGAATCACCGATGATTCACAGTGGAATCAGCGATGACTCACATAGGATTCACCGATGATTCACATAGGATTCACCGACGATTCTCATAGGATTCGCCGATGATTCACATAGTATTCACCTATGCTTCCTCGGTGATTTACTAATGAATCACCGATGATTTAAATCCTAAAAAACTTCTTTGACACACCCCAAAAGAAACGTCCACAAATCCAAAAAATTCCATACAAAAACCTTTGGGACAAGGAGCCATATATATGCGAAGTTTTGAGTTTTTCCCCTCGCCTCCCTACCAAATTATAATAAAAATATAATAAAAACTACGTCGCAGCGGCTTTCCAACGAGCCCACACTCATTAAAATCGGTTGAAAATTGGCTGAGATATCGAGGTTTGAAAATGACATTTTTGTATGGAGTTGTTCTCATCATTTGGAAACTTTTTTTCTGATCTGTCGGTTTCTATCTATCTATGTTCTACCTATTAATAATTTTCGATCTCGAAAACTAGACAGCCGATCTTCCTGAAATACTTAGGGATCCTCAGTCTCGGCCCCAAATGAAAAATTTCATAGGCCGCTTTTCCGGGAAAATTCTGGAAAAGCCGTGGCATGTGGAAAAGTGGTCAAAGTGGTAATGCTCGGAGTTTTCGAATTTTAGCTCCGGACTGACAATAGCTAGAGAGTTGGTTTCTTCGGGAAAGTTATAGAGTTTCATCAGGAGAATTTTTTGGGATTTTCAGAAATCTGCCATCTTGGATTTTTTTTAGGTATAAGTTATGCTTCTTTGGGATTTCGAATTTTAGCTCCGGAATGATAACACTTAGAGAGTTGGTTAAAGAAGTTATAAAATTTGGTCAGTAGAATTTTTTAGCATTTTAAGAAAATGGCTGCCAACTGTCAAAGTGACGCCATCTTGGATTTTCGTTTATGGAGTGTTCCGAAGGCAGCCGAAGGTGACACGAAGTGTTCCGAAGGCAGCCGAAGGTGACAAAAAGTGTTCCGAAGGTGACAAAAAGTGTTCCGAAGGTGACACGAAGTGTTCCCAAGGTAGCCGAAGGTGACACGAAGTGTTCCCAAGGTAGCCGAAGGTGACACGTAGTGTTCAGAAGGCAGGCGAAGGTACCACAAAGTATTCCGAAGGTAGCCGAAGGTAATACGAAGTGTTCCGATGGTAACCGAAGGTGGTGGAAAGCAATTTTTTTGGGAAAGAAAACTTTTTTGGAGAAAAATTTTTTCAAGAAATTTTTTTTCGGGGAGAAAAATTTGTTTTGTGAGAAAATTTTTCGGAGAAATTTTGTTGTGAGAAAACAAATTTTCGAAGAAACTTTTCTGAGGAAACTTTTTGTTGAGAAACATTTTTTGCTTTTTTTTTTTTATGGAGAAACCTTTTCGAAAAAAAAACTTTTTTTGGAGAAAAATTTTTTGGAGAAACCTTCTTTTTGGAGAAATTTTTGTGGAGAAAATTTTTTTTGTTAGAAACTTTTTTTGGAGAAAAATTTTGTGGTTGGCAACTTTTTTTCGGTAGAAAAAGTTTTTCGCCGACATTTTTTTTGAAAGGACAATTGAGCAACTGAAAAAAACAAATTTCTAAGAAAATTTTCTTTTCTGAGAAAGTTTTTTTTTTGGAGAAAAATTTTTTCAAAAAATATAAATTTTTCAACAACTGAAGACTTCCAAACGAAAAGTTGCGTCACAAATGCCGGACCCAACGACGAAATAATTGTTCTGCACTTTCAGTTTTTGCGCTGCGAAAATTTGACTTTTGTGTCTTATTGCGTAGATTGTTTAAAGTAAATTGAAATTTTTGCGTGTAAAATCTGAAAATGTTGAAAAATTATTCCGCTAGTGGGCCCGGCATTTTTCCAGGAAATCAAAAATTTGAACACAATTTTCCATTCAAACAAACATTTGCGTATTATCAGTGATAGCGTCACCTCAAGCGATATCATTAATTTTGGAAGCGGGCTTACGGACTGCGTCACACTCTATCTTTATAGAGGTTTTAGTTATGATCGCTACTTTCCTTAAGTTTATTTTATGTTTAAATGCTACAGATCCACGAACTCAATCTTGTGCCTGCGATGAATTACTGTACTACTTTTATCAATAAATGGAAAACGACACTCTTAACAGCACTTAATGAAATAAAAATCACATCCACTTTGCAACTGCATATAATAATTATTATAATGCAATAAAAGCGTCATAGACGAATCCACTATATTTGGTCCACAATTTTTTGGCTCTGAACGCAGCCATCCCTCTATAATAAACCATGCGTATGTGTAAACAAAAAAATGAATTCAACCCCTAAGAGGTAGCGCCCTATTATCGTAAATCATGTGACATGTGTACGCTGTGTTATTTGTGTATGCAGCAGAGTAATGCTTTCACATCAAATTGTAACCATACTGAGCCGATGATTTGTTTGTTGTTGCAGTAGTTTTTTTTGTGAAAGATACAGGATTTGGTAAAGACGAAGGAAGTTGTACATGTACATACAACAGTTGTGTACCATCTCATTTCACTTCCTATGGTCTGCTGTTTATAGCAAAGCACTTCTGGTTATTAACGCATAGAAAAAGACATCTACTTGTAAGTGAAACGATTCGATTATTTTTTATGTGAACAAAGTACACTTGAAGACGTAACATTCATCTGATATGAGATTATAAACATTTCGTACGGTAAACACGTCCTTTACGTGGTTAAGATGGGGAAAAATTTCCTTGAACGAAGCGAAGTTTTGTTATCGTGTGATTTACACATGTTGCACAAATAACATTCTCAACTAGTACTGTAAGAACTTTTATGAAAGTGGAAATTCATTTCATAAAATAGATTTTTAATTAGACAAGGGAGATAATTGCTTCAGTTGCATGCGTAAACTTTGAAGACTGTTTTTGCGATTGCACTTTTGTAAAAAATTTCATTTGAAATTCGAAAGAATGCATTTAAAGGACTGTCCATAAAACAAGTCCGATGTGAGATTTGAAACGCTCCTTATAATAAAAGTGATAGTAAATTGTAGGTACACTCACGGAAAAGTGAAAACCGACACATTTTTGCTTTTGTGTTTTACTTGGGTTTGTGAATTTTTGCATGAGTTTTTATATGGAGAAATCAATAAAGTCAGTAAACCACAAAACACAAAAATGTGTCGGTTTTCACATTTCCGTGAGTGTACAATTATCAATTATCGATAATTTGATAATCATGATATTATCGACAATTCCATCGAAAAACACTGGCACATTTCTAGACAACAATTCTGTTTGAGTTTGTGTTGCTCTACGATTCGGCGCACCAATTTGTTGGCCACATTTTAGTACATGCGGCACTTATGTTAATGAGTCTACTATCCACGGGTTGCAGGGCCTTATTTTGGAAATTTTTCTGAAATTTTTTGACAATTTTGGAATTTTTTCCAAAATTTCCAAATATTAAAAAAAAATTCCAAAATTTTCAAAAATTCCCAAATTTGTAAAAATTCCATTTTTAAAAAAAGTCCAAAATTTTTAAAAAATTTCCAAATTACCCAAAAAAAAATTCCAAATGTTCCAAAAATGTCCGAAAATTTCCAAAAAAAATCCAAAAGTTTCAATTTCCAAATTTTCAAATTTTATCCCCAAAAAATTCAAATTTTCCAAAAAATTTTCAAATTTCCAAAAAATTTGAAATTTTTTCCCAAAAAAAAGAAAAATTTCCAAAATAAGGCCCTGCCAGGGCACATTTTTGGAAATTAAAATTTCGAATATGCAAAAAATTTCCAAAATTTTAAAAATTTTCAAATTTCCAAAACAAATTCCAATCAGGGCCTTAGTTTGGAAATTTTTTCTGAAATTTTTTGGAAATTTTTCGGAACTTTGAAAGTTTTTTTTTGGAAAATTGAAATTTTTTTTGGTAATTTGGAAATTTTTTTAAAAATTTTGGAAATTTTTTAAAATTTTCGGAATTTTTAAAAGTTTTGGAGATTTTTTGAAAATTTTGTAAATTTTTTTGAATATTTAGAAATTTTGGAAATTTTAATTTTCAAAAATAGGCCCTAACCAATAGTCCATTATTCTCTTTCCTTTTCCAGGGCAGCAAATTTTGTTTAAAGAACTCTGGCTACCACCCAGGGGGTGTGTTTGGTGATGTAGCCGGAGTACTATAAGCAAAATCTCTGACCAGTTTGCAGTTATGGACTTTTTGGATTTTATAGCAAGTGTGACGTCCGTCATATATGCACGACACCTTATCAACAATTTTAAAAAGTTCCATTCCTACCCCACAAAAAATTTCAGTAATTTGTATGAAGTTATGTGGAGCATAGGAATATTGTTCAGAAAACAATATAGACGACGACGACTCCACCAATAATTGTCAAAACGATTTGATCCACGAATCAGCTACAATTATCTGTGTTTTAAAGAAAACATTAATTTATACAAAGAAATTCAGGCTAAGTTTCGTCATGTTGAATACTTTAATTTGTTGTACTCGGTATGCGACAATTAAATCTGTCGTAAAGATGACAATAAATTTTCGATAGGATTAACTTAAGAGCGCTAGACTTTTGTTTTTCAATTGAAATAATGCAGCTGGTTAAACGATTTCTGCAGCGCATGTGTTAAATACAAAAACTTTAAGCGGAAAATAACTCTTTCTGCATGATGAAACACTGCTACATACAACTATGCATTACTTGGAACTTGTTCCTGAAAACTGATTTTATTTTCATAGAAACTTTATTCAACTGAACGTCTGAAGCATCTTCGAGAATTATACAGATTTCAGAAACGTAACCCCACGAGCTGTACTTCGTTTTATATTTGACAAAATTGAGAGTTTCAAGTCCACCCAGGGATCTCTGCAAAAACGACGTTTTCCTAGCCATAGTTTTGTTATAAAATGTTGTCATTTTCAAAAAAGTAACTAAATGGCTGTTTACACTCAACTTTCATTAATCTAGTAGTTGAGCTACTTTTTTGTGATTCCTTAGTTTTTTTTTAATAAATCTATCGCTAGAAGATAGGTCTACATTTCAGACTGGGTAGTCTGGTGCCGAAAAAGTGTCCATAATAATGTTGCATGGTGGAAAAAGTATGCAACTGTTCACTAGTTTAGAACTCGATACCAGGCTGCGTACTTGATAAATTTGTTTGACAATTTAGAAGGTACCGAAAACCGATCAGTGTCATCGTAATGGCAATAATGAACACTATACGTCATACACATCTCAAGTCGGCACTAGGCTGCGTACTTAAACTTTTGTTTTATGAATGTAGGTGGCAGTAGCAGCCTGCTGCCGAATGCCAAAGTGAAACTTATTTCACATATACAATTTACACCTGCCTACATTTTGGCAAAAAAAGATTTGTAGCATCAGGCTACGTACTTAAGCGGTAGAGTTGAAAATGTAGATGGCAGTCTGGTGCTGCAAATCTGTTTATGCCAAAATGTAGACAGGAGTGAATTATATATGTCTCATAAGTTTTAATTTGGCACCAGGCTGCTGCTGTCATCTACATTCATAATACGATAGTTGAAGCACGCAGCCTAGTGCCGACTAGAAATTTGTATGACGTATAGTATTCATGACAGCTGTTTCGATTACATCGACCCATTTTCAGCACCTTCTAAATTGTCAATCTTTATGACGTACGCAGTCTGGTGCCGATTTTTTTACAAAGTTTGATCTAAGCCAATTCAGCAATTCGTCATATGAATGCTATGTTTGGAAATATCCATTCTCTCACTCTCATTTTTTATATGAAGACTGAGAGTGAGAGAATGGATATTTTCATACTTAGTATTCACATGACGAATTGAAACGTTTCCGCATGCGTTCTAAACTTTTTCCTATGGCGAGAAAGTCATCATCAACAAACTTTACAGACCTTTCAGGGTGAGGTCTTTACACCCGGTGATCATGGACAATCCTCCTCCATAACCTCCTATCCTGTGCCAAGAAGGTGCTCTGTTCGCTCAGAGAAAGTCCTCTAACTTCTAAATCTGATTTAATTGAGTCTGTAAACCTTCTCCTTGGCCTAGGGCGCACACCCGAGATGAGTATTCAATATGCTCTTTGGTAGCCTGTTACTACCCATCCTGCCCGTACCATAGCAGACGACTAACCCATGCCGCCTCTTTCCATTGTCGTCACCTCTAAATTTTCCCTGATGTCGTCGTTCCTGATATGATTGTCCCACTGTTTCCTCCGATTCACCTTTGCTCTTCTCCTAAGAACCCTCATATCAGAAACCTCCAGGTCATGCACAAGGTAACCGCAAACCACCCACCTTTCACCACCATATAAAACCGTTGGCCTGAAGATTGATGATGGCGAGAAAACATCATCGAAAAGAAACTCTGAGTAATGAGTTTACGTTGTCGTGATGTCCATCCGTCTGTCAAAACGATAACTCGAGTAAATTTCAACTGATTTTTAATTTTTTTTTCCCCTGAAAGGTGGATGTCAAACAGATCTTCTTGATCGATTGCCCAACTGAACGGTGTTCTGCACCATCTTTGTCATTCTATTGTTACCACAATGAAAGTACTCAGTTACTGCAGAACACCGTTCAACTATCCTCCAGCCTGAAAAGTTGTTTCGCTATGTTGGAGAAGAATTTTCTCCGTGGAGTGAGAGTTGGTTGGAGGCCTATCCTTACGGCCTTCCACAGGTCACGGAATTTAGTGTGAATTGGTAGGGTTTTTGCTTAGGATGGGTCTTTCATTGGACGATTTATGAAGAACGTAGATTTATCAGAGGTCGGAACGATCACATTAGTGATCCGGAACACAGATTTGTTCCTATTCCCGTTTTGATCATTTAAATCACGAGAACCTTCGCGTTCCCACCAGGAACCTCTCTAACGGGCTAGGTCCTAGCTGGACTAGCTCCGAAGGTTCCAAAACATAGCTGCCCAGTATCCTGCGTCTCAGATGATGAAACTTTGGGCAATAGCATGTAATACAAACCCGTTTCCTCATCCAGTCCACAGGAACACTAGGCGTCACCTGAGATTTTCATTCTCCCAGCCTGCAGTGCCCGGTAATCGCTCCTATCACCCGTCTCATACGATCCCGGCCCATACAGAGCAATGCCTTGGTCCACTTCCGAGCTGGCCTAGGGAGGAATTGTTTCGTGTGAGCTCCTCCTTCATACGCCTCCCAGCGCTTTGTATGTTTGGTCGTTACCCAGTCCTTAACTGTTTTCGCACACAGCGATTTCTGTATCGGGATAAATTGTTCGGTTCCGTATTCGTTGACGACTGAGCCCAGCCTAGCCAGCTCATCGGTCTTTTCATCACCCTCCCCGCCCGATTGCCCGGGCACCCATACCAGAGTGATCTGATTCCTGGATAGGTACTGGTCCCTAGAAGCCAAAAATATTTTTTAAAAAAATCGTCGATGTTTGTGTGGATATTGAGAGGTGTTCGAAAACCGAAAACATGCACTTTTCTTACAGAAATTTCTCCGGCTACAAAAAGCGCACAAGGTCGAAAGGGGGCTCGTTGGAAAGGTAATTCCACGTAGTTTCGGGCCAAAAGGGTCGTGTTTGGCTTAAAATTCATCCACAATGAAGTTATGAGCAGTTGAAAGTAGGGGTAAAATTTTGATTATTTCGGCTAACTTCAAACCATTCCTGTGCATTCGAAAAGCGCCTAAAATATTTAAAAACTGTTTTTCCTGGTTGCTGCTGGTGCCAGCTTTCCAATAACACCATTTCGAGAAATCGTTGTCGCGTAATTTATAAATATGTCCTTATCTAGGTATGCAGCACATTTACTCAAAAAGTACAATTAGGGGCTATTCAAATAGTGCGCACGCTAAAAAAGACAGATTTTAGACCCCCTCCCTCCCCCATACACGCAAAAATATATGGGAAAAGATTTAAAATGTATGGAGCGAATGCTTTTCTCAAGCTCCTCCCCCCAAAAAAGAGTGCGCACTATTTGAATGGCCCCTTACATTGTCGTCGTCTAGGTATCAGGCCTACCAGAGACACCCACAAGCCTGAGTATCATTGCGAAGCTAAGATAGCGTAAATTTGTATAAAAATTTGATGTAGAAGAACTTAGCGTCATATTTACAATTCAAAAGTAGCCCAATAGCCCAATAGTAACCCAGCGCGACAGTACCAACATAAGTTTGGTATTATTGGAAAGCTGGCACCAGCAGCAACCAAGAAAATCAGTTTTTCAATATTTTAAGCGCTTTTCGAATGCACAGGAATGGTTTGAATTTAGCCGAAATAATCAAAATTTTACCCCTATTTTCAAGTGCTCATAACTTCATTGTGGATGAATTTTAAGCCAAACAAGACACTTTTGGCCCGAAACTACGTGGAATTACCTTTCCAACGAGCCCCCTCTCGACCTTGTGCGCTTTTTGTAGCCGGAGAAATTTCTGTAAGAAAAGTGCATGTTTTCGGTTTTTGAACACCTCTCAATATCTACACAAACATCGACGATTTTTTTAAAAAATATTTTTGGCTTCTAGGGACCAGTACCTATCCAGGAAAGTACAAAAAAACCGCTGCGAGATGCATCCGATTTCGGCAGGCGCTTTTTTAAAAGAATCCCTCCAAAGTTTCTCACGAAATCCAACCTGGTCTCGAGGTATTGCGAAAATTGGGCCAGGTATAACTTCCCTAGCTCTACCATGCCCGGAACTGAAGTTAGGAGTCCACAGGCCAACATGAAGAACGTAAATAGTAATAAAAATAAATCGTTCGCCATACGCGTTGCGTTTGTGTAAGGCGTTAAAAAAATGTTAAGACTAGGAATGTAAACAAGCATGGAGATGACCAGTCGCGAGTTCGCATGGAAACAGAAGCTTTTGTTTTCAAATATTCAATTTTTTATTGAAAAGTTTCCATTATTACAATATATAAATGTACATTGCCCGATGTACGTTTTAGTATTAAAGTCTACATACAATTGCAAAGAAAGGAATGAAAAGGGAAAATATTCACTTATTGCGAAAATTAAAATTACTCTAAAGTTAAGAATTATTGCATAGCAATATTGTTCTACCGCTGGTTGTTTTCCCTTTTGTTGTGCTTTGTTCTGAATGTGACAAGAGGCTGAAAATCTTGCGTTTTATTTATGTATCCAGCACAAAATCAACAGCAATAAAAAAAGCGAAATTATTTGCAGCGAGTGTTTAGCATGTAAACATTGAATTCGCAATTTTTTCCCTTTTTTCATTGTAAATAAGGTAGGGTTCAACGTTAGACAACAATATCGTACTTTGTGTGTGCACTGCGAAGACATAAAAATTAACAAATGAATGTTACACGACATAATGAATCCTACCGTTTGTATCGACTGTGTGTATACCATACCAATGCCAAATGAAATCTCTGACCAACCCAACATGGTATACAACACAAAACGAATCTCTGCGACTATATTCCTTCTATCACTTATACCATTTTTGAATCAGAAAAACAGTCTAAATCCATGGTAACAACATCCAACAATGTGTTCGTTGCTATGGTCTTCAGCCGCTATATTCATTTTAAAAGGCTGCTCGTTGGCGGTGTATATATCATCAACAGTTTAGTTCGAAAGCGGTAACGGTGCTGTGCACACGTCGCGTGTCGTGTACTTTTTACACATAAATACTAAAGTTATGATTGTTACTCGGGAAAAGCGTTCAACTACGGGTAGATGGAAAAATGAATTTAATTCCACTTTGATGATAAAATTTTATAAAAAAATTCAATGGTCTCATTGCGAATGGACAACATTTTTTTGAATTCGTTAAATTGGAAAGTTTCGACCGAAGTGTATTCAAAGGATAAAATTGTAATTAAATGTTGTGTATGAAATACTTGACTAGAATAAACCCCAATAAGCGTATCATGAAACGTGAATAATATTCAGTATGCGGCAATGACGTCGCTGTGTGTTATGTGAATGAAATTTTAACATCCCTTTTCATCCATTAAAAGCAGATAATTTTAACGTGGAGTGTAATTCTAATAAGTATAACAGATTTTGAAGGGATCCATTAAGTGTAAATAAAACGAAACTTCATCCATATCCTCTTTTTATATGGGGATGGATGTACTCATGTACTGACCTTTGTATATTTATAACTCAGGATGTCGTAAACAACGAAGGAAGCATTTTTGCTTCAAGCGAAATGTTTTACTTAGTAAACAACAAAAGCTTCAAAAAAAATGCTTTACTTGAATTATTTAGAGGCTTGTGGCTTGTATGAAAGGTCCGGAAACCTCTCCAAATAAACAAAAGCTTCAAACAAAATGGAAAGTTATTACGTTGTTGAACATTGTCAATCAATTTCGGTGAAGTTTACTGAAAGCTTACATTTGAATTAGCATTGTCCAATTTGTCCAATAGCATTGTGAGCTTTACACTTCCGAAATGAACGAATTTTAGTCACAGGTATTTCCCCACAAACTGTATTGTAGACTTGCGTTTACCACGAAATCATTTTGTCACGCACACTCTTCATTACACTTTGTACTCTCTATTAAAATCGAATAAAATTCAACAAGTTTGAACTAAAAACTGTTTAAGTCCATTCGTCACGCCAGAATAAATTGCAATTACCAGCGTCAAAAATCTTCACCTATTTCCAAGTCCACTACTTTATGTTTTCATCCTTCTGTGATTCCTCTATGAATCATCTGTGATTCCTCTATGAATCATCTGTGATTCCTCTATGAATCATCTGTGATTCCTCTATGAATCATCTGTGATTCCTCTATGAATCATCGATGATTCCTCGGTGAATCCCGTTGATTCTTCGGTGAACCCCTTTGGTTCTTCGGTGAATCCAGTTGATTCCCCGGTGAATCCCGTTGATTGCCCGGTGAATCCCGTTGATTCCCCGGTGAATCCCGTTGATTCTCCGGTGAATCCCGTTGATTCTCCGGTGAATCCCGTTGATTCCCCGATGAATCCCATTGATTCCCCGGTGAATCCCGTTGATTCCTCGGTGAATACCGTTGATTCCCCGGTGAATACCGTTGATTCCCCGGTGAATCCTGTTGATTCCCCGGTGAATACCGTTTTTTTTTATTAAAGGTAGTTGTTTGCACACGAGGTGCACAAACGCGCACGGAGGCCTCCGTTGGGCCTATTGTGCTAACTATTTGAAGTTTTGTTTTAGTCTGCTACCGTTTGAAACCTTCCTGTACTAGAAATATAGCTGAGGATATCTCGAGGGTGCAGGCTTTTGATCAGGTCGTACCTGATGATGTAATTGCCCAAATGCTTACGTCTGTTATTGATGAAAGCAGGACAGTCAAATAGAAAATGTTCAGCTGTTTCTGCGTGTTCCCCACAGTTCCAGCTTGGATTCGCTCGTTTGCCTATTGTGGTCAGATGTTTGTTAAATGTTTTGTAATGTTTTTTGGTTTGTTAAAGTCGAAGTGTCCGGAAACCACTCCAGTAAAAGTTTTCAATCTTGTTCTACTTATGTTAATGAGATACTTGGAGTTTTTTTCCACTTATTCTAATGCAATTTTTGGCTTGCCGACAGTTTGATAGGGTGTCCCAATGTTTGTTGAATTTCCCATCCCGAAGTTCTGTTATCGCCTTTTTGATGTATGAAGTAGGGATGCATACTATTGGTTCTGCTCCGATAGGGTTGCTAAGCGCTGATTTCCTCGTAAGCTCATCTGCCCTTTCATTACCTTCAATGTTCGAGTGTGATGGTACCCACAATAGGTCAACCCTGTTTCTTGTGGCAAGCTCGTTTAGTGTTTCCCAGCATTCTAGTGTTAGTGCAGAGCTAAATTTAGTCGCTGATAGAGCTTTTAAAGCCGATTCGCTATCTGAGCATATGATTATATAATCTCGTTCGATATTTGTTGTTATGTTGTGAGATGACATGCTGATTTGATGGCATACAGTTCGGCTAGAAATATCGATCAGTAGTGTCCCAATGGGATAGATACCTCCACATTCATTTGTGCGCAATTCGTCCGGCTCCAGATGATTTGTTTGTTACTGATCCATCAATGAAAAAGACTATCCCGTGTTCAGGTGGTAGGATGCCATTCGTCCACTCTTCCCTGCTCGGAATGTAAATGTTGAACTGTCTGTCGAATCTTAAAGTAGGTGTGATTCTATCGGTTGGCATTCCTCGAGTTGGTATGGATTTTGACATTTCTCTCCATATGATAATGTGATCTGTAAGCCAGTGCTGATTATCTTGTTGTCGCGCAATCCTATCTAACACTTTTCCTGCTTCAGCTTGTATTAAAATATCTAGTGGCACTAAGTTTAGCATAGCCTGTACAGCGTCGGTGGGAGTTGATTTCCACATGCCTGTGATGGCTTTGCAGGCCAGTCTTTGCAGTTTCTTCAGTTTGTCTTGAACATATTTAAGTTTACATATATGTGGTTCCATCGAAATGATCCGTAGATCAGGATTGGTCTAATAACGATGGTGTAGATCCAAAACATAACTTTTGGTGAAAGTCCCCAGTTCGTTCCGTAGGTTTTGCGACATTGCCAAAGAGCGTTTGTGGCTTTTTCTATGCGAGCGTCTAGATTTATTTTCCATAACATTCTGCTGTCAAAGATTATTTCCAGATATTTTACAAAGTTCGCATGCTTTATTGGAATTCCTTTAATTACTGGGATGAATAAGCCTTCAATTTTGTTTTTCCTAGTGAATAGAACCATTGTTGACTTTTTAGGGTTAATCTTGAGCTCATTGTCATCGCACCATTTTGACACTATGTTAAGAAACGTTTGTAATAGACTGCATAGAACATTTACGCTTTTATCTCTTAGTAGCGTGGCAAGGTCATCTGAGAACCCTTCAGTTTGATGCCTATGGTCATTTAGTTTCTTGATTAGTTCATTTATTACTAGACACCATAGTAAAGGGAGAAGTACCCCGGTGAATCCCCTTGATTCCCCGGTGAATCATCGGTGATTCCGCGTTGAATCATCTGTGATTCCTTGGTGAATCATCGGTGATTCCCCGGTGAATCATTGGTGATTCCTCAGTGAATCATCTGTGATTCCTTGGTGAATCATCAGTGATTCCCCGGTGAATCATTGGTGATTCCCCGCTGAATCATTGGTGATTCCTCAGTGAATCATCGGTGATTCCTTAGAGAAGTATCGGTGATTCCTCAGTGAATCATTGTGATTTCACTGTGAATCATCGGTGATTCCCCGGTGAATTATTGGTGATTCCACGGTAAATTATCGGTGACTACACCGTGAATCATTGGTGATTCCACGGTGAATCCTCCTTCATTCCACGGTGAATCATCGGTGATTCTCCGGTGAATCATAAGTGATTCTCCGGTGAATCATTGGTGATTCTACGGCGAATAATCGGTGATTCCTCTGTGAATCATCTTTGATTCCCCGGTAAATCATAGGTGATTCCTTGGTGAATCATCAGTGAATTATCGGTGATTTACAAATGAATCACCGATGATTTAGGTTCAAAGTTAACCTCTTTGACTACACTCTATCGCTACTTTTCTATACCCATGACAATGGTTTGTTGACGTTAGCAATAGTCAGCAAAATTGTTATCAGAAATTTTTTCTTCAGAACCTAAAATCTTGAAAAAAAATCACAAAAACACACCCTCCCTTCGGTGGTTGCGAAGACTATTCTTATATGCAGGCCATGGAAGATAATAAATCTCCCAAAAACAGAATGGGATGATGTGATTAAAGTTACCTGTTCGACTCTGTTCGATTCATTGGAAACAGTCTAGCCTCGGTTATCGTAACACTGAATCGCAGTCTTAATATAGCCGTAGTGCTTGAGAGCGTGACGTCATGATCATTGCAGTGTCATTAAAGCGGTGACATCATAGTTGTGAATGTAAGCGTGACGCTCATAATGTGCTATACATATGTTGCAATACCACATATGCATTGTGCACATAAAAAATACTTCAAAAATTTGTTTTTCACCCTATCGATAACAAAAAACCACGGTCACCTTCCGATTTTTTGTTTAATTATTAGACTAAGTTTTAGTGGAAGAATGAATTGTTTGCTATTACATGTTCGATCAGCAAATTGATTTTTCAGAAACAGGAGACTTTGAATTTGATTCGTATCGTCTAACACATTGAAATGATCACACTTTGTCAGGCAAAGCGACAGTAATCCATTGCTTTGCACAAAATATATCCCGAACACAAACAAACAGACTAAAGTAAATTCGCAATTCTATCACAATCGTCTTTGTGCATAAAAAAAAAAAATTGTTGATTTTGAAGCTCTAATCAATTATTGCGGAAGTTTTATTCAGTTTTTTGCATCAAATGTAGATGCGTCAAGTCATTAAAATTAATATAAAGATCAAATGAAAAGTGATCAAATCGTTCAACTTGTATAGAGATGGAATGCAAAATAAACAATTGATTTATTGTTCGAATGTCAAGAGTGCTCTAGGGTTGATATCACAAGTCTTTTAATTTCATTGGAAAAATAAATATTTTATAGAAAGTTTCTGTATTTTGCATCTATCATTTTAATATGGAATAGTACAAGCGTTCGTGAAGGTTTTGTTTGTTTAAAAGTTTCGACGATGCATACTTACTCAGACTTTGGACAGTTTGACTTCGATGAATATATGGGAATATCATGAAAATTTTGTGTTCGAAAAGAACCAATTTTTTAGCTATCAATCCTAGGGAAAGTTAATTGGAAAGAGAATCAGGTGTGACGGTAAAGATTTTGAGCAAAGGTGGTGTCTCTTAAAAAAGGCCTCTGTTTGTTGCAATTCTACTACATGAAAACGTTCTAAGCGACGATGAAATAAGGAGTTGAGGCACTAGACCGGTCCTTTGTCTAGTGCCTGAACTCCTTATCATATCGTCATCTAGAATATTTTCATGGAGAAAAATTGCAACAAGCAGAGGTCTGTATTTCAAGCTGGGCAGCCTGGTGATAAAAAAGTTACTATGACAAAGTACATTACTATGCACTCGGTTTCAACTCGGCACCAGGCTGCGTTGTTTAGAAGTTTAAGTTACCATAAAGAACGCAGCCTGGTGCTAAAAATCTGATAATGCCGTGGAAACCGGAGTTACAAATATTATACGTCACATTAATTTCAACGCGGCACCAGCCTGCCTACTCGATATTTTCTACTGTCAACATAGAGGGCAGCAGTAGCCTGGTGCCAAATTGAAATTTATATGACGTATAACATTCCCTACTGCCGCATCAACAACTTTAAGAGATTTTCGGCACCAGGCTGCCTACTTGAGAAGTTTAAGTGATCATAAAGAACGCAGCCTGGTGTTAAAAATCTGTTAATGTAATCGAAACCGCAGTTACAAATCTTACATGTCACATTAAGATTAACGCAACACCAGGCTGCCTACTCAACATATTCTACTGTCAACATAGAGGGCAGCAGCAGCGTGTTTTTCAAATTGAAATTTATATGACGTATAACATTCCTTATTGCCGCAGCAATGACTTTAAATAAGAGATTTTCGGCAAAAGGTTGCCTTCTATAAGGCTCCTAATACTTTTCAAGTACGCAGTCTGGTGACGAGTCGGAACCAAGTGAACATTTATGTACTCGTTTCACCATCCAACATTGCCAAGGAATTTTTTTTGCACCGGCCTGCCTTCCGGAATCGAACAGAAGGTTCTGACCAATCATTATTTTCGAAAAGAAATTATTTTCACTTGAAACAAAAAAAATTACTGCTCCATTTCGACATTTTGAGCATCATCTTTTAGCTAAAATCTGATTTTGCGAAAATAAAATGAAAAAACCCCGAATTCTGGTGCATGCATTCATTAAAATCGCCTCTATTGTTTTTACCTTTCTTCGAACTTACAACTATTGTATTCGAGAACTTCGTACCTGGTGTCTGTTCTATTTTGCATAACATGCAATCAAATAACAATCGTCTTTAAGGATGAAATAATCGTGCCAGTCTCGTGATACTCAGACCGGAGCCTTGATTCTATCTCTCATAGTTGTCTGTAGAGAAATTTCTTCCCTCTCTAATCTAACACGGTTTTTTTATAAGGGTGAGGAAACGTTCATAGACTCCCGGTCCTCCTGAACCTAGATAGTGTTGGATTCCCTTCTTCAATGGCCTACCACCTAAAACCTCTTTCCTTACTCTCTATACTCACAGCATTACTTCGGAGAGGGGCTATGTTTTCGCACCTACTCTCTCAGATCAACTGGCACTCTTCTTTGATTGTCTCCGAATGCGCTTTGCAGCTTCCCCATCATTTTTGCTACCAAATTATCTGTCCCTTTCCACACCTCCTCATCGCAGCACATCTCCGATAATATGTTTTCGGCATTTACCTCTCTGACCTACTCACAGTCATCAACTCAACTCGCTCTTGTTCGAAGCGGGAGCAGACAAATAACACGTGCTCTTCTTCTCCCTCGCATGTCGTGCAGAAAGGTGACCTCCGTGCAAGTATTTCCTGAAGCATCCGTGGCCCGACAGAAACCAGAGCCTATTTTTGGTAAGCCGGTATCCTAAATTTCCCGAAAATTTCCCGAAATTCCCGAAAAATTTCCCTAATTTCCCGAAAAATTCCCGAAATATTTAAAATGGTATATATAACAGAACGAACACGCCAAAAAATCAATTTTGAACAGAAATTCTCATGTGGGTGTCGATGGATACGTAGAAAGAGCAGGCTTTTAGGTGAAATGCTACCAAATCATTTTGATTCATCCTACATATTCTGTTTTTCGAAGAAAATATGAATTACTCATAAAGATTTCATCATAACATTTTCTAAATATTTATTTTTTTCCATAACTTTTAATTTAATTGCTCTGATTCACTAAACTTTTTTCTGATAATTTCCCTAAATTCCTGAAAATTTCCAGAAATTCCTGAAAATTTCCCGAAATTCCTGAAAATTTCCGTAAATTACTGAAAATTTCCTGAATTTCCCGAAAATTCCCGAAAAATTTCCCAAAAATAGGCACTGCTCTATACCCATGCCGTTATGTTTGGTATGAGTCTATCGGTCCACCTTCCCTTGTCCGTGGATTCCCACTCTTGCTGCTACTGTCTCAGTGATTCGGCTCTTAATTGTGTCTTAACTGTTTTGGTAGTTTGACCTTCCCCCGTATATCATTTCAAGTAGACCGTTGGCATTATTCTGACCAGTCCTGCGGTGGCTTTCATTGCCTTTTCGCAAGTGTAGTCCACATGACTGTTAAAATTTCCCCGTCAATGTTCATTACGATCCGCTCAGTTTTTTTGCAGTTACTCAGTAGCATGATCTCGGTTTTCTGGTGGGCCAGCTTCAGTTTTGCCGTTGTCTTCCAGTTTTCGTCAGTTTCTAGCGCCTCCATCGTAACTACCTCCACCACCATCTTCGACGTTCCGGGCACCGTGAGGATCAAGTCGTCGGCAAAAGCAATCGTCGTAGCGCATCTTGGCAGTTTCAGCCGCAGCGCTGTGTTATAAATTACATTCCACAGTGTTGGTCTTAATGTGGATACTTGTGATACTCCAGCTGTGATGTCTTCTGTCTGTTTCCCTTCAGTAGTGTCGTACGTTAGTACTCGTCGCTTGTAATAGCTTTTCAGTATCCTGCAGAAGTAATCGGGGACTCTAATGGCGTGCAACGCCTTTGCTATCTCCTTCCAGCTTGCGCTATTAAGACCGAGTCAGATAAATTTCTCACTATTTACAAAGAAAGATTTGTTAACGAAAATTGGAAAAAGCGTTACATGTATTTGATTTATTGGTCTTTGGTAGATCTAGTACATGAGCTACATTTTTTAAATTCTCCTACTTTTTTAACAAATCTTTCTCCAGCAAAAGGGTCTGTAAATTCTGACAAATGTTCTAGCCGGTAAAAAGCTTATAGCTTGTTCAACGGGCGGTTTCGGCTTAGTATGGTAGCCTTTTGCCCTCTTCGATATTCAGGAACTGCCGGTTAAAAAAATTTGAATGGGCGGGTCGCGCATTTTTTCCATAAAAGTAAAAATTACAAAAAAATGCATTAGCCGGTCGTTATTTTTAAATTTTCTTGAAGGGCCGTTCCAGAATATCAACGAGGGTTAAAAAAGTTTTAAGCTCACTACCGGCCGGAGCATTTTACGAAACGATCAATATTTCGAGAAAAATGCTCCAGCCGGTCGCGGCTTTTTAATTTTCTGAAAGGGCGGTTTCAAAATATCAACGAGTATGAAGAGCTTCCATATAAAGCCGAAACCGCCTGAAGAAAAAATTACAAGTTCTCTACCGGCTAGAACAGGACTTTGAAAGACTTGCAAACGGACTCCCTCTTAAAGGCATTTCTAACATCTATCGTCGTTACAGCACAGAAGCGGCTAACCCATATTCTTTGCTTCCGCGCCTTGTCGGCAGTCTCTATAACTTTTTTAATGGGTTATTATTCACCTTCCAATATAAAAATTATGAAAGTCTAATAAAAGTAATAAATGTCCAATAAAAAAATAATTTTTGTCCAATTAAAATATTGAATGACCAATAAAAAAATACATTTTCCTTTTACAAAATGAATTAATTTTTTTATTGGACATTTAATATTATTATTGGACAAAAATTATTTTTTATTGTACAT